>JAQHUG010000009.1:13349090-13463291 GCA_028555095.1 Dicrostonyx torquatus
TCTGATGTGAATGTGGGTCTCTGGCTCTATCTCCATCCATCATGCGAAATTTCTATGGTGACGATCAAGATATTCAACAATGTAACTATGGGACAAGGTCAGTTCAGGCACCCTCTCCTCTGCTGACTTTTGGGGTTTTTTTACCAGTCAAATTTGGTTCTACCCTCTCTTGTCTCTTGTCTCTTGGTCCGGCCCTCAGGGGTGAGCTCCTTCTCGTGGTATGGGTCTCAAGCTGGGCCAGTCATTGTTTTGTCACTCCCACAGAGGTGCCTAGTCTATCTGCCACTTGATATGCCAAGGCTGGCTGATGTCCATGGGAAGCCAGCCCTTTGCTGAAGAGAAACAGAGGAGGAGGAGTGGGTGGGAGTAGGGGGAGGGACTTGGAGGAGAGGAAGGAGGAAAGCAAAACAACACAAAAGCCATTAACAAGGGTCTGGGGCCATAGCTAAGTTGGTGAAGTGCTTGCCACACAAACAGGAAGACTTGAGTTCAATGCCCAGCACAGAAATGGTCCTATTAAAATCCAGGCATGAGAGTACATGTCTATAACCCTGGCAGTCTCAGGAGGCTGTATTGGTTGCATGGTGGCTTATGCTGACTCTGATGGCTTCTTGCTGGGGGTGTCCTTCACATTTTCTACAGATTTCCTGGGAGAGTTTTTTTTTCTTTTTTTTCTCTCTCTCTCTCTCTCTCTCTCTCTCTCTCTCTCTCTTTCTGACAGTGTTTTAAACACAAGAGAAAAATTAAGTCATACATGGCCGGTAGACTACATCTGCAATCCTAACACTCAGGAGGTGCAGGTGAAAGGAATAGGAATTTAAATTTTCCTTAGCTACATATTAAGTTCAAGGACAGCCTGGGTTGCCCCATCCCCCTTTCTGAAAATAAGTAAACAAGAACTAAGGGAGAAGGAGATAGAGGAGGGGGACATAAAGGGGGCTTTATTTGGCCTTTTCTGGGCTCTGACTCTGAATCTTCTCGGTAGATATTATATAGACAGGGCAGTCACTGAAGCTGTGGGGCACTTCTGTGGTCTGAAAAAAAGGGCAGGATCAGCAGCACTGGGTTGCTGAAGCGGTCGGTGTCAGGATGTCTGGGGTGTGGTACCAAGTACAAGGAGAGCCCAACCAAGTCTCCAGCAGGAGCTGGCACCAGGCAAGATCTGGGCACTGGTCAGAATCCTTCCTTCCCCGTTTGGTGGCGTGCTGTTTGTTTGCTGTGGCTTCTCGAAGCACTCCCCACCTTGCCGTATGCAGAGGACATGATCTTTCTTCTCACCCAGGACTGCTGATGTACTGAGCCACAAACTACCCACTGCCTGACCCACCCTGGGGCACAGCCTCTCAGGGGAAAACAGGAAGTACATATGCACTCTCCACATTTGGATCTGGTTTACATTCCTCATGTGTCTTGAATAACAGGACAATTTTCCTTTGTAGGAAAATACCTACAGGAATTAAGCTGCCTTATGTTGAAGAACATTTTATTCTAGTAAGTTATTTTGTGTTCTTCACTTTTTTAAGGCCTGTCACAGGTTCTCATTAATTCTTGCCAGAGACTTACCAGGCTGGGAAACATGTGGATGGGTGGAACAGGCATCATGGTTCCTCCATATTGTAGCGTGGAGCTGGGTGCCCTGCCCCAGAGGACTCTACGGCTTAGAAAAGCAGACCCCTGTTGTCATGTTGTTGTGCATATGATCAGAAGGAACAGTGGTTACACTAACAGTTAAGGAAACTGTTAGTGACAGACCTGGAGATTGGGCAGAGTCACAGATTGGGTTATTTCAGCTAAGTCTTGAGAGAGAAGGATTTATAAATTATTAGTTGGCTTGTTATTACTGTGTCCAAAATTCTTGACAGAAACAACTTAATGGAGAATGGATTTGTTTTGGCTCATGATTTTAGAGGGTTCAACCCATGATCCTTTGGCCCCATATGCTTGAGCAAAACATGTCAGTCATGGGAGCTTGTGGAAGAGAAGAACTGTGTACTTGACAAACTGGAAGCAGGGAATCAAGGGCATACAAGACAGGGCCAGCGTAAGCTAGAGCCCCAGGGACATGGCCCCAGTCACCTATTTCTCCCAGTTAGTCCTCCCCACTTGCTTTTCACCACCCCCCAAATGCCATCATATAATGAATTCATCCTTCATCGATGAAGTCAGAGCCATTGTAATCTAATTGTCTCCTGACCATAACCAGAGGAGGGCTTCCCTAAAGGTTTTTCAGTCCAATCAAATGATAATGAAGACATATCCTAGAAGGTATTCACCAGAGGATGGAGGTGATGGGTTTTATGTTATAGTTTTTTTAATTATTACTTTGTATGTATGTGCATGCTGGGGGATAGGATATACAGTGCGTGTGAGGCCAGAGGGCAGCTTTATGGAGTCAGTTCTCTCCTTCCCCTTTACAAGGGATCTGGGGATAGAACTCAGGTCTTCAGGCCTGTGCCACAAGCACCTTTACAGGCTGAGCTGTCTTGCCAGTCCAGGTAGGGCTGCATTTTAAAGAGAGGCTAAATGAGGTTGTTACGGTTACGGGATGTAGTGGATGAGGGATCAGAATGAAAATAAAAGTTTGGCCCCAATTAGGAAAGACCACATGTGTTGTGTCAATAGTCTAGACTTTATTTTCTAAATATCAGAGACGTTGGTCAGATGTGGACTTTCCTAAACTTCAGAAAGATTTTTAGGAAGAAAGATTGCCGCTCAGACTTCAGCCGCTGGCTTTTGTCAAAGCTGAAGGATAGAGGTGTGAAGCCTGCAGTCACCCAGGCCGTTCCCCACCAAACACACCAAGGGCGGACAGGCACTGAGCTGGGAAAGGCAAGCAAAGGCCAAAGCTGGAAAACAAGTCAAGAATCCGTTGGCTGGCCCACACCACCACATGAAGCCCGCCACGGGCCCTCAGTAATTCCTGTGACACTCTAACCACTTTCTCTATGGAAGTGATGTGAGGCTTCTAGAACAGTTGCAAGCATATTCCAGAGGATCCCCATGCCACACTGACATGCCATTTTGTCACCCTGTTTCATCATTCACCTCGTGGTTTGAAAGCCAATCACAGACATCAGATTCTTTGCCACTTGCTACATCTGTGTGGAACTTGAAGAGATGTCCTTTTAAAAAGTATTTTACTTATTTTTAAGTGTATGAGTGTTCTGCCTGCATGTTTGCCTGTGTACCACTTGGGTGCCTGGTGACCAAGGAGATCAGAAGCATCAGAATCCCTGGAACTGATATTATGGACTGTGGCAAACCTCCATGTGGGTACTGGGAGCCAAACTCAGGTCCTCTGCAAGAGCAGAATGTGGTATTAACCCTGAGCCATCTCTCCAACCCTTGAAGGGCTGTCTTACATTCCTATAGTCTTGACACCTTAAGACTGTTGCCTCAAACTTGGAGTTTAAATCTGTATCACATGTGGGGGACGGGTGAGAGGCTGGGGATCAAACTCAGGGTTTTGCACCTGCTAAGTACTTTACCATTAAGCTACATACTAAGCCCTGCAACAAATACCAGGGTATTGCTTTGGTTTTTTTTTTTTAATCAGTTTCCCCAAGAATAGCCTATGTATGTTCCTAATAGGACAGTTTGACTTGTTTGTTTGTTATACTTTAATTTACATTGGCTCATAATTATTCACACAAAGTAAAAAAAAATGCAAGTTTCCTTCTTATGATTCCTTAAAATAGCTGTGAACCAGGCTGTGTGAACCAGGCTATATGAACCAAGCTGTATGGACCAGGCTGTGTGGACCAGGCTATGTAAACCAGGCTGTGTGGATCAGGCTGTGTAAACTAGGCTGTGTAGACTGGGCTGTATAAACCAGGCTGTGTTGACCAGGCTGTGTAGACCAGGCTGTGTTGACCAGGCTATATAGTCCAAGCTGTGTGGACCAGGATGTGCGAACCAAGCTGTGTTGACCAGGCTGTGTGGATCAGGCTGTGTGAACCAGACTATATGTACCAAGCTGTGTGGACCAGGCTGTGAAAAGATTTAAGTTCAAGTAATTTATTAGGGAATGATCTGAGGAAACAAATAGCAAAGGGGCCAGGAGGCTGGGGAATGGAGCTGCCATTGAGGGATCGTGTGTGTGTGTGTGTGTCCATGCTTGGCTGTCTGACTATCCAGTTAGCCTCTATGGAAGATGGTTCTGAGACGCCAGTTCATAGAGGCAGCCAGTGAGAGCTTTGTATGCAGTCAGTTCCCAGCTGGAGCTCAGTCTCATGGAGAACCTTTGAACAGTGCTGTTGAATGTGTACCTCAGAGTTAACCCCCTGGTTTGCTGTTTAACTTCTTGGTATACAGTGTGAGGGTTGGGTCATCTGAGGAACAGTGGCATGGGGAAAATGCATGGCAAAGGTAGCCTTGAGTAGTCTTTGAAAATTGGATGAGATTTGGCTAAGCTAACCAAGCAAAGATGCAGGGAAGGCAGTCTGATCAGAATGCAAACATAGCTGTGGATGGGAAAGGCTGGGTTGGGTGGGCTTGTGGTTCTGCCCTATCCTTTCCCCACCCTGCAATCCCGTGGGCTTGTTGCTTGTTTATTTTTGTCTTTGAGACAAAGTCTCATTATATAGCCAAAGCAGACCTTGAACTCACATCCTCCTGCTTCTGACTCAAGGAGACACCTTTATAAAGGTGAAAATCTTTGACTGAAGGAGTAACCGTGCTTACACAAGGCTCTGGCTTCAAGCCTCGGCACTGACAAGGGGAGGGTGTGCAAAAGGATAAAGGAAGCTACTTGAAGGCTTCAGTGTTTCCGCATTCGCTTAGTGTGTTTAGAAGGCTGGGTTCAATCTCTAGTACTTCCCATGAAACAAAACAAAACAAAAACTAACAAACCAGGCATTTATACAAATATTCAAAAAAACAAACCAACAAAAACCAGAACTATATCCAGATTTATCTATTCCACCAAATCTAAACCAGTCTTGGTGGAGTCCTTTTGGCCACTGGGACGTATGATATGCACAGGGAGCCAGAAACTTTGATAGGCACCTCAGCTGGGCTAGGTGAGGTACGGCATCACCGTCTTGTTCATCTCCTACAGCAAACAAGGGTCATTTTGAGGCATCCCGAGTGCTGCATTTTTCGTGTTTTTGTGCCCTGCTGTGCACCTGTGTGTGATTTGCCTGCTTTAAGTGGCCGCTGAGCTTGACACTGAAGTGCTGTCTGCACAGCATGGCTGAAATACACCCTGTGGAGAAAGCATACGTGCTGGGTCTATTGGGCATGGGATAGAGCGCTGTTGACCTGAGCACAGCGCTAATGAACCAGCAGTGTGATGAATTAGGTGATTTTAAGTTGAAACACACATCACGCAATGCAAGGTATTGATCTGTCTGTAATAGGTTGTGACTAGAGACTGGCAGGAACATAACCAGCAGGCCTGAACCAGGGAACGTAATACCATGAGCACAAGAATTGCTTGTTGCTGGAAGACAAAGACAGGCAGAGATAACCCAGAAGGGCTTGAGACAGCACACTGGTCACTCAGAAGAACATTGCTGGGATGTCTGTCTCCTTCCCTGACAATGCTTCCTGGGATCACCTCCCAAATAAGGCACTTGTTTCAAGACATCTGGAAGACTGAAACGGCATAGTGACAATGACAGAGGGACCAGTGAAATTTGGGGGATCCAGACTGTAACTTCCTTGGGAAGTTTGGAAACTTAGATTTGATACACAACAAAAGGAGCCCTGGATACCCAAGGAGGAAACAGGTCATTAAATTCTGAACTCTGTGTTTCCAACAGGGAAGTGGAACGCTGGGTAACAGCCAGTCTTAGTCTGTTTTCTGTCGCTAATAACATAATATCACAGTCTGAGTAAATTACAAAGAAAAGAGGTTTACTTTGGCGCACAGTCCTGGTTCAGAGTCAAATAGCCTACATCTGGTAAAGACCTTCATACTAGCAAAGCAGCAAAGGCAGGCCAGTATACGGCCAGACAGGGAGGCGGTGCATGGATGTGTGTATGCGTGTGTGTGTGGTGGTGGTGGTGTGGATGGAATCCAGGGCCTCACACCTGCTCTCCCATTGAGTACCCCCTTCAGTCCTTGTTCTGACTATATGCCCCCCCAGTGTTCAATCACAGGCGATCTCATGAGAATAGCCAATCTTATCACCTCCCAAAGCCCACCTCTAAATTCCACATCCTCCTAATATTGCTTCCCCAAAGTAGGAATTAATTTTCAATAATGGGAACCCTTGGGGGTTCACTCAACCTATCCAAGCTATAGCAAGGTCGTCCCTTTGGGACAGGCTTGCAGGATGGGTAGTGCTGAGATGAATGGTGGCTCTGCACAGACAGGCACTGATGACACCATTAAGGCAGCCTTGTCCAGTGCCAAGTGGCTGTGCAGACTGAGAGGAAGATGAGAGAGACCGGGGCCTGAAAACTCAGCAGAGGTGCAGACAGACCGACACGCCGGGCAAAGAGCCGAAGATCCAGCTCCCTCTCTGAGCCTTCAAGCCTGGGGTTGCCATTAACAGAGGAGAGAGCGAGGACTTCAGGGGAACGGAATGTGAAGTGGAAAGTCAGCATCTGAAGCTAAATTTGAGAGGAAGAAACCAGTAAATGAGTGCTTTTTGGCTACTTTTCATAGACAGATATTCCTGAGTTCAGAAAAGGAGGTGGGAGAGCAGGAAGAAAACTCATACCCTGCAGGTTTGGTTTTGTCTTATTTTTGTTTGAACCAGGAAAAAGAAACAGTTGAAACGCAGAAATAATGTGTAAATCTGACAGCAGGATGAGTTGATTTCTGTCTGCTGTCTTTGTCTAACCTGATGAAGTACTGAAAGGGTGGAAAATAATAATTTTAGAAACAGGATACAGGGGGAAAACATGTTTGTAGGGAAATACTTCCAAGTAATAAGGCCTAGCTGACAGATTCTGGGGAGAAAGCTTTGGTTAAAATAGAAGCTTTCCACACAAAGACAACATGCAGGTGTGATCTCCAAGGAGACAGGTAATATGAGAGTTTATGTATAAAAGTGGTCTGTAAGTCAAAATACCAGAAACCAACCAGTTGACTGTATTAGGAACTTATCACCATGACAACATACCTGCTAAAAGCAGCTGAGCACGGAAGGGAGGAAAGGTATGAAGGATGGATCGTGAGGTCGCTAGTTACCTAGCAGAAAGAGATAAACATTGGCGTTCAGCTCACATTTTGCTTTTGATTCAGTCGGGGGCCCCAGCCCATGGGATAGTGCCACCCACATTCAGGGTGTGTCTTCTTGCCTCTGTTAAACCTCTCTGGAACTATCCTCAGAGACACACTCATGATGTGATTCTAAGTTCCATCGAGTTGATAGTCAAGATTAGCCGCTATAATTATTGTCTCTAGAGCAACAGGGCATTAACTCTGAATTATCCCGACCCCTCTCCACATCGTTTCAGTGAAAACAGTGAAGGGGTTGGTTTGGTCCATCCTTGAAGCTGATGGAAACTTTCCTTCCTGCAGAAGCATAAGATGCTAAGCAAAGCACTAACTTATGATCTCTTCTTTTCCTTCACTAAAGATTACTGTCATCACCCAAGAGAAAGGCCTTGTTTACTCAATATAATCAGGTGATGTCACCCACTTTTTTATTGTCTGCAGTAACATGAAGTTAGGAGGTGTGGAAAGGCTGTTACCATTATCCTAGAGCCAAGACAGTGAATATGACCATTTGGTTGCAGATACAACATAGAAGGGTTTTTCAAGACTAACTGAATGTGTTTTGACTTTCAAGATGACTTGGCAGCTGGTTTAGAATGCACTGGGGAGTAATCCAAGATGGTGGCCCCCAGTGAAGAGGCTATAGAGAAAGCCATAGGCAAAGAAAAGAGCCCAACAGGCAGGATGCTTTCAAGGACCCATCAGAAAGAAACTTGGATCCCTCTTGGCTCTCAAATTCACGCTGCCTACTTTGTCCAAGTGTCACAGAGGTGTAAACAGGACCACTCAGGACTGAAGCCTATACTTCTGCAAACTAAGACTGATGGGAACTGAGGAGGAATGGAAGCAAAGCAGTAGGGGAAGGGAAGGTGGGCCTTTTTGGCTGTGAGCCCTGAGGTAATATTGCCCAAGGCCCCTCTGTGCCCTGAGACCTGGGCTCTGCCCCCTCTTCCTGTCTCATCACTCTCTTCTCCATGGAGGGACAAGTCTATGGGACAGAAAGGTTGAGGCACTCTTGAGCTCAGATTCTAGCCAAGTCTTGATCATGTTCCAAGTGTCCTGTGTTCTGGAATCTCTGCCTGCAAGGCCTTGCTCCTGCAGCCTGCACAAGCTGTCTCCAAATCACTCCACCTAAAGGCTGCACCTGCTCCTGCTGTGCATATGCTGTGCATATGTACATCCATAGGCTGCAGACTGAGGAGGGAACAAGATACAGACAAGACAGGAAGGATGGGCTGTCAGGGGAAAGTAAGTTATGATGTTCCATGAGGCATCTTCAGAACTAACCCATGTCTCATCTCATTCAGGCCTGAAGCACCACAGAGTATGAAACTCCACATAGTAGGACCATCAAGGTCCTCACAAAGGCACTCTGTCAAGGAAGAATGGAATATGATTTACTCAACAGTCTTGGTGTATGACTGTTAAACGTTCAGACATTAAACATATATATGGACATCCATCTGTCCTCTGGCCCCAGCATCCCCTTGAGGAGCAAGAGAACCCAGGCTCTAGCTCTACTATCTATACAGACTGCCCATCCATGAGCCCATCTGATGCTATGCCATTTTTTCCTTCTTCTACAAGTTTGACTCTTTGACATGAAGCCACCACCTCAGTCGTGTGTCATCTTGCTCTGACATTCTGTGATAGGACCTGAACCTGCCCCACCCTAGGTTCCACACTAGCTACACCTACCCTATCTAACCTCCCTTAAAAAGAGGGAAAGGGACACAACAAAGAACCCCTGAATGATAGGATAGGAATGGGGCTGACTATGAAAAGGAAAACACTGCCCTCAAAGAGAGACAGAGAGGTCAACAGGTGTCCTGGCAGTTGTCACCTGGGCCAAACTGAGTAGTAGTATGTAATGAGATTCATGTATTACCCCAAACCCATATACTTACATCTCTCAGTAACAGACATGAATACCATTGACCAACCAAAAAAAAAAAACAAAAACATGTTAAACGTTTGAAGCACCATCACTGACATTCAGCCACCTGCTTGGTGATGGCAGCACTGAAAGCATTGTGTGGGCTCCCATGACTCTGGTAGACACAGAGTATTTTGTAGGCCTGCTTCTTGGTGCCTCTCCTTTGCTAATTTCCAGACTCTGACTTTAGGACAGTGTAGCCACATTGTCCTGATTGCATTCATCGATGTGGGAACACCTAGCCTACAAGCGGGCGCCATCATTCTCTGCGATTGTGTTCTGGGTTGTATAGGAGTGGAAAAATGCTTAGCAGTAGGCATGCATGCATCCTTCTCTCTGCCTTTGACTATAGATGTGATTGGCTACTTCAAAATCCTGCTGCCTTGATTTCCCTTAAGTGATGGACTCTAACTTGGAATCATGAGCTAAAAAAAAACCCTTATCTTCCTAGGTTGCTTATTTTATCACGCAACAAGAAACAAAACTTAAGACACTGGGGATGATTAAAACACCCTTAAAGGATGCCTAAACACATGCAAAGAACCCCTGTGTGCCCTGTATTTCCACATATGCACCAGCCATTCCTCCATCTTAACTAAGCACTCATCACACACCGTGGCCATAGATTTTGTACTTTGACCTCAAATTACTATAAAATTACCACATTTCCCCCTTCTTCCTAATTCGAAAATTTATTGATTTTTGTTTCGTTTAACAAGCTGCCAATATTCATTTTTTTCCACTTAAAAGCAGCACTTCATGACTTCCCTTTGATCTATCCAAGTTGCCAACATCACTTATGCTTTGAGACTATTGTTAAGCAAAATAAGCATTACTTGAATACACTTGCTGGTCTCAAAACCAAGGCAGCTGCAGAATGAGAGATGGACGGGTGGTAATACACAGGGGCACTGGACACTGCAAGTCCCAGGTAGGAAGATACAAGCACCCATCATGCTGTGCAGGATGGTGCACAATTTATAAACAGTTTATTTCTGAAATTTTCCATTTAGTATTTCAAACCAGAGTTGAACTTCAGTAACTGAAACCATAGATGAGGGAGGAATATAGTCCTATTTGTGTTTTAATTTGTTTGTATGTTGTGTTCATGCATGTATATATACATGTTTGTAAGTGTTGATGCACATGAGTGTGCATGCATGTGGAGTTTAAGGTTGATGTTGAATTCCTCCGTCAGTCACGCTCCACTTTATGTGTAGAGGCAGGGTCTCTCACTTAAGCTCACAGCTCACCTACTCATCCAGTCCAGTTGACTTGTTCCTGGATCCACTGTTTGGACCTCCCAGTTCTCCTGGAATTACAGATGGGCCACCACACCCACCTTGCATTTTTGTGGGTTCCAGAGATCTAAGTTCTTGTCTTCACACTTGGTAAAGCAAGCACTTTAACCAAGGACTTATTCTCCAACCTCAGTGGTATTATTTTCTTTTTTAATGTATATGGATATTTTGCTTTTGTGCTACATATGTGTAGTGCCCACACAAGATCAGATCACCTGGAACTGAAGTTACAGATGCCTGTGAGCTGCCGTGTGGGTGCTGGGAATCAAACCCAAGTCCTCTGGAAGAGCAATCAGTACTCTTAGCCTGTGAGCCTTCTCCCCAGCCCCTACAGTACTACTTTTAATAAACAGATAGGATTTTCACTGTCTTCTTGTCTAACCTCTAAGAAAATGGAACTCACAAAGCCTAAGATAACAGACTAAACACATGAATTCTTTAAGGTTATCCTAATGGCACCCTTCACCTTGGTTAAGATAGTAGCCAGAAGCAGCTGTGTCCAACTGGTGACAAATAGATGATTTGTGGATAAAGCATGGTCTCAAGCTTCAGATCTAATTTCCTACATTTGCTGTAGTTTATTACTCCAGTGTATGAATAATCAAATTATGAAACCGCTTCAAAGGCTTTGTGGCCTACACTTGGTGAGTGACTGCAATGGTGCACTGGCTTTGGTTCTGCCTGCTCACCCGAGCTGATCATTACATGTCTGTGTCTCTTGCCAGTCTGGTGAAGTCATTCGGGAAGGTTAGAGTCAGCTATGGTAGCAGTATTTATACCACAAAACAAGCAGATGTTAAAACTGGGGCTTTGCGTTTTAACTGCATTAACAGCTGCTAAACATTTTTCAGCACTTTACTCATTTAAAGGGAAGGATAAATGTCTTATGATAAATTTCTAGTTTTCTTAAGTCCCCAATACACACAGTATAAAAAGAAGAAAGCGGGAGGAGTGTGTAGGTTAGTGAAAGTTTATTTTCCCAGACCCTGGATCCAGTCACCAAGGAGGAAGAGGAGAAGGTAGCGATCATGTATGTGACTTCTTGTTGCTCTGACAAAATGAAAATGATTTTTTATAAAGGAAGAAACCCCTTTCCCTTTAGGCCCATGGCAATACAGAACATAATGGCAGAAGTGCATTGTAGAGATAGGCTGCTCTCTGCCTCATGGGCAGGAAGCAGAGGGGCGGGTGGGGGCTGAGCTAGAGATAAGCTCCACCCTCCAACTAGGCCTTACCTCTTAATATCTCATCCAGCTATGGCTTGCATTAATGAGGTGCATGTCTTCATGATCCAGTCACCTTCCAAGAACACTACCAGCTGAATAAAAAGCCTTCAAACCATGAGCATTTTGTCTGGGAAGATATATTCAGACCCAACACAACTCAGTTCATGGTATTAAAGACCCTGTATACTCCCCGATACTATATTATGTATAGTATGTGGCAATGATATTCCTCTTTTCTTACTTCTGAGAGGTAGGTGTCATGTTTTGACCCAGAACTTTTATTTTTTTGAGACTGGTTATAATTATGTAGCCTAGGCTGATTTTGGACTCTGGTTCCTCTAGCTTCAGTCTTCCAAATGCTGGGAATACATGTGTGTGTCACCATGCCTCGCAATGCAGGATATTTTTTGTAGTCAGTGAATTTGATATGTTCATTACTTTTTACAAATAACACAGTTGCTAGGAATAAGATAAAAATACTAAAGAATACTTTGTTCTTAAAATTATTCTCCTTAAATTTTAGATTAAATAAATTTCTGTGTAGAAAAATCCTCTCAACTTTCTATACTTCATATCCTGTACAAAACCCAGTTTGCTATGGATCACAGACCTATGCACGGGAGTAGCAGCTGTTAAACATGTAAAACATGAGAGAGCTCAGGTGCAGCCAGTGACTGAACACTGAATGAGTAGGCAGTGGGCCCTGGGTTTGATACCCAGCATTACAAAACTTAGAATAAAACATATTCTTCAGTAGCTTCACAGCTGATGTTAGAAAAGAGAAAAGATGCAAAACCAACTAGAACCAAAGAGCTATCTTGAGTCTGCTCAATGTATTATATAAGAAAATGACTAACTAATTAAGATGACCTAATGGAGTTTGCTCCAGAAAATAGTTTCTGTATGAAAATGATTGATATTGGGGTTATTTCAATGAAAATATTTGTCTTTAGTAAATGTGGAGTTGAAACTTCCTTAGGGGTCACAAAGACAAGATTAAAAGAAGACAGGGCACAAACATCTTCCATCAGTCCACAACTGCATCCTACAATCTAATTCTGAACCAAGAGAGAGCACGGTGGTGGAGGAGAGGTAGAGAAAGCAGAGGGGGAAAGAGAAGGGAAAGGAGGGAAATGAGATTGAATACACCTAGTATCCTTACTTTTTCAGTGATATGGAAGAGCAGGCACCTAGCAGGTCTCTAATGTGTTCTCCCTTTACTGAGAAGTCTTCATCATCAAAGGTGTCATTATCCAATGCTATACTTGTCATGGGGCCTTTTTCAGTCCTAGAGCCTTCATTAGTTTATTTCAACATCTTTGACTTAAAGACCCGACTAGACGATAACATCCTCAACTTCATCCTGTTTCTGAGAAGCCATGGTCACCTCAGACCCCCTCTAGCTTTTCTGGGCAAAGACTATGCATCTGTGAGACTGCTCGAGACTCAGGTGCACACCCCTGTCCTGCATCTTCCACTGGCCTCTGATATCCATTCAGGCTCCTTTCTCCCCATGCTCTGGATTTCTGCTTCCCACAAGCTGAGCTATTACATGTGTCAGATCCAACTTTGTAATGCAAGTGCCTACTGTGTGCCTCTCCAGTTCCTGAGCAAAAGGGTCTACTAACCTGAGAGCAACTAGCTTGTTACTAGCCTGAGTCAGTGTCCATCCAGACACACTCAGCAGAGGGGAGGTGGTGGGCAGATACCCTCAAGTAGCATGTCAGATACAGATACAGTCTATGGTTTCCTCTAGGACTGTCCTGATGGTCACACAGCACAGATGTGAGAGAAGTCAGCATGAGCTCCGGTGGAGTAAAGAACTGTATCCTGGTGCAGGAGACTTGTCTGTATTCTGTCAATCATGTTTTAAATAAATGCTGATTGGCCAGGTAGGAAGTATAGGCGGGTCAACCAGACAGGAAGTAGAGGCAGGGCTGTGAGAACCTCTGGGAAGCAGGAAGCTTCCCTGGGATTCCTGAGCAGATCTCCAAGGAAGCAGCATGTGTCCCTGTTCCAGCTGAGAAAAGGTACCGGCCATGTGCCTGGCATGGATGGGAACAATGGGTTAATATAACTTATGGGAGCTAGTAAGAAGCCTGAGATAATGGGCCAATCAGTTAATAACCTAATGTAGACTCTCTGTGTGATTTTCTTTGGGGCTTGCCGGCTGTGGGGTACTGGGCAGGACAGAAACCTCAACAAGCAGGACCCTCATGCTACAGTGTCCTGTCTAAAACACACTCAGAGCTGTGGCCATACTGGAATGATGACAGTGTGTCAGAGATATTCTACCCTAACACTTCTATAATAGGGTACAGTGTAAGATTGCTACTATGGTATGCATATGTCTCCCCACATGGTCTGTGTCTTTTAAAAATATATCAGTTCTTGGGTCAGTGGGATGGCTCAGCGGTGAAGGTGCCTGTTGCCAAGCCTGATGACCTGACTTGGATCCCTAGGATCTACACAATGAAATAAGAGAGCCTTCTCTTGACAATTGAGTGTCTGTGTCTACTATGTATGTGTGCCATGTTTGTGAAGATGCCCGTGGAGGTAAGAAGAGAGCATCAGATCCCCCAGGAACCTAAGTTGCAGGTGGTTGTGAGCCATCATGTGGTTTCTGGGAACAAAATCCAGGTCCTCTACAAAAATTGTGAGCCCTCATAAGAATTGAGCCGCCTCTCCAGTCCCTGTTTCTCTTGTAAATTAAAAAGTTTTCATGATCTAAAAACTCTAAGAGCTGGAAGTGTGGATATACACTTGTAAGCTCATTGCTCAAGAGGCTGAAGCAGGAGAATTGAGAGTTCAAGGGCAACCAGGGCCATAGTGGGAGAGCCTGTCTCAAAACAAACAAACAAAAGGAGATACAACTGTTAGAAGGATGATGATGATGAGGAGGAGGAGGAGGAGGAGGAGCAGGAGGAGGAGGAGGAGGAGTTGTTGAAGTTTTAAAGCTGGGCGCTGGGCAGTCTTGGTACATATCTTCAATCATCTCAGTATTCGGAAGGCAGAGGCAGGCCAATCTCTGTGTTTGGAGCCAGCCTGGTCTATAGGGAGAGTTTCAGGACAGCCAGAACTACACAGAGAAACCCTCAAAAAAAAATTTAACTGCTGAGTGAAAGACAAGACACTGAAAACTGTTTTTGAATCCACATAACTTAAATTGTTGAGCCAGACTCTGGAATAACATTTTCCTGTCCAACTTGAAAAATCCCTGGCAATACAAAGGCAGTAATGGAAATGCTCAGAGGCCTTTCCTGGACACAGACAGGAGCTCCCTGCTCTCACAGAAGACAAAAGCCAAGCGGAGAAAGGTCTGCTGCAGCTCAAAGGGCCAGGCAGGGTGTAGCACCTTGGTCAGGTTTGGACTTACCCTGACTGGTCCCCTGGGGTGAGTCATTTTGGCAGTAAAATAATTATAATAATGAGATCTTGTTTACTAAGATAAACCCAGTTACTATGCTCCACTCAGCTACTAAAAGAAAAAAGTATTGAGTAGAAAAATGTTGTGTATGTTTAGATCTGGGGGTAGGAACTCAGGGTGAGCAAAGCTCTGTGTTTTGTTTTGCTTTCTTTTCTTTCTTTTGTTCTTTTCTTTTTCTCTCTCTCTCCTTTCTTGTCTTTTTTTTTTTAGATTTAATTTATTTTATATGTAGGAATGTTTTGCTCACATGTGTGTCTGGTGTCTGTATCATGTGTGTCCTGGAATTAAAGTTAAAGACAGTTGTAAACTGCCGTGTGGATGTTGGGAATGGAAGCCAGGTCCTCTGCAAGAACAAGTGTTCTTAACCACTAGACCATCTCTCCAGTCCCTGAACTTTGTGTGATAGATTCCCAGCTGTTGCATCTGCTGCTCTTTGGTGGGGTTTGCACTGGTGACCTAAAACGAATAAATAGCAGAGGAGAAAGGACCAGGGTGAAGCTGAGCAAAGCACACAAAACTTCAGTCAGATTGGAGAAACAAATCTGGAAGATCCATTGTACAACATGATGATGATTGTAGTTAGTAATAATGCACATTTGCTGGGAGTGGTGGTGTATGCCTTTAACCCCAGCTCTTAGGAGGTGGAGGTAGACAGATCTTTGTGAGTTCGAGATCAGCCTGATCTATGTACCAGGTTTTATATCATAGGGCTACATAGTGATATCCTGTCTCAGGAAATAAAGATTGGGCTTTGCAGAGACGTTTAAGCGTTGTCCCAGGTAAACAAGCACGGGCTGGCAGACATGCTGGTCAGCCTGAGTTAGCTCCTCATACTGTTTACAGATTTCAAGAACATGATATTGTATACCACAAATATGCCCCCTTTTTTCTTTTGAAATAGAAGATGCAGTTTGGATAAGTAAAGAGGAAGGGAAAAAGAGAGGCGTGGAAGGGGAAAGCCTGCCTCTCAACAGCTCAAATGCCACATAGTAGCATTTCTGTCAGCAACAGGCCAAGCATGGGGCTGTGGTCCCCTGGGTTATTCAGTAACCATCTTAGTTTGTATTTGGACCATGTATGATGTTCACACAGAACATATCTCATATTGGCCTTAAACAATACATGAGTGCAAGCTCCAACCCTTCAGCCTTTCCCAGACCCGCCCCCTCTCCCAACAAGGTAGCACAAGGTAGCATGTTGAACTGAAGCAGCTCCATTAATCAGCCTGCCATACGCCAAAACCTCTGCCTTTGTCTCTGCATTCGACTCCACAGAGGCCAGCCTGTGGCCATGTCCAGGTAGGAGTGGTGGCCTCCGTGCCTGCCCAGGTAGCTCTTAGGACTTGGAGCACACTGGTTCAGCAGGCTTCCATGACAGATGGCACCCAGAGGACATGGTGGCATTTTCACTTTTAGGAGCAGACCTTCAGTAACTCAGAAGTCACTCATGGAACCATCAGGAAAGCCACAGAGGCCAATGGCAGAGGGCCGACCCGGGTCTCTGGGAGACTGAGGAGCACCTGCTTCCTGCCTTTGTTCTTCATCTCCTGGGGCTCCGCTTCCATCCTTTGGGTGATTGGTGGAAAGGCCTGGCTACTCCAAACTGCCGCAGTGGCTTTTTGCTCATTCTTGGTGGTGTCTGGGAGGAGAGAACACTGGACAGACAGCTCTCATTATCAAGAATCTGATGATTTTTACCTTCACAGGAATCAGGCAAGGTCTTTTGCTGTCCAAATCTGGAGGAACTTTATTGTGTCTCGAGCTACGGTACAGTTTTGTTTTGTTGTCCAGTTGTAACGGGGTAGTTGGATATCTATGGGAAAGACCGGGAGCTGGAAGGAGGGGAACAGGACTACAGTCACCTCAAGATTGTGCTATGGATGTTGGGCCAAAGTATTGAAAAAATTATGGCTTAGGAAGAAAACATTGCATTTAATGGTCATGAACTAAAACTCCCAGGCACCAAAAACCTTATACACATCTATGCATACACATGCACTGTCCAGTCTGGTTCAACTGTGGTACTGTCCCCATCTCCCATTATGTGGCATGTACCTGCTATGGCACTTGTCAAGGTGTTCTTGTCTCGGAGAAGCTTTACAATAAAGAAAGGACATCACCTTCATCTTTAAAAGAAATACAGCAATCTGCCGGCCCCACAGAATCCAGCTGAATGTTTAATCAGGACTGCCTGAGGTACAGGTGTGTTCAGGTGTCAGCAGCTAATTAAAGCAGCAGCGGACTTTAGGGGTTCTGAGGACTTCATGGCCAAAAGCAAAATTCCTTGTGTGCTTTTGCCCATCAGCAAAGGTTTGTGTATGGAAAACCCTGGAGCCGAACAAAGAAACTGTTCTGGATGAGGAATGAAGTCTTGGCTCTCCCTTAGCAATTCCTGAATTGCCAGGCTATGCGGAATCTTCTGCCAGGAAAATGTCTAGAAGAAAGAAAGATGACAAGCCTCAGGTTTGTTTGAAGCGTACACTTTGTTAAAGTGTCTGTGTTACTGGGTCTAAACAGTTAAACGGCTGCTGCCCAAGGTTCCCATCCCGCTCCAGTTCTGAACACAGCGCTGTGTTTTCCCTCTGGAGTGACGCCAGTCTATGGACGTTGTTAATAAGGATGGACTTCAAAAACATTGGAGCTAGGCTCCGACTTAGATGCTGAGCCGGGAACCAGAACCTCTAGAGTCAGCGGGATCGCCGTGAAGCTTGCCATCTCTCCAGGAGGCTTTTAGAACACTGGCCTTCATCCCAGCAGGATCACGCATGGAACAGAATGCGGGAGAGACTTAAAGTGACCAAGACGTGGAGCAACACCTCAACTAGAGGAGGTTTTGGAAGGAAGGCTGGGTATGTGAGAGACTGCTTCTCCTAGACGCGATTCCACACGTGAGTCCAACCGAATAGCTCACTGTGGGTGTGAGTTGAGAGGCAGTTTGGGGCCAAAGGAGTCTCTGTGAAGGTTCTTTCTTTCATACACGGGCATTGCTCTGTGGTAGTCTTTGCTTTTCCCCTTGTTAGGCTATGGCTAACGGCGTCCTCAACATTCAGTGTCTGGTGCTGGCTCTGTCACCCAGGCTTTGGTACCTCCCCACCTCATGCCTGCAGCCCAACCACTTTTAATATTCCTTAACGATTTGAGTGATGTTTTCACTTCCTACTTCCTGTGTTGTTCACGTCTGCAATGTACCCTGGCCTGTGCATGTTATAGCAAGTAGGGATGCTGGTGTATGGTTGAGAGGGGGAGGGAAAGGAGAGGGGCGGGAGAGACTGCGAGAAGGGAAGAGAGAGAGAGCACTTTGTGTGTTTTCTGTTTAAACCTGTTCAGTTTCACTGGACAAGTAAGGCTTTGGGGACTTCCCTTGCCACCTCAGTGCACACCTGTCTCAGCCAGGTCTATTGCACCAGGTGTGTGTACCCATTTAACTTAGCCATGAAGGTGGGAGGAAGTCGTTGTACGGTATGTGTGGATATTAGTGGTTTCTGTGCTGTGTTCTACGAGGGGAAATTCCAAGCGAGATAGTGTGGATGATGATTCAGGACCATGTTGTTATCCTCTTTAAATTTTCCTGCCTTCCAAAAGCGAGCCCAACCCCCAAGCCTCTGGATGAGCGGGAGCTGTTTACAGGCGTCTTCTTACACAAATGAGCTCTGTAAACAGTAACTCTCTGGGCTGCATCCAGTCCCACTGGCTTCTAAGGGGGAAAAACAGAGATTTCTCCCTAGTGCCCTTCTGCTGACCTTGCTTGCCCGGGAGGGGAGCTGACTGCGGGAATGCTGACCTCACCCCCTAACAGCAGGATTTCCTGGGACATAGAGAACTCCATTCTTCTATAATCTGTCATATGAAATCTATAAGCTTTCAGAGCAGATTATGGGGACAACTAATATTGATTCCTTTTGGACTTCAGCATGGGGTCAAGCAAACACACAAAGCCATCATTATGCTCCCTGGAGTCCTAAGGACCTTCTACGTCAGCTGCTGGCAGAGGGGGTGGGGCAGCGAGGTGGGGCACGGTCTAGGAAGAGTGCTGGCTGCGGCAGGAAATCGGGCTGAAAGGAGATGTAAGGGCTTTGGTGGGAAATAAATGGCACAATGTTGTTGACGGAAAAAGATCTTGGCAGGAAGGTTGTTGTGAGTGTTCTGTGGTTTAGAAAGGAATTTCCTACAGGCTGGACTAACCATTGAAAATGTCTGTACCTTCAGGAGTCCCGGGCATGCAGTAGAGCCTCGCTGGGGGAAATGTCAGCTTGGACCATGGGCGCCCGCGGTCTGGACAAGCGAGGAAGTTTCTTTAAGGTAAAAGGAAGCCGGATTTGGGATCTCAGCTCTGCTTCCTCTGCGTGGCTGACTGGGGAGCTGCAGGCACCCAAAGCTGCAGATTAGAGCTTGGAAGCCCGCTGGCTGAACCAGCTGGGGGCCAGGGGAGCTTGCCTGAGAGCAGGGTTGGTGCTCACAGCAGGACCGGGCTTTTGTGACTTAATACTTCCTCACTGGCTTGGGACTGGGGCAGAGATGCCACATTGTAGGACCCTGGAGGGACTGATCTGGTGAGCTGTTCCAGTTTTTTTCAGCTGGGGAATTTTAGGATGAAAGCTGGACTTTGCTTCCCAGAAAATTAATGGTGTGGGACCAGTGTATTCGCTTGACTGAACCATTAAAGTACTGAAGAAAAAAGAAAACCAAAGCAAAACACCAATGATTCCTGGACCTCACCGTAGGCTGATTAAATATTAGTTCCGGGTGTGTTTTTCCAAACACCCAAAGGTTTCTCGTTGTGGGGTAAGGGTAAGGCAAGATTCAAACCATACAACTTTTCTGTATCATGTGGACATTGCTGGGGCTAAAGTAACTTTCTGGCTTAACAAGGAAAGTTTTAAAGGATATTTTATAGAGAGAGAGTTTTGTGCATTTAAGATTAGATAGTCATTTCTAATGTTTACTTGCAAGTTAGTTTCCCTTTTGTGGTTTTTTGTCTTGCTTACTTAAACCCCTCAAATAAATGCAAGTTTATTTTGCAAAATCCTGAATCTTGGCCCCTATTCCTGAAAATAATGGAAGAGGGTTAAATGTGCACACTTGAAAAGTATTGCAGTTAGGTGTTCCAAACAATGGCCATTGTCCCCAGAGGAGGAACAAATAAAGAAGTTTTATTACTTTATTACTGAGGGAAAAGGTGCTTATGGTTAGTAACTCTGAAGCCCTCAACTGTTAATAAGGATGTCTTTGCTCTTATCTGTGCTCCCTGTTTCCAGAGAGATTGTGACTGATGCCGCATCAAAGGTTGACTGTATAGACAATCCCCCAAAAGCCTTGTCAATAGAGAAAAGTTGAGTTTATTGCTGAATGAGGACACCCTCAGGACCACAGTCGTAATGGTGTCTAGGTGAGGGACCACTGGAAGGTGTATTGTTGGGGTTTGGATGTCAAGTCCCAAGTCCTTCAGAAAGCGATTGGATTTTAGCAACGCTTGGTAGGTGACATCCCGGAGCTGGTGGGCAGAGGTTCTTGAGGGGAGGCTTGTTGAGTGAATCATTGAAAAGCAAGCTGTTCTCCCAAGTGAGCAAACTGTTGGGATTTCCTACAGCAAATAGAAAAGCTATTTCTTGGTTTATAGCCTTGACTCTGGGCAAGATCCTAGAAGAATTAAGTTGTATTGACACAAATGACCTCCGTCCTCAGTCCATG
The DNA here is from genome assembly GCA_028555095.1 of Dicrostonyx torquatus. Classification (NCBI taxonomy): domain Eukaryota; kingdom Metazoa; phylum Chordata; class Mammalia; order Rodentia; family Cricetidae; genus Dicrostonyx; species Dicrostonyx torquatus. The sequence continues at coordinate 13,369,842 of JAQHUG010000009.1, forward strand.
TAGTTAAACTATGTCCACATAAGTAATCTCAATCCTCAATTAGTTTACTCAGCGTTCATCAGACCCATGCAACTAATTCTCACATGAGACAGATGGGAGGAGGTGAGTCCTTTGGTCTCTTGGGGACCTAGAGCTGAACCCCAGAACCCTAGATTGTATCTTACACTGAGCTATGCTTGCAAAGGCACCATCTCAAACCCTGCTTTATCCCAAAGCATTGCCTAAATTAGCCTAAGTATTGGCTAGTCCTTAATTACCACCTTAGGATGTACAGGGAGCCCTGTGGAATCATAGCTTACATAGTAGTTAGACTTCAAAGTCAAGGCAAAGGAAGGAAATAGAGAGTGGTCAGACTGCGTTTGAAATCTTCTGCGGAAGAGGTCCTGTTGGAGCCAGTGCTCTGTCCATCTGAAAGTTGGTTTTGGTCAGTTGTTTGTTTTCAGCCCTGGGAAAGTGGTTGTTTTCATTTTTAATTTTCAATAGAGAAGCAGGCATAGCAACTGACTTGTAATACTGTCTTATGTTAAGAGAAGGAATCAGCCGGGGAAGAGATAGAAGCTAGCTAAGCACACTGTGAGGCCTATTTCTTCAACTCTCCTGGGTCAGAGCTTTTGGGAAACCCAACAAAGATGTCTGAACCATTTATTATTATCTATATTTCTGACAGAACTTAAATTATATACTTTTATAAAGGGCCACTTTTATGTAGCCCCCCCCTCGCCACTTCCTTGTGTTGATGCGCACTGTTGATCTGTATTCTTCACCAGCATTAGGCACAGAGCTATCCACAAGGATAAAGTAATGCCCTTTGGACATTTATTAACAGCAAACTGGAACCCGGTGGCCCATATGATATGCCCATCAGCACATTCTAGGACACATGGGCTCTTCCATGATGCCACATGTTTTATTTAGAGCCATGTCTTTAAAGCTCGTGTGATTCCACCAAACTCTGACCCAGGCCAGCTGGAGAAAAACCAAAAGTTATTCCTAACCTCGTGAAACTTTTAGTCTGGTAGCAAAGAAAAATAACTACCAAAATCAGCCAACGCCAGACACAGTATTGTCAGTCGTGAAGATGACAGTCCCTGGGATGAGAAGTAAATGGAGCCTTTGAGAATAGGCACCCTACCCTGAGGTTCTGGAGAAATCTCTATTAAGGAAGAGAATGTTCACTTGACAGCTGAGATTGGAAGGCAGGAGTGAAGCTGAATTTTAGAATGACGCTTCTGCAGTGGTAGAGCACTTCTCACTGACACTGAGGATGAGGATGCTGGGTTCTTTGCTGAATTCCATTAAGCTTATCATCCTTCCCAGTTATTAGTGCTCTGTGGTTTCAGGCAGAGATCAGTCATTGAAAGACACTGGGCAACCTCGTCCTCATCACACCTCTCCCTACCCAGCGTGTGCTCTAAACCAGAACTGCTAAACACCAGTGTCAAACTTCAGTTTGTGGTTTCTCAAGTGTCCTGGCTTGGGAAGGCAACTTAGGTTAGAGAACACAAGGCACATGGAAAGGCCCAGATGGTCTGAGAATCCTGGAATAACTGTGGATGCCCTTGGTCATTGTTCCTGTAGGGTCACATCCCGGAAGCCACATAGTTCCTATGCTGGACACACATGTTTTCCAGTTGTTCACAGCACCATGATTAATTTTCCTTAGCCACCCGTGACAAATACTGTCTTCCTGCTTTATTAGACCTCTGTGAAAGCATGGGGAGATGGAGAAACATGGAGCCCTAGACGGAGAAAAAAGGTGTCTGTAACTAGGTAATAGATCTGTACACTGACGACAACCAGATTTGAAGGGTGAATTGGATGAACAAGGTTCTATAAGATGAGAGAGTTATACAAGAACATCTCCCAGGCTGGAGACATTCCAGGTGGACCTGATTTAGTAGCACAGATGCTCAGTCCCCATGATCCTTTCTAATCCTGCATCTCACAGCTTCCTCCAGACAGCCCCCACCCAATTCAGGGACCCAGATCTTTTACAAGTCCCCCAAGCCCATACCCTTCTTCTACTACATCTACCATCTGCTTAGGACCTCACTCTTCTATGAGTAGACGTCCCGGTTGATGCTCATCATCCAGCTACACTACCACCAAACACGTCCATGGTTCTGAGTTGCCAAGTCAACAGGCTCCACCTTCACATTCTAGGACCACCAGGTTGTGTCTGCCTTTTCCTCGACTCCCTGTCACCTGTTCTACTGCAAACTGTTGACAGTCTCCAAGGTTTGCTCTTGTCTCACCTGTCCTTGTCCTCACCCTCTGCCTCTGAGCTATCCTTCCAGGCTAGGCTGACCTACTTTATCCACTGGTAGCAAAGCTCACACGGGCTGAATGAGTGAGGATCTTCCTTCACTTTTATCTGAAAATAAAATCCAAGTAGAAATGGTGTTTGAGTGTGGGGGGTGGTGTGAGTGTATGATGGGGTTCAGTGGGGGGGAGCTTGGGAGATGGCTTGGTTGATAAAGCACTTGCCTCACAAGTGTCTGTTCAATCCCCAGAACCCAGATTAAAAAGCTGAGTGAATGTAGTGTCATACACTTATAATTCCAGGGATGGCAAGATAGGAGGTAGGTCCCTGGAGCTCATGGCCACATAATTTATCCTATTTTTAAAAGTTTTATGCCAGTGAGAGATCCTGCCTCGAAACAAAGAATGGGGAGGGCACCTAAGGAACAGCATCCACGGCTGGCCATCCCTTGACCTCCAAGTTTGCACACACACACATACACACACACACACACACACACACACACACACACACGTGCACAAACCTGTGTGTGCACATGTGGAGATAGTATAAAGAAAGGCATAGCTGTGTTCTCAATATAGTTCCTGGATTTAAACTTCAGTCCACAACTTCAGCTCCATCAGAAGTGTTTCCTGGTCCTTTATCATTATGACTCAGCCCCTAAGAGGAAGGTCTCCACATGCACCGTGAAGAATGATGCCAGGTGACCAGCACACACCACCCACATGTGTAGGAATGCCTTTGAGCTTCTTCAACCGGCCCACCCTCGCCTGCCTGAACTTGTATGTAGAGTTCTCCTGTACTAAGTGGGACTTTTTTTTTTTTTTTTTTTTTTTGCCTGCCTGGGCCTGAAAGACAATGTGAAAGTTGATCTTAATTAACCAGGAAGGAAATGTGTTTAGATCACACAGACTCTTCACCTTTGCCTCACAAGTGCCGGAGCCTTTTGGATATCCCTGAACCCATCACCATCCAGCTGAGAACAGCTGGAAGTGTGGAACACTGTTAGACTTACCTAGCACGCTTAGGATACTAATTCCATCCTTACCCTAAACTGGGTTCACTCAAGGGCCCTAATCTCTGAGGGGGCTCCATTTAAGAGACCCTTCTATGTGTTTGGTTTGCACAGGTTAGACCAGCTGTGCTTTCCTGTTAGAACATGTCATAGACACTGCAGGGGAGCTCTCTGGCATGGTAATGGACGGGGGTGCTCTGATGGAAATCTACCTCTAAGTGGGTAGGAGATTTTCTTCATCTCAGCTGAGTCCCCTTAACTGTCAGTCTTTCCTGGACACCTGAAATGGTAACCAGTCTTCAGGAATCCAGCTGGAACTGGGCCACCCTCACTGCAGCTTGGACCTCAGCAGCTCCCCCTGCATGTGACTTCTCAGGATGTCTCTGTATAGCCGTTCATTTCTCCACATGTACAAACGAAGACAATTCACTCTTGAGTAATAGTGGAAAGGTCTGTAGCAGAAGAATGAAAAATGACAGATAGGACCCCAAAGACCATTTTAGCCAAAATTTGATAGAGCATATCCTTTTGTGGATGTGTGGATGATTAAACGCATTAGAGAAGAGTGTCACTGTTCCTTTGGCCTCCCTCTATGCCCCCTAGAATGTGACTAGATGGTATCATCTACCAGTATCCAGGAGGCTCACTCCTATGGTCTATCACCAAACACACCAAAATACCTCACGGTGGAAACAATGGTGATTAGGAATTTTGACAGAGTTCATTTTTGATGTTACAAAGCTTTGGTATTTGTCTTCTGCTTTCCATAAATACATTTTTTTCACAGATAGTAGCTGATAGAAAGGCTATAGCATATCATTGTCCCATGGGAGCATATGCAAGCTACAGATATAATTTAAGATTTTCTGGAGTCACGTGAAAAATGTTTGTTTTTGTTGTGTCTGTTTAAAATAAAAACCCACATAAGTAAAGTTAATCTCAAAAAGAAAACTTTATTTGGCCCTGCGTATCTACAATATCTCATGAAAATTAAAATTATTAATAAGAATTTTTCATTTTTGCACTATATTTTTAATTGACAATAGTATATTTTACCAGGGACAGCATGTCATTCTGAAATATGTGTCAAAATACATTTTTTAAAAATCCATCTTGTGTTCTACACTCAATCATGTCTCAGTTGCATCAGCTACATATTAGGTGCTCAGTAGCTAGTCACATAGCTAGTGACTGCCACACTGGGCAGCAAAGAGTTAATGTTTTTCTGGCCTAAACAGCTCCTTTTACAGGTGGGAAAACAGCCTAGAGCTAGATATTGTAGAGCAGGGGTTCGGCCTGGCCTGGCTCTGCCCTGAGGAATATAACCATCCTGGCAAGAGAAAAAGCAGCCAGGGGAGATTCCCTTCATCTGTTAAACCTTTGTGTCAACAAATCCCAAGAAATTCATATTACCCAAGGAGTCTTATGGTGGGAGAAAGACAGAATTCTCACACAGTTCTGACCAGAGCTGAGATAGTGATGTTTCAGGGATGGGGACAACTGCACCTTGGCCAGGATGGTGTAGTCTCACAAACCCTTACCCTCTGCTTGAGCATAAACCTCATGCTAGGTAGTGTGCGTGATCACTGACCTCCTTTATTTTTTCTTCTTCCAATGTCTTTGGCCACCATGAATTAATCTTGCTTCATTTTCTCTTTAGTCCCCCTATTGAGGACAGTGGCTAAGTCTAGCTCAGTAGGATCTCCAAGACCGAAGCTTTGACCCCAACGACCCTGGGACCCTAGTACTTCCACCCCACGTGGCTCAAGTGATCTAACTGGACTTGCAGTATTTCTGGATTGATCATTCCAGATATTCCATATGGAGTAGTCAAGGGGACAATGGCCTTCTCTGGAGAAGACACTTTTTAGGTGTACAGACAGGCCTCTTCCCAGTGATCTCAAAGACTTGAGACCTTGAACAGAAACCTGTGTTGTAATTAGGGGAGAGGTGTGAGGGTTGTATGTTCCCAGCACCCAGCACCCAGCCCCCAGCCGCTGGCCCACTCAGCTGCTGGCCACCTGCACCTGAAATAACATACATGAGAACGGTATTTAATTAAACTCTGCCTGGTCCATTATCACTGGCCTTTTCTTGGCTAGCTCTTACATCTAAACTAACCCATTATAAAAGTCTGTATGTCACCACGAGGTGGGTGACTTACCGGATGGTCCTAAGGTACCTCCATCTCCCACGGGAGCCTCATGGCAACTGGGCCACTTCCTTTCTTCTCCCCTCAGAACTTCCGTTCTGTCTACTCCGCCCACCTAAGGGCTGACCTATCTTATAAGCCAGGCAGCTCTTTATTCAACCAATAAGAGTAATACAAAATACAGGAGAACACTCCCACATCATTTCCCCTTTTTCTGTTTAAACAAAAAAGGCAAGCGATCTAACTGGATTTGCAGTATTTCTGGATTGATCATTCCAGATATTCCATATGGAGCAGTCAAGGGGACAGTGGCCTTCTCTGGAGAAGACACTTTTTAGGTGTACAGACAGGCCTCTTCCCAGTGATCTCAAAGACTTGAGACCTTGAACAGAAACCTGAACTGTCTGGTAACAAATATCTTATCCTAGCAAGAGGATCGCTTGAGCTTCTGAGTACAAAAACAGCCTGGATAACGTAGACCCAGTCTCAAAAACTAAATAACAAGGCTAAGATAGGTATGGCAGCAGACACCCGTGAGATTTAAGTTAGCGGTGAGGGTGAAATAGCAGGACTTCTTGAGCCCACAGATTCAGGACCAGGAAAGAAGGAAGGGAGTAAGAGAGACAGATGGAAGACCTGGAAAATGGTGTGACGTCACCTTCCCGCCTGGATTGTAAAATGAATTGATTGCAATGTGTGCTCTGAAGATATCAGTCTATGGCTGCGGAAGCCATGGAGTTATCACTGCTATCTGACACACCGCTGCGAACACTTCTGTGGCAGGAGAGGGGGCCACCTGTTGGTTTCTGTCTCGCTTCTGACCTGTGCTGTAGTGGCTTGGGTCATCCGTGATTGCTTTCTCTGTGTATCCATTACATGGGGGAAATTCTCACTCTTGCTCTCAGTGTTTCCAGAGCCATGGCTTATCTCAAAGTCGTGAAGGTCCAGAGGTTGCTGCTGGTAGCTTGTTCAGCTCTTAATAGTTTTGGCAGCCACAGCTTGCGTGGAGGAGCTACTGGCCTCTAGTGGCCAGAGGCCAGAAGTGCTGCCAAACTTCCTACAAAACACAGGCTCATTAACAGACCTTACATTTAGTAGTGCTGGGGTTGAGAGGTGACAATGCTCACTGTAAAAATGGAGATAATCCTTGCCTGAGGTTTCTCTGGCTGGGTCTGCATCGGGCCTTCTGGAAGCAAAGGAAAGGAAAGGAAGGAAGTATACTCGTCCATTTAGCAGCCTCTAGTCTACTGCTTATCCAAGGCAGAGATGTTCTTACTGGCTTGATGTTGCATAGCTTGGCTAATCTGTGGTCTGTAAGCCCAAGTTTTCAGTAAACTGGCTGGGTGGGTGAAGAATGTGCAGCGTGTATGGACATATGTTTACATGAGGGATTCAGGCATCCACCTGGAAGGGAATCGGCACCCACGATGGCATCCTGGGCTCTGAGTGTACATTACCTGGGAAGGGCTTGAGGGATGGGAGGGAGTGTAGGACTGGCTGTGCAGGGGCTGGGAAGCCTTCTTGGGGAGGTGAAAGCTAGCTTGAACTGTATGGGGGATAAAGATGCAATGAAGCTGCTGGTGCCGGGGCCTGGGACAGCATGGGAGGCTCTGCCTAGAGCCAGGAGTCGGTGGCAGGAAATGAGAGCGGAGGGAGACAGGCCAGTTTTGCAGCTGGGTGAGAGGCCGAGATTCCTTTCTTAGTGCAGTTAAGAATTGGAGGAAGACTTTGAGAAGCCAAGGACGGACACAGACACCTTTATGATAGTCACCCCCAAAAGCCAAAGTATAACTACCTTCCCGAATTTTCACAGAGGACACCATTTGAAACTAGCCCAGCAGCCTCTCTGCACATGGTTCTTCATGTGCCTGGCAGAGTTGCCAGAGATGTCCCCTTTGCCCCAGTTTCCCACCAGCTGGTCTTTACAGACACTTGGAGGAATATTGAAAACTCCTCTCTCTCTGTCTCTCTGTCTCTCTCTGTGTGTGTGTCTCTCTGTCTCTCTCTCTCTGTCTCTCTCTCTCTGTCTCTCTCTCTCTGTCTCTCTCTCTCTGTCTCTCTCTCTCTCTCTCTCCCCAGGGCTGGGGTATATCTCATTCACAGACCATGTGTTTAGGTATGTTTAGCCCTCCTTCTGAAAAGACTAACCTCAAACTCTTTGTAACTGAGGATGACATTGAACTTCCAATCTTTCTGCCTCTGCCTCCTGAGTGCTGGGATTTCAGACATGTCCACCTCACCCACTTTATGTGGTATTGGGGATCAAACCTAGGACTTTCTGTATGATAGGCAAGCACTCTGCCACCTCAGCTACATCCCAAGGCAATTAGCCAATACTTTTTTTAAAAAATGAATTCATGGAGCACAACATGTGGAACAGAAAAGAAGCAGCAGGAGAGAGGATGGAGTCATTGAGGACAGTCATCAAAGTGCATCCCTCAAAAGTAAAGACCTGAAAGTCAAGCTCTGTTTGTATACAGATACACACACACACACACACACAGTAACAGCAACAAAAACATCACATGCCAGGGCTTTTGATCTGCCAAAAGACCAGAGAGTAAGGGTGTCACTCATCCACTTGTGCTGCGTGACAAGCTCATGTTCTCCCTTGGGTCCTGGCTTCTTGCAGGAGCTAAATCCTGTCATACTGTGTTGGTAATTCAGGACACATAATACTGCAGAAATGACTGCTTTGAAGATAACACAAGGACTTCAGTAAGCAATGAAGATGAGGTCAAGGGTCTACTATCACCCATCTAGTTGCAAAGCAGTACGCAGGCTTGTGGTCCAGAATTGCATCCCATTCAGGCAGTATTGCTTGGTTCTCTAGTGTGTTTAAAAATTAATTAAAATATAAAAATACTACTACAAAAATAAAGAAGACAGTAACACAATGACTCAGAAGCTAGAAATCTAGTTGTGTGTATAAGTTTCCTGGCTTTTGGTTGTTTTTTTTGGGGGGGGTTGCAATTTAAATGTTAAAGTGGTCTTCACCATGGACAACGGGAGAAGCCTATATAAGGCCAGATGCACACAGTTCCATTGGCCACCCGAAAATGACCTCTGGCATATGACACTGGAGTTGCTGTGACTGACAGCTTCCTGGGGAAGGAGCTGTCAGGACTCTCAGGGCTATTCCCAGGAACTGCGCTAGGCTCTCAGACTCTCAGCAGAGAAATAAACTTCCTGACTTCTCTAGCTTCCAGACAAGCCCTCAACCCCAGGCAGAGCTCCTGGTCCCATGTCTTATCACCAGAGGGAAGGAAATGCCCACCAGCCGGGGAGGATGTGCAGATGCAGAGAGGCTGAGCTGGAGAGGAAGAGGGTGGTGTGGGCTTGCACAGCCTCCACGTCTGAAACCTGTGGGGATTTTCCCTCCTTCCCCAGTCTCACTTTTCGGAAGTCAGAGCCCAAGGTTACTTTAGCATCTCAGAGCTGTGTGCGGCCTGCTTCATGGGAAGGCCCGGGCCTGGTCAGTCCTGCATTCCCTGCTGCACCGCTCCTCATGGTCTCTGAGCCTCCGTTTCTCCATGTATAAGGTGGGATTAACCACAGTCTCTGCTCCATGATGCTTAGGAGGACAAGTAAATTGTGGGATGGTAGATTGCACCTGTTGTACACATGACCTCACAGTAAGGGACAGCTGTTGTCAGCTGGAGCTAGTTAACTGGATATCTTTCCTGCCTCCTTCCCTGTCTCCTGCCTTCTTCCCTCCTCTTCTTCTCCGCCCCCCCCCCACCCCAGAGAGCCTCCTGCCTCAGCCTCCCCAGTGCAGCCCCATGGTCATGGATGCAAACAACCATGTCTGGCCACGGTCTACTATTTACAAATAGGTTTTAGGACACGCCTACCTTAAAACTATTTTATCTCTGTTGCTTCAAGAGGTGTTTTGTTGTTGATAATTGTTATGGTTTAAGTAAGACGCTGTGGATTCCCCAGGGACACAGCAGCAGAGATGCTTCAGGTCCCAAGACCACAGCAGACGAAGGCAGCCGGGTCCCAGGAAGGGAGCCCCCAAGTGGCTCACCGGGCCATGAGGGCCAGTGGGTTGTAGGCACAGAGCCGCATGGTGGGCAGGGGAAGTGGGTATTTGTTTAGTAGGTTATGGAGGGAAAAGGGGGGAAAGGGAGAAGGAGGAAGAGCAGAGAGAGAGGCAGAGAGAGAGAAACAAAGGGGGGAAAGGGGAGAAATGGGGGAAAGGGAGCAAGGCAGAAGCTGCCTCTTGGGTGAGAGACAGAAAAGGGGGGACTTGGACTGCAGGACTACAGACAGGAAGGAAGATCTGCCTGCCTCAGTGGAGGGATGGGGGGAGTGGGGAGGACTTATCTCTTAAAGGGACAGGACAGACCATTAATAATGATGATATTGTTGTGGAGACAGAGATGGGCCTCATTTGGTGCAGGCTGACTTTGATCTCCCTGCATATCGAGGATGACGTTGAATTTATGACTTCCTGCCTCTGTCTCCTGAGTGCCAAGATTACAAGCCTGCGCCACCACACCTGGTTTGTGCATTGCTGGGGCTGAATTCACAGCTTTGTGTCTGTTGGGCAGGCACTCCTCACTGAGGTGCATCCCCAGCCCTCCTGGTTGGTTTTTGTTTGTTTGTTTTGTTTTGTTTCTGAGACAGGGTCTGCCTAGATAGCCCAAACTTGTCTTGAAATCACTGTGTAGTCCAGGATGACCTCCAACTTCTAGCAGTTTCGTTGATATGAGAGTCAAGTGTGATTATGCCCAGTTCAGAGTGTACTTTTTACCATCCTGTGCCTATGGCATTGACTTCCTGAGAAGTCCCTAAAGTCGGGACAGTACAGTCCTGTCTCCACCCATCACAGCTGCAAGGCTGTGGCTTCAAGGCTTGGTGAGGGCTGTCCAAGAAACGTCCTGTACTCCTCCATAAGAAGGAACTTTAGAAAAGGTTTAAATAACAAAGCAAGGTGAGTCATGCTAATCCTTGGGTAAATAAGTGAACGTTGGAAAGAAAGACTCATCACAAAAAGCAGGAAGCTTTGAGAGGACTGGGGAAATGTCAGGCAATCCAGAGCCACCTCCATTTACTTGTTCACTAACGCAGCCTCTAGTCTGAATTTTCAATATTCTTCAAAATCAAACTGGAGAAGCGGCAATTACAGTCAGCAGGAGCTGGAGGACCCCCTTCCATTCAGAAACTGTGCCTGTGTGTCACATGCCTTCTATTCTATTTGAAAAGAACTGACTTAGGGACAAGTGGTGGGAATTATAGACAGGATGCAACATGCCTGTCCTGCAGATTTCGGTGTCAGTCTACTGAAGGAGATAACAGGTGCACCTGTCACCAAAGCAGCTTGGCTTCTGGCTTAATGATGTCCTAGCCTGAATGTCCCCTGCCAGGGCTCCCAGCCTACAAACTCAAACACAGAAAAGAGCCAGAGAAGACCTCAAGCCATGGCTATGGGTCCCAGACTCATCAGGAACCTCTCCCTAGAACAAGAAGTCCTGCCTGGTGACACTGGCACTGGTCCCCATGTCCCAGAACTGCCAGTCTGAGCAGGAATGGGTGTGTCTCCCAGAGCAGCTGGCCTCACTTCTGCTGTTCCAAGTGTACATTATTACAGATTTTAAGGGCAAGGAACAGAACTGACAGAGCGTTCCAGAAGAAAGAGCAAAGTAGCTGGGCCTTGATGGACAGGCCTTTAATCCCAGCACTCACAAGGCAGAGGCAGGTGGATCTCTGTGTGTTCGAGGCCAGCCTGGTCTACAAATGAGTTCCAGGACAGCCAGGGCTACACAGAGAAACCCTGTCTTGAAAAAACAAAAACAGGCTCCAAAGCCACAGAGAAACTCTGTCTCGAAAAACCAAAAAAAAAAAAAAAAAAAAAAAAAACCACAAAAAGAATGTGTAAAGTGAGTTTTGGAGACACTAAAAGTCAAGAAAATGGTTCCCAGCAGCTTGCTGTCACTCCTGTAGACACTGTTGGATGGAGTTTCCATTTCCTGAGAGAGGAGTGGTTTTTACTGATAGAGTTTTAAATTTCATAAAAGTTGCTGTCATAGCATGACAATTCCTGTAAACCCATTCATTACCCTAGTTCCAGCTCTCTAATTGCTTACACTTGTCCCCACTTGCTCTGTCGCTGCTATCTTCGTAAGTACACAGGAGTGCAATGGTGTCTGATGTGTATGTATCTGTCTGTGTGCATGTGCGTCTGTGTGATTTCCTCTTTCTATAAGGAGTTACATACACACAGTAGCATATTTTCTGAGCCACTTAAGAATATACTAAAGGAACCCCAACCATGTAACTCTAAATTCTGAAAACAATGACTTATTTATTGATTGATTGATTGATTCATTCATTCATTCATTATTTTGAGGCAAGATGTTACTGTAAGCCTAAGGTGTCCTTGAACTCAAAATCCTCCTATCTCTGCTTCTAGATTTCTGGGAGTGCAGGTGTGTGCCAGCACATCTGGCTATAAACCCTCTTATTTCATCACAGCCCATGATGAAAACTGAGAAATTAAACATTGATCAAAGAATCTTCTGTAGCCCATCATCTGAGTTTGTTGATAGCTCCAGCTGTCCTTAACTAACTTCTTTTCCCATCTTCCTAGATCCACACAGGGTCTCCCATAGCATTTGTGTGCCAGGAGTCTTTTGTCTCCAAATGATGCTGTTTCATTTGTTTTGCTGATTAAATTTTTAATTTCCTACTGAGATATCATATGTTATAGACACTACTCCCATCAGTGTCCAGCCTAAATTTTCACTAAGTTCGTATACTTGGTACAAATTTTAAATGGTGTTTGTGTATGAAGCCAAGAAATAAATACCGTGACTCTTAGAATAGCTGATTGTTGTGAGTGAGTCCAAAGCTGGAGGCATGATTCAGTGTTAGCCTGTGCAAGAGCTGAGGTTCCATTTCCAATGTCACCCGTGTGATGGGTCATCATCAGGGTCAAGGGGGCTGGCTTAGATCATTAGGACATCAGAGCACACCTGTGTCTGAGGGCATTTCCAGAGGATTAACCAAGAGGGAATCACTCACTTTGCCATCTCAAGAGCTGGAAGCACAGGTAGAATAAAAGCAGACAAGGGGTAAGGAAAGAAAGGCCAGTACCCACCCCATCACCACTCCATGCCTACTTCCTGCTTTGTCATGTTGTGAGCTTCTGTGTCTGCCATGCCTTCCCCAGTCCAGCAGACTGACCCCTCTGGAACTGTGAGCCAAAATCAGTCCTTCCTTCCTCAACGTGTTTTCAGGCATTTTTATCACAGTGATAATAAAAATAACCAATACAACTAGAAACTAAGCAAACAAACAAGCAGAAAACATGAATGAGCCTTCTGTGTGGATGCACAATCAGCCAGCTATGACCTTGGGACCATACAAGGGAGGAGGAAGGCTATAGCCTCTGGTAGCACGTCAGGACTTTGTATGCATATACTACATTTTATTTATGTGTTCTTCCATCTGTGGATTCTGGACTTGCTTCCACCTTTTGGCTGTTGTGCATAGTGATGCTAAGAACAGAAGTCAGAGTCCTACAGCAGCTGTCACCTATTTCCCACTATCCACTCTTAGTGTTTTGATAGTTAGATTAAGCTGAGCATTAGAAACAGATTCCAAAGCTCAGCCTCAACTCCAAGAATCTTTCTCAAGTATGTGTCAGCTTGATTCAGACAAAAGTCATCTGGCCACAAAAAGAAATTTCTCAGCTGAAGCAAAATACTATAAATCAGAATAAAACAGGGGCATCCCACTGTTCTCCACAGACAAAAGGAGAAAGAGAAAGACTTGGTGTTTGAGCTTGTCCAGGTTGATCATCCCTGTTACATCAGATGGGCCCTCCTGGGGTATCCCAGCCCAGCTGCTTGATTCCAGAAGGCCAGTCACACTAGAAAGATCCTGGCATTGTCATCTGGGATGGTCATCCCGCACCACTCTGCTGACCGTGACCTTGCTTCACTGTCCTGGCTAGTTGATGCTCCAGGCCATAGAAGACATCAAGGTGTAAGAAAACATTTTGTCCCCAGCATCTGAGCGTATCCCACACAGAGATGATCTTATCCTGTGTGAAAAGAACCAATGAGGGGGCTGAAGAGATGGCTCAGAGGTTAAGAGCACTGATTGTTCTTCCGGAGGTCCTGAGTTCAATTCCCAGCAAACACATGGTGGTTCACAACCATCTATAATGAAATCTGGTACCCTCTTCTGGCCTGTAGGCACACAAGCAGACAGAACACTGTAAACAAAATAAATAAATAAATCTTTAACAAACAAACAAAAAAGAACCAGTGAAAGTGTAGGGGTGGGGTTACCTCACACTTGGGATCTTCTGTGACTTGCATCAGGACCCACTGTGTTATCATCATCATTTCCACAGAAGTGAGTCTCTGCAGCATGGGCTCATAAACAGACATCTTCCATTCAATAGCGAGAACAAACCCACAACAACAAAAACGGTCTTCTACTATGCTATCTGTTTCTGTTGTTGTTTTTAAATTGTAGCTAAGCACGTGTGACATAAAACTTTAACCCTTAAGTACATTTACGTTATTGTGCAACCATTGCCACCCTTCACCTCTCAAATTCTTTTCATCTTGCAAAACTGAAACTGTTCTCACCAAACTGCCCTCCATTTCCCCTCATCTTGGTCACCACAATTCTCTCTGCTTCTATGACTGTGACCACTCTAGGTTCTTCCTGTAAGTGGACTCATGATATTTAGCCTTGTCAGACCGGCTTGTTTCACTTAGCATAATATGTTCAGGATCCATCCAATGTTGTTGTCTGCATCAGAGTGTCCTTCCGCATTCAGAATGAATACGAATTCTCCATCATCGCACTGAACGTACCCATTCATTAAAGAATGCTATGCAGTAGACTTTGGGTCTGGCTAATTGTGATGTGTGTTTTTTTTTCTTATTTGCAAATTTTTTACAATAAAGTTTTAATTTAAAAAGAAAAAGAAAAGAATGTTATGCAGTTCTCTTGCCCTGAGTGGGAATAGTAAAACTCTGATTAAGGAAACCCAGTCACTCACAAGGAGCAGGAACCAATGTGTTGTGGTGGGCCTGTGTTAAATTCAACAGAACTAAAGTTGAATCCAAGTACCTATTTTGAAATGAAAATCCCAGTGTTTGCTGGCTGGGAGAGGTGAACTCCTTAGGAAGTGTGCTATTGATTTGGGAATCTAGCCTGAGATTCTAGAAACTTCCATATTTCCATGATGGCTATACTAAGCTGCATTCCTGCAGGTGATCAATAAGAGCTGGTGTAGTCTTCAGGCCCAGGACGGCTGCCCTTGTTTTCTTTCTAGTGGCCATTCTGATTGAACAATTTTGATCCTCATTTCCCTGATGATTAATGATGTTAAAGATTGTTCTTACATGCCTTTTGACCATTTGTATATGGTAGTTTAGAGGCATATCTATTTGGGTCCCTTATACATTTCTAAAAAAATAATGTTGTTTTTCTAGCTGCTGAGTTAATTTGAGTTTCTTATGTAGTCTGTCTACATAAGGGATTAATACCCTTACCATATTCAAAATTCAAATGCTTTCTCTCCTTGTTTGTTTTGCTGTGAAGACTTTTAGTTTGATGTGTAATCCTATATTGTATTTCTTTTTTTTTTTGCCTTTGTTGTCTATGTTTTTGAGATCTTGTCCAAAAATATGTGTGGCCTGAAAAATGTGATGGAGAAGTCTCCTGTGCTGTCATCTAGTAGTTTTATAGTTTGATTCTTAAATTTAAGTCTTTAATCCATTAGAGGTCATTTTTACATACAATTGGAGCTAGGGATCTAGTTTCATTCTTGACCATGTAGACATCCAATTTTCTCAGCATCACTCAATAGTTTACCACTCTGAAGGTCTGTCAGCATACTAGTCAAAAATCAGCTTTCTGTAAGTGTGGATTTATTTCTGTTCCCTCTATTCTGTTGTGACTGTTTTTATGCCAGTGCCATACTGTTCTGATTTCTGTAGCTTTGTAGAATACTCTGAAGTTGGTTTGTCTGGTGATTTTAGCTTTGTTCTTCTTGCTCAAAATTGCTTTGGTTACTCAGTGCATTCAGTGTTTTCAAATAAATTTTAGGATTGGTTTTTCCTCAATTATTATGAAGAATCCCATTGGAATTTTAATACAGATTGCCTTGAATTAGTGGATTCCTTTGGGTGGTATGGATATTTTATCAATATAAATTTTGAAATTCACAAGCATGGGTTAGCTTTTCACTTATTTGTATTTTTTTCTTCCATCATTGTTAAATGGTTTTCACTGTAAATAACTCTCCTATACTTTTGGGTGTACATCCAAAAGAAATGACCTCAATATGTCCGAGAGATGTGTGTTCTTCCGTGTTTGCTGCATCACTATCTGTAGCCAATAGCCTTACAAATCAAACTATGCTAAGTGGCAATGGGAAGATGGATATAGAAAAGATGGTACAGATTGAGCCCTCATATCTGTGCATTTCACATCTATGATTTTGATCAAACATAATTGAGAAATATCAATGGGGAATGATTACATCTGTGCTGAGCCTATATCCGCTTTGTCAATTTTCTTGGCATTATTTCTGAAATTATACAGTATAAGAACAAGTTACCCAGTGCTTACCCACAAGTTACCCAGTGCTTACGCCGTGTGGGGAATTATCAGTGATCCAGGGATGACTTAAGATGTAAAGGACTGCGAGGGCAATGTGAAAATGCTACCACTTTATGAAAACAAATATGAGCGTCTGAGCGTTCAGCACCTGGGGAGTCCTGGCACCCATCTTGTCTAGAAGGTAGGCACAGAAAGCTCAAGTAGGGGAGCAGGAAGTGACGCCAGGAGAGGCAGCCAACTCCTGACTACCCTGGCTGAGAGCTTTCCTAGGCTATTGATTCTCCAGTGTTTCAGGGTTGTCCTGTACAGAGACCTCCTGCTCTTGCCGTAGAAAATTGGCACTGCAGGAGCACAGCTGCTGCGGGGCCTGTGCAGCACTGGTAGCACCTGCTTGAAAGTCCTGTGTGAAGCAGCCCCGGGGACTCAGCAGCTTCCAGGAGAGGAACAGGATCGCAGTGATTCATCCCTGAATCTCAATGATCGCCTGCCTGAAAATGAGAATACCCGTGCTGCACATTTGCTTACGATGCAAATTCCCCTCTCAGCGTCTCCCCACCTCGCCCCTTCTCTAGCCTCAGAGTATGTGCTCAGAAGACATGATCATCCTGGGCTTGCAGAAAACATCTCCGTGTTGCAAAATCCTCATCCTGATGTTGCAAGTTGCAGATTCATGCCTACACTCTAGTTCTTCCCTTTTGAACATTTGGTCTAGTCTTTTTATTACGATTATTATTAAAACCTGAACTACAGATACTGCGGCACTTGGTGTCCCCAGGGGCAGTGCTCTACATTCGCATTCCACCGTGCCATTCTGGCAGTCGCTCCTGGAGATGATCGTCCCCAGAGAGCCTACAGCCAGTAGGTCTGGTGAGCCTGGCACACTGTGTTCTCTGCCTGGACACATACTGCTCATGGGTTCACTGTGTCTGCAAGGTCCGTGGCAGTTTATGTCACCATGTTGAACAGATTGGCATCATGGGTGCTCCCAGCATCATTGAAGGAGTGACTTCTTTATTGAGTTATCCCAGGTCACATCCTGTGTTCCTTAGGCTGGGTTAAAAACCTCTGGGGAAATGATACTTTGCTCACAGGTAATGATGCTTAGGGAATTTGAAATTATAGGGATTTGGCGTGGGTTGGGTAGAACCAATGAGGCAGGAGGAAAATTACAGAGTTTGCTTGTAATTTTTTAACTAGGGGAAAAAGGTATGTTCTACATAACTAATGCTTGGAATAAAGAATGTGACTGCATATTAAAGTCAACCCTGGTATGTAATTGAGATTCATTTGGGAAAGAAGGAAGGAAGGAAGGATGAAAGGAAGGAAGGAAGGAAGGACGGGAAATAGAATAAAAAGGAAAAAGGAAGGGAGGGAAGACAGCCTAAAGCTAGGTGTAGTGGTGCAGACCTGTGATCTCAGCACTTAGGATCTTAGGATGCTGGGATATAGGCAGTCCAAATTCCAGCACAGCCTGGGCTGCAATAGCAAGTCCGAGTGAGCCTGAGTTGTATAATGAGACTGTTTAGGAGAGATGGTGAGAACCACAGTGACTAGCAAATAACTCCCTGGTTCCAGGGAAGGGAGGACGATGAATCGCTAGCTCTTCCATGGCCTCTGACAGAACATCCTAGACTGTTTATCAAGTCCTGCACCAATACAGGGACCTGGTGTTTCCATTTGCATAAAGCAGAATTAAACCCCTGTCACCAAAGAATTAAATAGAAGAGACCAGGGGCTCTGAGAACAAGAGCCAGTTGATCCCTCTGCTGTACAGGTCAGGTTCACTGTGTGTTCCACCCACTGAATTACTCTTTTGCAAATGAAGATATCTGTTTATTCTTTGAGTAAAAAAAAAAGTGAATCAATTTAGAAACGTTTGCAAAAGTATAAATAAAGAAAAAGGCCATCACTGTATTATGTTGTGCCTACAGTTGCTCCAATGGAAATGAGCCCAGAGAGCGGTGAGTGTCCAGGTTTTTGTGCTGTTAGATTATAATTCTATTACATCATCCCATGCATAAACACATACAGATATATTATACAAGTGGGCTCAGAGGACACATACTGCTTTGCAGTATCTTTATCTTAGTAACACAAACCAGTTTCACCATTTGTTGGCTGCATAGTATTCCACCATGTTGCTGTGCCACCCTTTGACATTGACCCAGGCCCACAGTTGCTAGACATCTAGTCCTTTCTCCATCGTACGGTGTTACAAATGGTGCTGCTGAGACCATCCTTTCATGTGTCTTTCTTTGGGTAGATTCCTTGAAGTCCGATAGGGTTTTGTATTCAAAATGATGACCTATGTATTCAGATTGGCTTCCAGAAAGAGTGAGTCAGTCATTCCTTTCCCTCTGGTGCTTGGAGAAAGCCCACTGAAGACAGCTGCTCAGTAGGAAGTTAAAAAAAAAAAAGAGGAAGTGAGTGTGACACCACCAAACTCAGGGAAGGCCCAGTGGGGCAGCTGGGGCCGCCGGATTTCAGTTGGAAAAAGCATCAGAAGCCTGCTCCACTTCTTAGTATATGAGGAAACTGAAGTCTCTAGAGTTTAAACAACCCCTGAAATCACACACCAAGACCACGACTGCACAACTGATAAGCCTCAAAAGAGATAACCCCAAACTTCAGGGCCGATTTCGGCAAAGTGAAAAAAAAAAGCGATGCTATGGTTGGACTGTGTCCGCCATGGAGATGTCATCCCATTGCAGTAGCGCTGAAGTGGGACCTTACCGAAGTACTTAGGTCACTGGGGTGCTGTCCCAGAGAATGCGTCCAGGCTGTTAGCATGGAAGTGGGGGAGCTCTGGTGAAAGATCGGTGCGACGGTCAATGGCCTTCCTCTCTCACACACACATGCATGCCCTGTCTTTCCACCTTCTTCCGTGGAGAACGCCTCTGCTCAGTGCAGCTCCTAGACTTCCTGCGCTCCAGAACTGCAAGAAATAAACCTCTACTCTTTATAAATTACACAACCAGGGGTATTTTGTTGTAACAGCATAAAACAGTATGTTGCAGGTTGTTTTAATTCATTAATGAGAAAATCAGCACCTTTAAAAAAAACATTTAATTTATGTGTGTGAATGTTTTGCCAGCATGAATGTCTGTGCACCATGTGTGTGCAGTGCCCATGAAGGCTGTTAGAAGCAGGTGTTAGATCCCTTGAGACTGGAGTTATGGATGGTTGTGAGCCACCATGCGGTTGCTAAACCTAGTTCTTCTACAAGAGCAGTAAGTACTCATAACTGCTGAACCATCTCTCCAGGCCCAAAGCAATAGCTTGTAAAGACTATTTCTGGGTAACAGAAACTATAAAATGAGGAGTCAAAGGAAGGCCAGTGTGGTACAACATGCCTGTAGTCCCAGCACTTGGAGAGACTGAGGCAGGAAGACCTTGAATTAGAAGCCAGACTGGGGCCTGGAGAGATGACTCGGTGGTTAAGAGCACAGGCTACTCTTCCAGATTCTTCCAGAGGGCCCAGGTTCAATTTCTAGCACCTACATGGCAGTTCACAATTGTCTGTAACTCCAAGATCTGACACCTTCACCCAAACATACATGCAGACAAAACACCAATGCACATAAAATAAAAATAGATTATAAACAAACAAACAAAATAAACATACAACACATAAAAGGTAAACATATTCAGTGCATGGGAAAGGACTCTTTCTTCCCGGTCTTCACCCTTATTCCTCCCTGCTTTGCTTTCTCCCTATTCCTGAACCCTTTGCCTCCCCTCTACTTCATCCTCCAACCTCCCTCTTTGAAATAATGTCTCCCAGGCTGGCCTCTAACTTGTAATCAAGCGCCCTGCCTCAGCCTCCAGAGTTCTGGGATTACAGATATGCATTGCATCCCTATACTGTTGCTAAGAACAGCATATTGAACTACCTTTGACATCTTCTGTGAGTAAGCATGTGTATGTATATGTATATATCCCAACCTTGATATCACCAATATTTAAAAATTGTTTGGCCCATAAACAGCACAACTCCATATAGTTCAATCTAATACAAAACTGCTTGAAGACGTAAGATAGTAAACAACTAAAACTGTCCATGTTCTGATTTCTACTAAACAAATATTTGGTAGTTTGTGCATCTTTCCCAAGTTAGCATATGGTCTTATAGTCTAGACCTTCATCCAAATAAGAATCAAACAGTTTGATACCTGAAATGGCATGAGCTTGACTTGTTGGTGTACAACGGTAACTCTGTCTATTAGATTTTTGATTGATTTTATGTGTATGGATATTTTGCCTGCATGTATGTCTGTGCACCACTTGCATGCCCAGTGCCCACAGAGGCCAGAAGAGAACATCAAGTTCTCTAGAACTGGAGTTACAAACAGCCGTGAGCTGTCATGTGGGAATCAAACTCACACCCTCTAGAGAAGCTGTCAGTGCTCTGAGACACTGAGGATGCCTCCAGTCCCACCCCACCCATCACTGGTAACTTTGAAAGAAAACTTTTCCCCCAGTTTTGTGTTGTTTTCTTAGCTGTAGAAATAGGCTCTGAGGGCTGAACTATGTGTGGATGGGGAACCTCAATGTTAATTGAGAAAGTCCTCAAGGGTTTCATCTGAAGTCTGGAAAGCTGGCCGAGCCACACTGGGTTTTCATTTTCATTTCCTAGGCTTTGTTTCCTCCAAGGCGGCTGTGCACTATGCAAATACCTACTTGCTTACACTTCCAGCCACACTAGAAGGCCTGCACAGTTCTTAGCCATGCCCACAGTAGCAAAGGCACTGAATTGGGAAACAGGCTGGCCATCCTGTCATTCAGGATCAGTTTTGTAACCCCAGGATGCTAGTCCTACAAACAGTGTGTCTGTTACAAAGAAATCACTGGTACATAACTCATTCAATGGCAGATCTCTTCATCCTGAGCTTCAGAAGTCAAGACATCTCAGGTCCATTTGCGGGATTTCAGAGCCGCCTGTTCTGAAATCCTATGCAGCTTGCACTCCGTGGTATGTGCAGTTCCTGATGGTCTGCGACATAAGAGTGTGTAGTAAGGAGGTCGCTAGTTTGTTCCCGGCCGCTTAGCCCTGAAATAATAACACAGAAACTGTATTAATTAAATCACTGCTTGGCCCATTAGCTCTAGCTTCTTATTGGCTACCTCTTACATATTAATTTAACCCATTTCTATTAATCTGTGTATCGCCATGTGGCTGTGGCTTACAAGCTAAAGTTCTAGCGTCTTCTCTCTCCCAGCATTCAGCTTAGTTTTCCCTGCCTAGCTCTGTTCCCCTATTGCTTGCCATTGGCCCAAAGCAGTTCCTTTATTTATCAATGGTAATCATAGCATACAGAGGGAAATCCCACATCAAGAGTGTGTCTTATAATTGAAAATAACTTAAATTTGATGGAACATATGTTGACTTACTGCTCTTCCCCATTGTAAACTGGAAGCTTATGCCATTTTATTCTCTTCAAGATGGATCTCACCCCATATACAACCCAGGCTGGAACCCTGGAACTCACTGTGTATCTAGTCTACTCTAGTCACAAAGTCAAGGTCTTCCCACCTCTGTCTCCAGAGTGCTGCTGGCATTACAGACGTGGGTCACTGCATCTGGCTTATGAACACTTCCTGGAAATATAAAACAAAAATACAAAATCAAGCCTCAAACTCAATTGCTCAAGCAAATCAGTGCTATAGAAAAGGCCAGAACACCCAGAATTCCATCCTTCAAAGTGCTTCTGTTCAGTGGTGTGGCCCTGAATCTGAAAGCACAGTCATGGGCAGAAAGGAGGAGCCATCTGGCACCTGAGGGCCAGGGCTCTATCAGTTTCACTGAGTCTGTGACACCCCAGCCTCCACCATATTGGGAGCCTTGTCTGGCAACATGGAACCAATTTTGGTCTCCTTGACCTGCTGACACACATGGCTGATAATTTAGTTAGTGGGAGAAGCATACTTTAAAGCAGATTGTACCACACTAAGAGCTTCTACTTCCTGGGAGTGAGGAAGGGAATGATAGCAAGCATAATGCTTTTAAAAAGATTCTTCACCTTAGCTTAAAGAATAATAGTTTCATTGTGGCATTAATTCATAAGTATATATTGTTGTATTTTGTTCCTGTTACCCTCCACTATCCTCCCTTTTTCCTCTCCTCCCCTCCTGCTAGTTCTTTTCATGAGTTCAGAGAGTCTCCCTGTTGATTTTATGTTCCATATATATGTGCGGTTTGGGGTGGATGGATGGGTGGATGGATGGATGGATAGATAGACAGATTACACAGGAGAGAAGCCATGTATTATGTAGTGTTTCTGCCCCTCATTACCCTCTTATTCTCCCCTCTCTTGGACCTCTTTCTTACTTTCATGTCAAACAAGCACATGCATATATATATATGTATATATACATATATATATGTTTTGAAAGCTAAATTCCACATTTATAAAATGAGACAGTCATTTTCTGGGTTTTCAGCAGACCCTTTTTAGTAGATATCACAATTTCTCCTACTTCCCCATCCTGTCCAGCTGAGGATAAAGGACTCTAGCTCTGCAGTGTCCTGGCTTACCCCCTGTCTGGAAGGCAAACAAACAAGGAAGTTACCAAGAGGAAGATTCTGGGAGAAGGAAGAGCAGTCAGTTCATTTATGGGGACAGCTCTGGGCTTGGTGAATACAGTGCTAGACAAAAAGGCTTGCCTTCCTGGGGAAGTTGCAATCACTGGAGGACACTTGCTTCAGGCAAGAAGTTACTTCAGGCAAGCCCAGCAGCTGGAATGGTTAAGGTGTGGGTCCAAGCAGAAGGGGAGGGGCTTCTTAGGCTGTGTTCTTCAGAATCAAGTCCAGAGCTGAAGATTTTCATGGAAGTATCTTACCCAGAAATGCTCCCACAGAACCCTAAAGAGGAGTCAAGGTTGAGTTGAGGGAGGAAGAGACCTCACATTGGTCTCCACTACCAAGCAGTCCCTTAAGGGTGGCTTTGGCTCTGTCTTAAAGGGGAATGAGGACATGATGTTGCTTCAGAGTGGTCCTGTCAGGGATGAGGGAGCCGGGTGATCTATTGATACTTCATCACTAGCTGGTTGAAGTCCCTCTTGCTCTTTGTGCAACATACAAAACAGGTTCTAGAGCAAGATATCTTCTGTGATGAGATATGGGCTGGCTTGGAGGGCAAGGCCTTTTCCTGAGTATTTTCCTGAGGTGTGAAAGGTACCAGTGTTGGAAGGGCAGGTCTTTAACAGAGCTACCAGATGTATAAGGGACATCGCGTCCTTAATTTTCTGAGGCTTAATTTATTAGGAACATATGTAGTCACTTC
Source organism: Dicrostonyx torquatus (assembly GCA_028555095.1). Lineage (NCBI taxonomy): Eukaryota > Metazoa > Chordata > Mammalia > Rodentia > Cricetidae > Dicrostonyx > Dicrostonyx torquatus. Next base: position 13,393,151 of record JAQHUG010000009.1, read on the forward strand.
AGGGCTGAGGATGGTGGCTTAGGGTTGTAGGTTTGGCAATATTTTTACTTGCTTTGTTAATTTTGGAATGGTTTTGTTTAGTTTCTTAAGACAGAGTCTTGTTGTATAGTCCAGGCAAAGTCCTGATTTTATGTCACGCACAAAATTAAATTTCAGAGGAATGAAAGACAAAGAAATGCATGTAAATAAGCAGACTCACAGATAAGTCTAAGTAGAAAATATATGTACTCCATACTACTTCAAGATAAGCAACAACCATAATGGAAATTTGGATGGTTTTTATTCTGCCTTCTAGCCTGGTGGTATATTCCTGTGTGCCTCCTTGCTTGGGAGGGTGAGGCAGGACTTTATAGTCCAAGGCTTGCCTGGGTGACAGAGTGAGAGGGCAACCTAGGCAATTTAGTAGGACCTTGTTTTGAAGTTTTCTTTCTTTCTTTCTTTCTTTCTTTCTTTCTTCCTTCCTTCCTTCCTTCCTTTCTTCTTCATCCTCCTCCTTCCTCTTGTTCCTCTTCCTCTTTTCTCTTCTTCTCTTTCCTATTCCTCCTCCTTCTTCATGTATAAAGTACCCCCAAAGGTTGGGTGTGGTGGTACATACCTTTAATACCAACACTTGGGAGCCAGAAGCAGGCAGATATCTATGAGTTAAAGATTAGCATTCATATCAAATTCCAGGTCTGGTGGAATCCTGTCTAAGATAGATAGATAGATAGATAGATAGATAGATAGATAGATAGATAGATAGATAGATAGGCAAACAGGCAGGAGGACAGGCTGACGAACTAATTGACTGACTGACTGATTGATTGATAGCAGTCAGTCAGACAGACAGATAATATTGGGGATAGGATAGAGCTTAGTGGTAGAGTGATTGGCTACCCTGTATGTGGCCCTGGGTTCAAGCACCAGTAATAATTCTACCATCACTAAAGGTTTGAGAAAAACATTAATTTAAAATAATCTTAAAAAGTACTTGAAATATATGGGACAATGGAATCAACTCACACCTTTGTATAACTTAACAAGAAAAGTAAGGAAACCCCCAAACGAGCAACAGGTACATGAACAGGCAAAGAGAATTACAAATAGATAACAAAAAAATACTTGGGACCAACAAACCACAGCATAAAAGAAAAGAATCTCATTATTAGATTGCACGAAGTTTAAGAATTAGATATTGGGTATACATATGGTGGCACCCCTTTAATCCAAGCCCTCAGAAGGAAGAGGCAAGCAGATCTCTGTGCATCAGAGGACATCCTGATCTAGTCCCAGGCAAGCCTCCATATCTAGGTCCAGGCCAAGTATAAATAAGTATTAAAATTGGATGTTGGGAGAGGGAAGTGCTTACTTCAGTGCATTTGATACCCAGCGTCAGAAAGGTTTAAGTTAAAATTGGATAAGTGGCTGGCGAGATGGTTCAGTGGAGAAAGCACTTGATCAGCAAGCTTGAGTTTCTGGAGTTTAGATCCCCGGAATGCATGTAGAATCTGGTGAAGTAGCCCACACTTATAACCACAGTTTGCTTGCATTGAGATGGGAGACAGAGACAAGAGATCCTCCACAAGTTTGTGGCCCAGCTAGCCTGGTGTACACACTGCATGACAAGAGGCCCTGTCAAAAATAAGTTGAAGGCAAAGACCCATGCCCTAGATTGTTATGTGATGTGTACACACGCCCACACACAGACATTTAAAATGGAATTGGAGATGTCCTTCAGTGGTTAAGAACACTAGCTGTTCTTCCAGAGGACACAGGTTCAATTCCCAATATGCACACAGCAACTCACAACCATCTGTAGCTCCAGCTCCAGGGGGATCTAATGTCTTCTTTTAGCCCCTGAGGAGCCAAAAACACATATGTGTTGTACAGCCATACATGCAAGCATCATACTCCCACACACATATATTTTTGAAAAATAGAATATCAAACTCAGACATGTGCCGTGGAAACTCTTTTTATTGTTGTTGTTTTGTTTTGTTTTTCAAGACAGAGTCTTCCTGTGTAGCCTTGGCTGTCCTGTAACTTGCTCTGTAGACCAGGCTGGCCTTTAATTCATAGAGATCTGCCTGCCTCTGCCTCCCAAGTGCTAGGATTAAAGGTATGTGACAACACTGCCCACAACACTTTGGCAGAGGCAGTAATAAAAGGTCGCAAGGTCACCTGGATAACTGTGACACCACTAATAGCGTAAATACATGAGTGCTCATATTCCTCTGAGTTCTCACATGCTACACAAGGAGAGCCTGGGGGATTCAGCTCAGCACTGCTCAGGATAGCAAAGCATTGAAGTTGACCCCAGCATCTCTCAAAGTTGAGTGGAAATGCAGATGGGAGTAATGGTTCATGCCTGTTACCCAGCACTGAAAACACTGAGGCAGGAGAATTGCCATGGGTTCCACACCAGCTTGAGCCACACAGAAAACATTAAACCAACAGAGCTATAGCATGTCCCTTCTAAAAATAGAAAAAGAAGCAAAAGGAAATTAATATGGTGGCATTTCCTCATATTTCGGTGATTCCTGCCAGGTTCCATTTGATAAACCTCACAAAATAACATTAGTAAGCTATGATGCACATCAGTATGATTCATTCCTCCGGGTGAAAAACACAGAGTAATAACATTCCAGGATGATCCAGCTGGGCATTGTCTCCAGCTTCTATAATCATAGCACTCAGAAGGCTGAGGCAGGAGGTTTGCCTCAAGTTTGAGGCCAGTCTGAGCTACATCATTCCTGGTCAGGTTGGGATACAAGTGAAACCTTGTCTCAAAACAAAAACAAAGAAAATAGCTGATCAGAATGTCACATGTTTATAAATCTAGTACTCAGAAGCAGGGAAAGCAGAAGCTCGGCCAACCTTGGCTTTAAAGTGAATTTGAGGCCAGCATAGGTTATAGGAGACGTCTCAAAGCAATAGCAAGAACTACATCTCTACAAATGAAGGTGGCAGCCCTGGACTACCTTTTATTCCCTGGAGATAGTTCCAGTAGCAAAGGTTGTTTGCAAGTGTGGAAGAGGTCCAGCATTTTCAAAGTCAGCTTTGGAAAACCCCAAACGTGGGATGTATCTACCAGACCCACGAAGCAACTCCAGGTCAGCTGAATCAGACAGGGGAGGGAATTGTTTGGGTCATGTGATTTCTCAGGTCCTGGAGTAAGTCTGTTCCCACACAGTTGATTCCCAGAATGCAGAAGCCCACCAGACTCCAAGGCCAAGTTGATGAATTGGGGTATAGAAGTTCTGAAGCTAGGAGCCAAGCGCCTGACTTTTCCCACACCCTGGGTTTCCAGTCTTTGCTCTATCAGCTGCACATCCCTTCTCAGACGCTGATAACATTCCTGAGTGACACCAGGCATGTTCAGCCTTGCTCTCCAAGCACTTTCTTGTTTTATTTTTACTTGACCTTCAAGAGAATTATTCTCCTTTTATCTAACCCCAAAAGAAGAAAAGATTTGGAGTTCCTCCCTTTTCTCTCCTCCCTCCTGTGTAAACAGGATTACATATAATGACTTTCCTTCCCATTAGAGGAAAACGGGTACTGATAGATGAGAGACAGAGATGTTCCTGCCCCAGGTCCTTGCTGTTGGTAATCAGGGCCTCTTCAGGGCTGAGTAATGAATGTACCTCCCTTAAGTGTCGCTTAGCATTAGCTTTCTATAATCTTGACTGCTATAAATAAGAGGATATATATATATATATATATATATATATATATATATATATATATATAGAGAGAGAGAGAGAGAGAGAGAGAGAGAGGGGATGGAGAACACTTAGGCACCAGTGGCAGTATTTGGTCCTCGGGTCATCCTTCTCATAGCATCAATCCTCAAGAGTCTTAAGGATAAGACAAACATACAGCAACTTGTGATTGGCCCAAGGTGACCCTACCCACAGAGGAAGAGGAGATAAGATTTGAAGGCTTCCCTCACCCCTTGAACCCCCCATGGTCCAGTTACCACTGCTCTACACTGCCAGCTGCAGACCTCCTCGGAATTCAATTGCACAAGTTAATGAGGATGAGGGTCTGCCTGCAGGGAAATTGCAGGATGATTACAGAGTGGTGCAAACTCCTGCACAGGACCTGAGTGCACAGGTGGGATCTCAGAGGTCTGGGGGAAAACTGAGCCCTCATCAATTATTTTCTTACTCTGGGTGGGGATGTCATGCACATGCAATATCACCCAGGTGAATACCCCATGGAGACCAGGTTTCTGAGTCCTAGAATGAAGGAGAGGACCAAAGACATAAGCCCTGGCCTGCCTTCCTCTCTCCTCCTGTGATTACCATGACCCACCCCCTCTGGCCTCCTGATCCAAACACCCAGCTATGCCAGCAACAATTTTCCCCCAGTTCATTTAATTTATACTTTTTTGTATGCTGAGGGGGCAAACCCAGGGTCTCAGATGTGACTAGGCAAGTGTTCAGTGTCACAGTCCCAGCCATTCTTCCAGCTTCTGAATAGATGGGCATCACCACTTTGTGCTGAGCGTTGTGACATAGTCCTGCAGGGGAAAGAAAATGAAAATACTAAGCCAGGCAGTGGCACATTCCTCTAATCCCAGCACTTGGGAGGCAGAGGCAGGCCATTCTCTGAGTTCAAGGCCAACCTGGTCTACAGAGTGAATTCCAGGATAGCCAGGGCTGTGCTGAGAAACTCTGTCCCCAAAATCGAAGATAAACAAACAAAAGCCATAAAAAACTAGAAAGAAAATAATCAATGTATTGCCCTGGCTTTGATGGTGGAGCTCTGCTGTATTTACCTTGGAGGTGATTATCTGTTGGATTCAAACTGTAGCTACTGTGTGCTATTTGGGGAATGACAACTATTTGGGTTTGGGAGTAAGAATCATTGTCTCACCAACATTATGCCATGATAACCTAATGTCCCACTTGACCCTCTGACTGCACCAGATAACAGACACTGCTGCTTCCTTCCCCAGAGTCTGCAGACTTCCTTGTGACTAGAGTGGTAAGAAGCCACACTCAAGGACCAGATTTTCAAATTCTTCAATGTCCAGTCCTCTCTAGACCATAGCCTCAGCATCCAGTCCTCTCTGGACCACAATCTCAGCATCCAGTCCTCTCTGGACCATAGCCTCAGTATCCAGTCCTCTCTAGACCACAACCTCAGCATCCAGTCCTCTCTGGACCATAACCTCAGCATCTGGGCCTCTCTTGATCATAGCCTAAGCATCCAGGCCTCTCTGGACCATAGCTTCACTATCTAGTCTTCTCTGGACCATAGCCTCAGCATCCAGTCATCTCTGGACCATAGCCTAAGCATCCAGTCCTCTCTGGACCATAGCCTCAGCATCCAGTCCTCTATGGACCATAGCCTAAGCATCCAGTCCTCTCTGGACCATAGCCTCAGCATCCAGGCCTCTCTGGACCATAGCCTCAGCATCTGGGCCTCTCTGGACCATAGCCTCAGCATCCAGTCCCCCCGGATCATAGCCTCAGCGTCCAGTCCTCTCTGGACCATAGCCTCAGCATCTAGTTCTCTCTGGACCACAACCTCAGCATCCAGTCCCCTCTGGATCATAGCCTCAGCATGGTGGAACTTCAGCAAAGACATTCAGACTCCCAGACTGGCACTTAGGTTTGGGGTTGTGTAAGTTGTAGAAACTTTAGTTATTAGCATCGGGTTTGTGCAAGAGCTCTTGGTGGTTTTAACGTGGGTCCCTGCAATTGGTTAATGGGTTATCTCTGTCCTCAAAAGATGAATTTAGGAAGAACCAAATGTAAGATATTAGAACGAAAACTTTTAAGAATTAAAAATAAGTGCAAATTTATCAAAGAACAATGTAAATATCTCCCAATGCCCAATCCATAGGATACTTCAGGGAGGACGGAATGGCTCTCAGCGATACATTTGCTGGTGGGGAAGCCTGATGGGTGTAAAAAACTTAAAAAACTAAACTACTTGGCATAGTAGCACATGCCTATAATCCCAGTGCTCGGGAGGCTGAGGCAGGAGAATTGCCTTGATTTCTAGGCCAGCTTTGGTATGCACAGTGAGTTCCACGCCATCCTGAACTACACAGCAAAGTCATTTCTCAAAATACCAAAACAAAAACTTCAGTAAGAAAGAGTAGCTGAAGTAGGAGGATCTCAAGGCCAAATTGCTGTAGTGAGTTCAAGGCCAGCCTGGGCTACCTGGCAGAGCCTGGCTCTCTCAGTGGCTAACTGACCCATCAGTCAATCCACCAATGCTGGAGATGTAGCTCTGGTAGAATATTTGAATAGTGTGTGAGAGTTTGATCCCTAGAACCACACAAAAATTTAATTTGTAAGTACTGCATTATTTGTTTGCTTCTTTTTGAACCAGTGTCTTATTATGTAGCTCAGACTTGTTTCAAATTCTTTTTTTTTTTCCCCCCTTTGGTTTTTCGAGACAGGGTTTCTCTGTAGCTTTGGAACCTGCGCTGGAACTAGCTCTTGTAGATCTGGACTCAAACTCACAGAAATCCACCTGCCTCTGCCTCTCGAGTGCTGGGATTAAAGACGTGCACCACCACCGCCCTGCTGTTTCAAATTCTTTATACTCTATAGCAAGCTTTCTCAGACTACCAGTCCCCAAATGACGACAGTGAGACTTATTATCAGTTATGAATGCTCAGCCTTATTGTATGCTTGTCCCACTAGCTCTTATAACTCAATTTAACCTGTTTCTCTTCATCTACATTTTGCCTTGGGTTTTGCTTTGTTTTCTTTTTGTTGTTGTTGTTTTTAAGCTTTCTTTCATTCTGTATGTCCTACTCCATATCTTGCTGACTGGTGGCTGCCTGGCTGTCTGGCCCCAAGCATCTCCCTTTCTTTCTCCCTCATTTCCCCCTCACCTCTCAAGCCTAGGTTCCTCCTCCTACTTCTCTCTGCCCATCAGCCCCACCTACCCTGCTACTGCCTAGGTATTGACTGTTCAGCTTTTTATTAAGCTGATCAGGTGTCTTAGGCAAGCAAAGCAATACATCTTTATATTGTTAAACAAATGCAGCATAAACAAATGTAACACATCTTTACATAACTATGCAATATAAATAAATGTAACACATCTTTACATAGTTAAATATTCTACAGTACCCCTTTCAGCCTCCTGAGTACAAGGATTAGTTGTGTGCCACCATGCCTTGTAATATGTTTTTTTGTATGTTTGTTTGTTTTTTCTGAAACAAGCTCTCACTCTGTAGCCCTGACTTGTCTAGAACTCATTGTGTAGACCAGAATGACTTTCAACTCACAGAGATCCACCTGCCTCTGCCTCCGCCTCCTGAGTGCTGGGACTAAAAGGGGTATGCTATTTGGGTTTCTTGGGAAAAGGCCACATGTAGTTTGGGCTGACCTCAAACTCACCATTTAGCCAAGGCTGGTCTTGAACTTTTCTGCTGAACCTCCTGCTTCTGTCTCTTAAGTGCTTGACTGACAGGCATGCACTATTGGCCTAGCTAGTGCATCATTAAAATGGGTTTATTTACCTGACCCAAATCTTGTTTGTCTCATACAGGATCTCATGTATCCCAGCTGGCTTTGAATTCCTCTAGATCTGAGGATGAGTTTCACTCCTGATCTTTCAGCCCCCTCCTTCCTGAGTACTGAGATGCCTGTGTGCACCACTGTGCCCAGCGTGTGCAGTGCTGGGAATCAAACCCAGGGCCTTGTGTGTGCAAGACATGCACTTTGCTACTGAGATATCTCCTAGCCCTTTTGGACACTTCTGTGACAGGATCTCACTCTGTAGCTCTGGCTTATTTGAAACTCACTATGTAGTCTGGGCTGGCCTCGAACCCACAACAGTCCTCCTGCCTCCACCTTCTAGATGTTGGAATTGCATGGGTACCCTACTCCAAGGTTTTGATTGCAAACATTTAATGCAGAGAATCCCTTGAAATATTTCTTTAGACAAAAATTAATTTGGAAGCCTGGTTCGTGTAGCATTTATTTATCTTCTATATTCATGTTGAGCGACAAAACTGGGTATCAGAATCTTTTCCTTATTACAATACTGAAACCCAAGCTCTTTCCCAATACCAAAACCCAACTTCTTCCTCTTTTTTAAGGGGAGTTGGTCCCTCCCCCTTTATTTCCTCTGTTTAGAGGAAATTCACAGAGCCAAGATTTATAACCGGGGTGGGGGGGTTCATTTGTTGAGGGCAGGAGCTCCCTGGCTTTAGGAACGCAGCCCGCCTCTTTACTTCCTGACGTCATGCTATTTTTGTCTTTGAATAGCTCATCGACACGATCGCCTCGGAGATCGGAGAACTAAAACGGGAGATGGTACAGACAGATATCAGCCTGGGAAATGGCCTGGAACCTTCTGAAACCCACAGGTGATCACAGACGAAGTTAGGTGCTGGGTGTGAGTTGGGGGACAGTGACACTGGTGAATGAAGAGGGCTGACATCCCATCGCTCCTTCAAAGTTTGGGAACTGGAAATGTGGTGACAATGCCAGGTGACATTCTCTGTAGGAGGTGGGAGTGGCTTAGAAGCTCCTTGTCTGCTTGTTTATTTGAATTGCTTTGAAGGCACTTGAACTTTATACCTTCTCGATTCCTCCTGGCACCAGAACCGGGAAGCCTAGACTTGTCGGTGCCATGTCACAATGATGGACAGAGTAACACAGCGGATCCTCCGTGCGTGAAGTAGAACTCAGTATAGCCCTGTCAGTCTCCAGAAGGTTTAAAGGGGAGCAGCTAAAGAGGATGGACCCATTTTGCGTGCTCAGGTCAGAAAATCCCCAGAACTACATAGCTGTTTAACCTGAAAAACCATCCAGGGGGTTTGGAACCGAATGAGATTATGCTTGAAATGCTTGAAATGGGAGGCAATCGCGTGTGCCAGTTTGGCACGCTGCATACTTGTTGAATATGTGGGAGGGGCTGGTTTTGATCTGGAAAATGGGGTGTAGGGGTCAAAGGTGGGGTAGTAGGTTGAAGGTCAAGTCTTTCAGCTCTTTGATATAGCCTTTGTTGTTGGCACAGAAAGCAGAACGTCATTGCCCCAAAATGACACAGCAATCGGTGCTTAGGAAAGAGACTCATGGTCAGGTTTCCCCCACTTTTCCCCTGGTTGAGACTGCCTGGAGTAGAACGAAGTTTAAGATTTGTGGTGCGGGTTCTGATTACGAGTCACAGGCCACGCAGGCAAACCAGGTGACGCTGGTTGCCCAGGCAAGTTTCAAACCAGCCTGACTTGTTTTCTGCCTAAGACTGAGGGAGAGAAAACAGCATCCCAAGAGAGGCAGGTGCTGGGTTAACGAGAAGGTGGTCCTGCAGGGCCATGCTTCTCCGGAAGAGCTGCATCGGCCTTTGCGGGCTCGGTCCAGATGTCCTCCACTTCCCACCCTTCTCTGCAGAGTCATGGGGCTAGGCTGGATGTTCCTCCACGCTTCTCGGCTTCAGGACTCTCTTTATACCCCAGTGTGAAGGCTTTGATTTAGTTAAACTGTTCTTACCCAGGAACTTGACATGCACAGTGCACAGTAGTTTTCAGTTACAGATTTGTTTTCCGTCTCAGATCCAGAGTCATTCAAAGGCTCTTCTTGGGACTTTAGCCCAGGGTTGCCCTTTGACCTTTACCGTCGGCAGAACTGGAGTCCAGGCTGATAAGGAGTAGGATTTTAGTGGCATCGGATTCTTCCACATCCAGGAAATGCAGTGCTGGGAGATAAACCCCAAGCTCTGCAGGTGACAGACAGAGTGAAGGGAACACCTCTCCTGAGTGTAAGTCACAGAAGCTGTCGACCTTTGGGGAGTGGTGGGTTGTAAGCCATCAAGATCTTATTCCTTGACCTCAGCAGATAACTGGTGAGAGAGCTGTCCTGCATTTAACCACTAGCGTTGCCTGTGTTTATGCACGGTGTGCACTAAGTATGTGTTACTCTAGTGGTCTACACTCCCAGCCCTGATAGCTCTTTTCCTCTTTTCCTTTCCAAATTTAAGAATGACCAAAAGTGCTGGGCGGGGCCTGTTGTGGTAATGCACATCTTTAGTCCTAGCAGGCAGAAGCAGAGACAGGCAGATCTCTGTGAGTTTGAGGTCAAGCTGGTCTACACAGCAAGTTTCAAGACAGCTAGAGCTACATAATAGATAGGCTCTGCCTCAATCAAAGAAACAAACAAAAACAAAAAGAATGGCCAAAAGTACACAACAATAAGATTTTGGCTCACACTCATATCCTTGGTTACTGTGCTCATTGACACTGAATTTACTCCTTTTTAGAGTTACTTTGCTTGCCTTTTGAAGCATTATTTGATGTCATCTAGCCATAGTGGCAAGCACTTGTAATCCTCAGATTAGGGGAGTGAAGCGAGGAAGATCAGGAGTTTGAGGCCAGGATTATTGATTACTTAAGAGAAGAAGCAAGGTAAATTGTCCTTAACAGTGTATATAGGCTGTGCTTATCATGTGCTGGCCTCAGGAGTTTGTAGCTGCCAGCCCATAATGACTTCATAATGACTCTAAAAGGCAGCGGTCCATTGTGACTCTTGTTCTGCTGACGTGGAAACTGATGATGTGGCTAAAGCATCAAACCAATGATGCTCGGGCAGAAAGTTTTTTAGAAGCAGTGACTGCTTTTAATTTGTCCGTTTTCCCCAATGGAGGTATCAGGAGAGCTGGGTGATGAGAAGGTAGAAAAGGAGACTTTGAATTGTTTCCAGAATTAAAGCATGAACACAAGGCCACAACTCAACCCTGGAGTTGTCTTAACTGCTATAGAGAGAAGTGGTCGAGCACACATACCTGTGATCCTGAGAGTTTAGAGGCCGAGGCAGGAGGACCAAAAGTTCATGTTCAACCTGGAAGAAGGGAGAGAGGGGAGACAAAGCAAGGGAAAGAGGGATGGAGAGAGAAAGGGAGGGAGGGAGAGAGGAAGGAAAGAGATAGCTAACAGCCCCACCCTTCCTTGGGGACTACTGCTCTACTTCCTGTGTCTGCCCAGACACACCCCGTAACCTTCCTCTGACATCCTTCTCCACAAGCATCTGAGGGAGCCTCGCCAATCCCAGCCATAGCCATTGCAAAATGCCTGAACTTTCTCAGTTAATGGAACCTGCAGTTAAATACCAAGTGAGTTCCCTAGGCAGTGAACCTTTACTTCCTAGCTAGTTTGGTTACTCCCTGGTTAATTCTGAAATGCACTTGCAGTCTTAATGTTTTCTTATGTCCTGTACTCCTTTTCAGAATAACATTCTAAATGTATTAAAGTCAATAAGATGTTGTAGGGAAAAACAACTGTGTTTTAGAACAAGGGCAAAGTGTTTAAAATCTAGGGTTTCATTGCATAGACATTTCTTTACTCATGCAAATGGGACCAGCAAGTGTTGTCATTGGAACAGAGGAGAGCTCTGTCCCCTGTGCTGTTGCAGATGAACACCTCTGGGATCTGATGGCAGCAAAGGTGGCACAGGCGCTGGGAACGCTCTCGTGCTGCTGTTACCGCCATTCCAGATGGAAGGAGGTCCATGTTTTCACCAGCCCACCCCAACCCCGTATGTGTGTGTGTGAGCAGGTACACTGGCACACCTGAGGACCATGTATGTGTGTGTCAGCAGGTGTGCTGGCACACCTGTAGATGGTGTGTGTGTGTGTATATGTGTGTGTGTGAGAGAGAAAGAAGGAGAGAGAGAGAGAGGTGTGCTGGCACACCTGTAGACTCTGTGTGTGTGTGTGTGTGTGTGTATGTGAGTGAACAGATGCTCTGGCACACCTGTAGACTATGTATGTGTGTGTGAACAGGTGTGCTGGCACACCTGTAGACCGTGTGTGTGTGTGTGTGTGTGTGTGTGAGAGAGAGAGAGAGAGAGAGAGAGAGAGAGAGAGAGGTGCTGGCACACCTGTAGACCGTGTGTGTGTGTATGTGTGTGTGTGTGAGTGAAAGAGAGAGGGGGGTGTGCTGGCACACCTGTAGACTGTGCGTGTGTGAGCAGGTGCGCTGGTATACCTGTAGACCGTGTGAGTGTGTGTGTGAGCAAGTGCTCTGGCACACCTGTAGACCGTGTGGGTGTGTGTGTGAGCAGGTGCTCTGGCACACCTGTAGACCATGTATGTGTGTGTGAGCAGGTACACTGGCACAGCTGTAGACCGTGTGTGTGTGTGTGTGTGTGTGTGTGTGTGTGTGTGTGTGTGTGAACAGGTGTTGCCAAACTTATATAGGCCAGAAGTCAACTCTGGGTGTCTTCCCCTATTGTTGTAAATGGGGGAGAGGTGTGCGGGTTGTGTTCCCGGCACCCAGCTCCCAGCCCCCAGCCGCCGGCCCACTCAGCCGCTGGTTGCTTGTTTATGCCCGAAATAACCACATGAGAACTGTATTCATTTAAACTCTGCCTGGCCCATCATCACCAGCCTCTTCTTGGCTAGCCCTCACCTCATAAACTAACCCATTATAAAAGTCTGTAAGTCACCACGTGGTGACTTACCGGAAAGATCTAACCTGCATCCATCTGCAACGGGAGCCTCATGGCGACTGACACACTTCCTTCTCTCTTCCCAGAACTTCCGTTCTGTCTACTCTGCCCACCTAAGGGCTGACCTATCTTACAAGCCAGGCAGCTTCTTTATTCAACCAATGAGAGTAATACAAAATACAGGAGAACACTCCCACATCACCCTATTGCTTGCCATCTTTTTTTTCCCCTTGAGACAGGCCTCCTACTGAAGCTGGAGTACATTGTGTTAGGTATTAGAGATAATCCAGAGATAATTTTGTTCGTTTGTTTGAACCAGTCTTGCTAGGCAGCCTAAAGTGACCTCCAAACCCATGATCCTCCTGGCTCAGCCTCTCAAATGTTTGAATTATATGTGTGCACTGCTATGCCTCACTTATAGGAGGATATGTGTAGGTTATCAGCAAATATGATTCCATTTTATATAAGAAATATCAGCATCCACAAATTTGAGTATTGCTGGGGTCCTTGAACTAGTACTGAGGGATTTGTGCATCTGTTTACCTACTTAATCGTCATCTATCTCCAAACTCTAGAAGAGCCAGCTTCCATGAGAGGCCAACAGCCTGAAACAGCCCTGTGATGATTCTAAGTGTCTGTGAGAGGCCAACCACACAGCCTGGGCTATATAGTGAGTTCAAGGTCAACTTAGATAACTTGTGAGAGCTTGTCAGAAAGAAAGAAGGAAAGAGAGAGGGAGGGAGGGAAGGAAGGAAGGAGGTAAGAGGGGATAAAATTGAAAATGTGTGGTTGCTGGGTGGTGATGGCACACGCCTTTAATCCCAGCACCAGGAGGCAGAGGCAGGAGGGTCTCTATGAGTTCAAGGCCAGCCTGGTCTATAGAGTGAGTGCCAGGACAGGCTCCAAAGCTACAGAGAACCCCTGACTCAAAAAACGAAGAGAAAGAGAGAAGAAAATGTGTGGTCAACCTTGAACTTCCTCCCTGGCCACAAAAAGAGGCTGAGTCCTTCCCTTCTGTCTCCATCTGTGTTTTCTCCATGAGTCCTGAGGTCTGGGCTGTCGGGATTCTTTGCTTGTAGATTAAGAGCAGATTAAATCTACTTCCACCCTCTATCAAAAAGAAGATGGCAGGGTTATTCCTCTCAGTCCTCTCTGTGTGCTGTTTCCAGTTTCTTCTCTCGCTGTCCTTCCAAAGGCTGGGGAGTATGGGAACCTAACAAGCTTTGGCACTACATCCCTCTGGGTGAAAGGTGTATGTGTTGGGCCACATCCCCTGGGACTGAAGTGGGCTCCAACTCACCATGTAGCTGAACGTGATTTTGACCTCTTTTTTTTTTGGTGTGTTTGGGGGGTCATCTCACTAAGTATCCCTGCCTGGCCTGGAACTTGCTATGCAGATCAGGCTGACCTCTAACTCACAGAGATCTGCCTGTCTCTGCCTCCCAAGTGCTGGGATTAAAGTCCTGCACCCCATTGTGTTGAGCAACCTTGAATTCTTAATCTTCCAGCCTGACTGATGGGATTACAGATGTGCAGGTGTGCTTGAAGACAGGCTCAACATTTCCTAAACTCATTTGGTTCAGGCCATTAACAGCAAATAACTGTAAATATCATACAGATATTTTTGTAGTTCTGCTTTTAAGATTACTGCATCGAGTACAATTTCCCATATTTAAAAATCATATGTCCTCAACCTTAGTAACTTCAAATTAAACGGGATTTAAAGGCTCCTCAGTTTATTCCTTCCCGATCTTTTCTTCAGGAGACAGATACAAAGAGACTCTGAATTCTCTGTTACTCTTCTGAAGATTTTAGAGAATGGCCTCCCTGGAGAGCCGGGTCAAACCTCTGGATTGCAAAGCCATTGAGTATTTCAACTTTCTCCACCATCTGTGCCATGTACAGAGTTAGCGGTAAACAGTTTCCTCTCGTACCACAGTTAGAAACCTGTCTAGACCATAGGTCACTGTTGCTCCAGACTTGGGCACATGCTAGTGCATCAGTGAAAAACTTGAGCCAAACTCATTTCTACAAAAAGGATTGGAGCTGGGCAGTGGTGGCGCATGCCTTTAATCCTAGTGCTTAGGAGGCAGAGGCAGGAGGATCTCTGTGAGTTAGAGGCCAGCCTGTTCTACAGGGTGAGTTCCAGGACAGGCTCTAAAGCTACAGAGAAACCCTGTCTCAAAAAACAAACAAACAAAGGCTTGGTTTGGGAACTGGAAAGTACAGCTTTATGGTAGAACCCTAGACTGGCATTTGCAAAGCTCTGGGTTCCATTACCAACATTGCAAAAAGGAGGGGAAAGGCAAGTGGTTTTCTTCCATTATTATGACTTCTGCTTTGGTTTCTGCAGAAACAGGAGACTGGTGGGAGCCATGTGCTGCATACAGAATGCTACACTTCTCATATAGTGTCTTATGCTCTTTGCAAGAAGTGTTTGATGTTCACAAGTTGATAGTTCCTTCTTAGACCTTGTCTGTTTGAAGAAGTAAACACATGTTCTTCCCTGTCTTGGGCATTCACCTTCTTTCTCAAGGAAACCAGAAAGAGGAGCTTTGTAAATTGGGTAAAGATTGAAAGGCAACAGAAAATGAACCACGTGGAGCTAGGTTAGAAGGAGCGCTCACTCCTGGGGACACATGCTGTGTTCAATATAACAAGTCTTTTGGAATTGAAAATTTGGCAGTGACATTTTCTGTCCTGCCTGTAATGGGCATAAATATGCCAATCTGATCCATTCCTCTCCAGCCATTCCTTGAGATGGCCTCTTATTTCAAGCCACTGAGAGTGTTTTCAATATGGCTTCAAAGAATTCTGTGAGGATTGTCCAACCCTTTTGCTCATACTGTTGACAGCATGACGATTAAGTTCAGCCTAAGGGTAGTATTTACTGAATGGGTACAAGTTGTTGAGGTTCCCCTAGTGACACCTAAAGATTTATGTGACCTAGAAAGGAGAGAATTGTAAAGGAATGAGTGTCACATAAAGTAGGAAGGGAGGGCCCACTTGTTCGTCCCAGCCACCTGGCTAGCTTACACCCAAAATAACCACACAGAAACTGTATTAGTTTAAACACTGCCTGGCCCATTAGCTCTAACTTCTTATTGGCTAACTCTTACATCTTGATTTAGCCCATTTCTATTAATCTATGTATTGCCACGTGGCTGTGCCTTACCAGCAAGATTCTAACCAGCGTCCATCTGAGGCAGAGGATCCATGGCTTCTCCTGACTCTGCTTTCTTCCTCCCAGAATTCAATTCTGTCTTTTTTGCCTACCTAAGTTCTGCCCTGTCAACTAGACCATGGCAGCTTCTTTATTCATTAACCAATAAAAGCAACACACAAACAGAAGGAACTCCTACACCAATATAATGGGATGGATACCAGTGAATACAGGAATGTGCCAAATTCCAAATGAGGAGAGGAGGGGAATTCCAGGTCATTGGTGGTTTTAGAAAGAGTAACACCTGAGATCACTTTAGTAAAGAATTAAACAGGTATGAACAGCTTGTGATTTCAGGTGCCCCAAAGCCTTTTGGGTCTGCCTCGGTTCTTGGTAGGTAGGAAAGTTTTTTTTCAAAGAGCATTTAACTTTTCTTGTTGACTAACATTTGGTATGTATATTGTGAAGAAAAAAACATATAAGAAAATAAAACTAATTTGATGAACTTGGCAATAGTGGTGCATAAGTTTTTCCTATTACTGGGGATGCTGGGACTGGAGGATGGGGCAAGACCTATTTAAAAAACAAAACAAACAAACAAAAAACAAATAGCTGAGTGTGGTGCTTCACACCTATAATCTTAGATATGGAGGCAGGAGGATCATAAATTCAAAGTTATCCTTGGCTATAAAGTAAGTTGGTAGTCAGTCTGGGCTACAGAAGACCCTGTCTCAAAAAAAAAAAAAAGAAAGAGAGAGAGAGAGAGAGAGAGAGAGAAAAGAGAAGAGAAGAAAAGAGAAGAGAAGAGAAGAGAAGAGGAAAGAAAGAACAAAAAAGCAACCAAACAAAACCCAAGCATGAGTTCACCCACTGAGATAGAACCAGGGCTGTTCTCTTTGCTGCTGTATCTCTTTTGAGAATAACCCTCCACTTTTGTTTTACATTTCTAAGTATGTAGATGGTAAATCATGAATGATTATTTGCCAACAGACAAGGTGGGTTTTTTTTTTTAAAAAACAGTCTAGGGCCTAGAAATTGGTTCTGTTTGAGGTGTGTGTGTGTGTGTGTGTGTGTGTGTGTGTGTTAGTAAAGTTTGTAATTTTCTTCGTTTGGTTGTTGTTTGTTTTCAATGTTTCTGTGTTGCTGGATTAGTGTGTGTGTGTGTGTGTGTGTGTGTGTGTTAGTAAGGCTTGTAATTTTCTTCTTTTGGTGGTTGTTTTCAGTGTCTCTGTGTTGCTGGACTATTCTTGGATCCATATGCTGCAGTCATCCTCCTGCTTGAGCTTCCCCAGTGTCTAGGCTTCAGGCCTGTGCCAGGGCACTAGTTGGTGTCCCTGTTTTGACCAGTGGCACCATTCTGTTTCCTGGTTGGCTTCTCTGTCAACAGTAGACTTTGGCTATCTAAGCAAAACATTGTCAATACTCTAGGGTTATATCTACTTTACACTTTTTTTATTTGTCTGGTATTAGGTATCAAGCCCATGGCCTCATGCATGCTATCGAGGCAGGTGCCTACCACTAAGCTGTACCCAGCCTTTTTTCCTTGGCAGCTTTGCCTCCTGCTAAACTTGGCTCAGCCAAGTTTAGTTAGAATTCTGCTGGTGAGTTGGTCCAGCTAGACAATAGCATCGCACAGCCGAAAGCACTTAAGTAGTAGAAACCGTGAATGCAAGGAATGCATGCCTTTAAATGAAGCTGCAGGCTGGAGGGCAGCGGGGCAGACTGAGCCCGCCTGGCTCCCCTTCTTCTTGTTCTCAGCTCCAAGGGCAACCAGGACAACAGGTTCTTTGTTTCCACTTCTTATTTTTACAAGAACAAATGAAAGCCTCTGCCAGCACTGACTCCATATCTGGCCTTTTCATCTTGAGCTGGAGAGGAAGCTTCAGGATGAAATCACCCCCACCACCACCACTGTCCCCCACCCCCAGTCTTTCTTGTGTGAAAATGGCCACCCTGGGTGACAGTCATCAGGTTTTGTCCCCATTTCTAAATACTTCCCTCTTGGGCCTCAGAAATAGAAATTTTAAAAAAATCAAATGAAAGCACTAAAAGAAAACTGCGTGTTTTTTTTTCCCTTATAAAAATCCTCCTGCTACATATCATTAGAAATCACTTTCAGGAAGTTGTGGCTTCCTCCCGCAAGAAGCCGTAGCCCTTAGCTACTCGGAAAGCAAATCCATAACCCAAAATATAATAGTGTTTCGTTTTCCTTTTAGAGTTTGAAAGGATAAGAGGTCCCTGGGGAAATAAAGCATCAGCTTGTAGGCTGCTGGGAAATTTCAGAAGTTGGAAATGTGGAACTGGGGCCTGTAATACACTGGCCTAGAGTGTCCAAGCCTCTGACTTTGCCTTTAGCCCACAAAGTCCACAAAGTGGCAGCCAGAACTCAGAAAACTGGACTGATGTGGATTCTGTATCGGTTTTGTTCTGTTAAAATCATTCTCACCTCGAATAAGGAGCTAAGTTGGATGGCTTAACCATCCCTTCCAACTCAGCTAAATGTGCAGAGATTTTACAAGAACACGTTTCCCCAGTTCTCAGCCGTCACCCTCTCTGTTTGTCTTGACCAGTGGGTGAAGATTCCTCAGCTCATCTTCCAACTCTTGTGCTATAAGCAGAATCTGTGCACTAGGAGCTTATGTCATCCAGAACGGATATGGTGATCCGGGTCTCCCTCCATCTCCAGACTTTAAGGTGACCAAGCGGGGTTCCATTTAGCCTTGAGAGTCTGGAACTATTGCTGTGCCTGAAGGTGTTAGGCAATCATCAAATAGCAACCAACCACTAGATGTTTTCAAAATTGAAGGTTTCTGGGAAGTTTTGTTTGCTTGGCATATGTGTGAGGAATGGTTATTTGTGCCAGAAATGTTTCTATGAGATGCTGTTTTGTTTTCTGTATGGACTCTCTATTTTTCTTCATAAAGAGCCTATATTTTCTGAAAGGCTATTGAGCCTCATCTCTACCACCTGTCAACCCCCAGCCCTCAGAAGCCCTGGATTCATCTCCCACTAAACATGGTGTTAATTGGCCACTGCCAGGCATTTTGCTACTGGTTTGAGGATGTGCTCCTCCAGGAGGAAGATTATGATATACCTAAGACTCCACCTTCTGTCTGGTCCTTCATTCTTAGGACAGCCCAAACACTAACCTCTCGGAAACAAGAAGCCTGGGCCCTCCACTAAGACATATTCGTATGTGCCAGGGATGGGTGGTTAGATGTCAACTAAATGAGAACTCGTGGGGTGAATGTTAAAGCCCCTTTACCAAGCTCCTGTTGTTGGAATAATCTCCCAGTACTGAAATAAGCACTCTATATTTGGCGACCAGTGTTCCTACTTTGTGCCCTCAAATTTAGACAAAATGTCATCATTGGCTTTATACCCTAAGGCTAGAGAGGCTATCTATGTGAGGAATCTGGGAGCAATGAGGAAGGAGCTGCTAAAAACCTCAGATTTGTTAGTCTGCAAGAAATGAAGCCGCTTCCTTGCCCAAGGCTCCAAAATGGCCAAAGGCTTGGTAGCTGTGGTCACTTTGGCCACCCATTTCCTGGTAAACACACAGACAAGAACCCTTTGTCTCCTAAGGCTAGAACTAAGCAGCCAGAGTTTACTCATTAAAGCCTGGCTAAGGGAAGGCCTGAGTCTAAGATTGAACATAGGGCCTCAGAATGAAACTCAGACCAAATATTCGAGAGTGTCTCCTCCTCAGGAGCAAGGACTACCAGCATACCAGCTCCCACTCAGACACCTGTCATGCCTGCTCTGGACTGGGTCTGAGTATGGTTCAGGTGAGATCAGCACATGAAGGGTTAATGCCTTGGAGATGTGCAGACAGCAGTGAGGAGATCCAAGTCATGGGTTCCTTGTAGCTGAAGGAGACTGGGGGGGGGGTGTCAGATTTGAGCTCAGTTTTGACAGGCTGTCGGAGCCTGATAGAGCATTTACTCAGACCTTCCCAATGTCTCCAAGTGACTAGATGTCCATGGCTCATCAGTAAGTTTGTAAGTAGAAGCAAAGCAAAGACCTTGATCGAGCACAGAGATGCCTTTGCCCATGAAGGTGAACCTGGAACATACCAGATTCCGAGGCACATGTGTGAGCGTCTGTGCTGAGTGGACACAAGTTCTCACACATATGCACAGAGAGAGCAAGGGGCCAGGTGGGTTTAGTTCTTTCCAGTGAGGACTTGTCATTCAATGTTTTTAAAGTTTGGTGTGTGTGTGTGTGTGTGTGTGTGTGTGTGTGTGTGTGTGTGTGTGTGTGTGTGTGTGTGTGTGAGGGAGGATGGGAGTGCATGTACCACGGTGCACACATGTGGAGGTCAATGTTTCAGTTTCACCTTCCATCTCATTGAGTTAGGGTTTCTCTCATGGCTGCTGCTGTGGTAAGTACTCCAGGCTACTTGACCTTTGGCCTTTTGGGGGACTCTTCTGTTGGGAGAGCTTCCTGTCTCAGCTTCCCATTTCACCATAGGGATGCTGGGATTACTCTGTGCTCTTCTTACCTGGGCTGCAGGAGCTCAAATGTAGGTTGTAAGACTTGTGTGACCAATGCATTTACTAGCCGAGCCATCTTCCTGGCCTGAAATGCTTAATTTAAAAATGAACAAACAACCAGGCGGTGGTGGCGCACGCCTTTAATCCCAACACTCGGGAGGCAGAGGCAGGCAGATCTTTGTGAGTTTGAGACCAGCCTGGTCTACAAGAGCTAGTTCCAGCCCAGGCTCCAAAGCCACAGAGAAACCCTGTCTCAAAAAACCAAAAAAATAAAAACCAAAAAAAAAAATGAGATACATACTATCTTAAATGACAAAAGGTGCCCAATTTAAAAAAAAAAAGTCCTAGTTATTCAACTCAATAGAGATGTTTTTTATACACAAAGAGAAGGTCTGGGGATCCCTTTGTTTTATTTATTTTATATAAGCTTACTGTGCTTTGTTCTGACAAAGGGAGACAAAATTAGAATTAGTTTAAAGATCTTAATTGGCTTTATTTTTATTTGTAGGATGGAACAATGTATCATTCCGAAAATAGAATGAGTGTGTAGCCAAGAGCCAAGGACAGGAGGTTGTTTTATCGTCAGAAACCAGAAGGATTTCTAAAATTGGTTTAGTTGTTTCAAGGTTACTTTCCTTGTTAGGTGGGAAGAGGGAGAGAGACAGAGACAGAGAGAGAGAGAGAGAGAGAGAGAGAGATAGCATGAGGGGCCTGCTTGTTGGGGTTTTTGTCCCGCCTGGTACCCCACAGCCGGCAAGCCCCAAAGAAAATCACACAGAGGTCTCCATAAGATTATAAACTGTTTGGCCCATTAGCTCAGGCTTCGTACTAGCTCTTATAACTTATATTAACCCATTGTTCTTATCTATATTAGCCACATGGCTAGGTACCTTTTCTAAGCAGGGCAGGTTATATGTTGCCTCTTCGGTGGTCTGTGCAGGAATTCTGCTTCCCAGAATTCTCCTGTTCTCACCTCTACTTCCTGTCTGGTTTTCCTACCTATACTCCCTGCCTGGCCAATCAGCGTTTATTTAAAACATGATTGACAGAATACAGAATTGTCCTCCACCAGAGAGAGAGAGAGAGAGAGAGAGATCTAAGGGAAAGTCTCCTGAGGCTGCCTAACCCTGGCATCCAGGAGATGGGCCATGAGCCAGCCTGAGCTACCTAATGAAATTTTGTCTTAAAAAATGAAGGAGGGCCAGGCACTGGTTGTGCACGCACTTGGGAGGCAGAGGCAGGCTGATCTCCATGAGTTTGTGGCCAGTCTGGTGTACAGAGTGAGTTCCAGGACAATCAGAGCTGTTATATGGAGAAACCCTGTCTCACAAAAACAAAAACAAAACAAAAGGAGAGAGGACCTGAGTGTCCTGAGTGTAAGTATGGCACACAACTTTAATCCTAGCACTTGGGAGGCAGCTGCTTCCAGTAGCCTTTTTACTCGATTAAGGCAGAGGGAATATTGTTAAAGTCAACTGAGACCTTCTTTCTTGTTTGGGAAATTGGCTGTTCTCTCTCTCTCTCTCTCTCTCTCTCTCTCTCTCTCTCTCTCTCTCTCTCTCTCTTCTCTCTCTTGATTACTGATTGGAAGTTGTCTATTAGGATTCTTTGGATGACAGATAGAAACTTGATTTGGGTTCGACTTTGAGCAACAGTGACTCCATTTCTATTTCAGGCTACCTTTTGAGGCCTGGAGCAGGAATTTAGTCTATAACAATGGAGTCCCATAAGTTTCAGCTAAGGCTAAAGGCTGACCTCAGAGTACTGCACATTTGCTGAGACCTATCAGCCAGGTAGACACAGACTGTTCTTGATTGATAGTAAGAACTTGGAATTTTGCCCTTATTTTTTTTATTATTATTAACACCTGAACTATGAATCTTTTTTTGTTGTTTTTTTTGGGGGGGGGTTGAAATAGAGCTTCTCTGTGAAACACTTCTGTCTATCCTGAAACTTGCTTTGTAGATCAGGCTGGCAACTCACAGAGATCCGCCTGCCTCTGCCTCCCAAGTGCTAAGATTAAAGGCGTACGCCACCATTTGGCTTAAACTAGGATTCTTATATCTGGAAAATTATGGACTGAATTTACCCTGCTAATATTTTCCCCACTGAAACAACCTCACATCAATTTTAATTAACTAGTTAATTAATTAATATATCTATGTTGGGCAATGCTGGGAATCAAACCCAAAACCATGCTCATCCTCAACTACACCCCTAAACTAGATACCCCAACCTCCAATTTTTATATACTTTTACTTTACTGTCCCTCATTTGACTGAAAAAGATGAAATTATAAAGTCAAAATAAACACTTTAGATGTGTTGTTTCAGATGGAGCATGGTAGAGGGAGCAGTGTACTGGCACGAACAAGAAAACATCTGGATATACTGTGGACACTAGGACTGGCCATCAGGCGCTGCCCTGTGATCTCTTCTGACTTCCAGGCTCTGATCAGAAAGTAAAATAGCAGCTCTCCTTTGGAGTCTGCTGCACAGCCACAGTTTCTCGGTGATGAGCCTAATCCTGCTGATTCTAATAAAACTATGTCAAGTGTCAGCCTGGCTGTTCCGCTGGGAGCTCATTTTATGTTCTCACTGACCCTTACAGCTCCTCCAGCTATTAATGCTTGGTACCTAGAGATGAGGTGGAAAGGCCCCTCATCTTACACTCCAAAGAGCCTTAAGTGAGGTGTGACCCAGGGACAACCAGCCTTAGAGAGCCCTGTTGGAATCCTCGGCTGTCTAACTCAGAGCCATTGATGCTAGGCTGTTGTTTCCATGACAACAGATGCGGGCTATGAGTTTCCCAGTGGGTGTTTATTCTCCTCCTTCCATTCTCTCCCCTGTCCTTTTCACTCTGTTGATGACCCTCTCTTCCCCTTAAATGTTCCCTTTTACCTTTATATCATATGTGTGTGTATGCATTACTAATGTAGATTCTGCATATTTGACTCTGCCCTGTTTTTCTTGTTCCCTCTTGTGTTTAAGCCCCTTCTTTGCCACCATAGTCCTTTGGTATTTCTTTATGGTCTTTTATCTGCTGGGCTTAGCACACAGTCACAATCTTTGCTTGCTCTCTGGCAAGTGATTCTAAGACATAATCACCACCTGGTGCTGGAGGTACCATTTACAAGCGAGGAACATGGAGCTCAGAACTGGTCAAGGTCTCACATGCCTGGACCAGCCTAGAAGAGGGACTCCATGCTTCCACCCTGGCGACTGGCCCTTGGGATACCTCACTGTGACCATGTCATTATTATAAATGGCTGGATTGTATCATGGGGTACCTTATTATCTTTCTAAGCCACTCAGCCTTTGACAGCACACTCATTTACAACAAGATACCCATCTGTCTTAGAAACCAATGGTTTCTGTTATTCCCAGTGGGTCTGTCTTAGGTGGAGCTCCCTAGAAGCAGAATGTGATGCACATAACTCTTGTGCAGATAGTTTCTGGAGGGAAGCACTCGGGAGCGGAGGATAGACAGAAAGGGAAGTGAGGCAAAAAAAAAATGTGGATTCTGCCAAATCCCACTCCAAAACTGCCTTACCTTGAAACAAGAAGGCCACTTCTTCTCCAGCCACATCTATACATCATGGACAGTGGTAGTTTCCCAGAGAGAGGCTGGATAAAAGTTCCCAGGCATTTCCAGGAGAATGAGGAGGCTATAAGTTGTTGGGAACCAGTGCTTCTAACAACCAGGGTGAGGGCGCCTGTCCTGAAAAGGGGGTTCTGGAGGGAGGGAGTGCATTCACCTGATAGTCCAGATGTCATCCATCAGCTCTTTGCTGAAGATTACCCTTGATAAAAAGCCACTTGGTCCTGTAATAACACGCTATAAACCTCACGTGACTGGTTGGATCAAGTTGGTGCCAAAGACTAATTGCAAGCTTTAATTTATGGTTTCTCCTTTATGAGGCTCCATGAATCTTGCTCACCGTCTTCCCATCTGGGCCCTGGCTGCTTAGGCTGAAGCCAATCATCAGAACAAAGAGCAGTTTTAAAAACAACAGCTTCAAACCAGGGAGGATTTGTGGGATGTGACTTTCGGAGGGGAAATGAAATAGCCTCTTTCTTGCTCAGTACACCAGGGAGGAGGGAGGAGCTCCAGCGTGTTAGACGCATCAGATTTGGACCTGATAAAATATGGCAAGTTGGCAAAGGCGGGGAAATGTGGTGCTATGGTTTTTCTATTTTGGTTTTGTTCTGTTGGAAGTGCTGAGGATCCAACCTAGGGCCTTGAACATGCTAGGCAAGCGCAATACTGCCATATCTCTGTGGCTCTGAAATAATTACTTTGAGCTTTTAGTAGCATGTTACCACTCCCCTCCCCCAGCCTCTAACAAAACCAAACAGCTAACTAATCAGAACCCAAAGTTCACATTTCCTACTTAGCTCTCCAGCCAAGTGGTCCTTACAGTGAAGTCCTCAAATGGACAGGATCAGTGTTCCCCAGAGCTTGAGGGAACTGCCGCCGCTCTGGCCCACGAGGACCTACAAAAGCAGAATCTTGGGGATTAAAACCAGGAGTCTGTGGCTTCACCAGTCCCCAGATGATTCCTACACAGGTTCAAAATTTGGCAAGTTATAGAGTCTTCCAACGTGGCTCCTGTTGGGATCCCAATACCCACATCCTGCCTCAAAGTCCCATTGACCTTATTTGGTGGAAGTCTCACCTCTGACCCTTTTCAAATTTCTCTGATGGTTTTTTTTTTTTAGGTGGGCAGGGTGGAGACTGTCCTCCAGGCTTCGTCTCCTCTGTTCACGTGATCCTACTGCCTCAGCTTCTTGTGTACATGGTGCTTTAGGTACACATCTAGAAGGTAAATGAGACGTGAGGCTGTTTAGATCAGTATAAAACCGAGACACTGGGGAGGGGGAGGGATGGGTTCCCTGGCCATCCATCCCAGTGCTTTTGTCCTGTCTCCATGACAATGACAGAGATGGCCGTCACCCACATCCTCAATCTCATGTCTCCTTTCTGCAATCCTCCACTCTCCCATCCTTCCCAGTCTTTAGCCAGCAGACACACTGGGTACTAAGCCTAAGTCTTTGGACACAAAGGTCAAGTATGACATTCCTGCTGGCTACTCCAGGACCATGTGGGGGACCTGTTCCCTCAGAGTCAGGAAAGGTGTCAGTGTTGAGTGTGAAAGAGGAAGAAGCTCCCCAGAGCCAAGGAACCTTGGACTAGAATTTCAGGACTCTCCCTCTGAGCAAGAGCAGGCCCTTGATCAAGATCTGACCTCCCGATACTTTTGTTGTGTTTCGTTCAGCGTTTTGTTTTGTTTTGATTTTGAAACAGGATCTCACCTGTAGCCTTGGCAGGCCTGGAACTCACTTTGTAAATCAAGCTGATCTCCAATTAGAAGAGATCCAGGTGTCTCCTCTGGGACTAAAGGCCTGGACTCCACATCTGGCTTCCACCTTGTCTCCATCTTGATCCTTCTACCTCCATTTCCAAGTACTGGAATCACACGTGTAACCCACATGTAGACCTAGGCCAGCACCCCAATCCTTCTTTCTGACAGAGTCAGAGTACTTACAGTGTTCTGCTCCAAGGAGGAAATGACGGGGTGCTCGCCAAGAGTCCAGCGGCTCCAGACACCCTCAGGCCTCAGGCTTCTCATTTCTCACCTAGACTTAGGTGCTGGCACTAAAGGAGGTCAATATGGCTTGTTTGTTGGTATGATTCACAGACCGTGGAACCTCCCCATCTGAAGGGCATGAGTCATTCCGGGGTTTTCAGTGTGTTCATGCCGTTGTGCAATCCCCGCCATTACCGTATACCATGTTTCCTACAACTCCGGGTTACCTGGTACCTGTTTGTAGTCCCCTCGCCTTTCTTCCCAGCCAAACACTCACCTACTTTCTCTCGCTAAGACTTTTCCTGCTGGGAACTTGTGTAATAGAGCTGTACAATACTGTGACCTTAGCTCAGTGCCCATTTATCCCCCACCACAAGATGCAATGAACTTACACACCTGGCTCTTCTCATTCAGCACGGTATTCTCTGGGTTGATGGTGGGGTAGCATTCTGCATTGTATCTGAGTAATACAGCTTACCCAGCAGGCACATTTGGGGTTGTTGTTTGTTGTTGTTTAAATTGTTTATTTGTGGGTTTGGGTTGTTTGTTTGTTGTGGTTGAGGAAGGGTGTCACTTTGTAGCCCTGACTGGCCTTGAATTCACAGAGACCTGCTGACTGCTGAGATTAAAGGCACGTGCCACCACACCACACCCACTATAAAAAGCTTTTAGGACTTACATTTGTTGGCTTTTATCAACAGCACTATTGGATTACGATATTTTTATTATTTCCATGAAAAACAATCATTTAGATACAGAACAAATATCCCCAACTGTGATTTGCCTGTACAATTTGTAACAGTGCCTTTACGCATGGAGACCTCAGGCTTACTGTAGCTGGAGTTCTGCAGTTTAAAGGTCTGTCCTCTAAGTAACAAATCCTTCATACCCAAAGACAAACAAGCCCAAGCTAAATAATAGTCTTTATAGCATTGAGAACCCTTTGAAAATAGGGGTAGAGGTAGAAGGTTGGGCCTTTGGAATACAAAGTGCTTCCCTTTATACTGGTGATACAGAGTGAAATAAAGCATGCCTGTTCTCAAGATCTTTAGATAGACGGGTGATGACCCTGGGGGAGTACACATCCTATGAAAGGTCTGCCCAGTAAGTTCCTAGGGATGGTATCAGTCACTTGAGCCCTGTCCTTTTCTTCCTTCTAGCATGGTGAGACACAAGGATGATGGCTATCCTGAAGACCTGGATGGGAAGACCTGTCCCCGAGACTCTGGCTATGACAGCCTCTCCAACAGGCTCAGCATTCTGGACCGGCTCCTCCACACCCACCCCATATGGCTGCAGCTGAGTCTCAGTGAGGAAGAGGCAGCAGAGGTTCTGCAGAACCAGCCTCCAGGGGTAAGGCCTGAGACTCGGGAGAGGTTGAGGCAGACATGTTGCTACCAGACAGAGAAACACTTAGATAGTTCCAGAAAGTTTCTCCCAGCCTTTAGGTAGTGTTGCTTCCAAGGTAGACCTCAAATACAATGCAGGGAAATTCTGAGACACACGAGGCAGTTTTCAGGAGCAGATCCTTTCCAGGCCTCTCTTCCTGTCTTCATCTGTTCAGTTATGGAGCTGTATGGCTCAGCAGGGTGCCAGAGCATCAAAGGAAGGAAGAGCCCTGTCCCGGGACTGACCTTCTGAACCTGGTCCTGGATCCCTGCTTGCCCATGATGCTCTCCCTTCATTCTGAATCTAGGGACCCATATTTATCTGGGGACACAACCTTGAAAAGCTCTGTGACCACAGACTTGTCTTCTCAGGCTACCAGTATTTTCTTTGCCTTTCTCAGTAGCTTTCCATGTGAACCAAAATTGAGTCTGTTTCAGCAGCTACTACTTGTCCAGGACCATTGGTTCCTCTTATTCAGCCCACTTACTCTGCAGATAGGCAATGCAGCCCATATCTGCAATCCTAGCACTTGGATGGTTGAGGCAGGAGGATCTAGGTTCAAGACCAGCCTGGCCTATGTAGAAAGACTCTCTTAAAAAAAGAAAGATGGAGCTGGAGAATGGCTCAGTGGAAAATGCACTGATCATACAAAGTATGGGGACTGGAGTTTGGATCCCCCAACCAATCTGTGAGCTCTGGATTCAATTGAGAGACCTTAATAAATAACATATAGAGCAATTGACAAAGATGCCAGATGTCAATGTTCTAGTGGACAGCACTTTGTGCAGCAACCAAACAAAAGACAAACACAGTAAATACCGCATAAAATAAAGCTTAAAGCAGATTCTAGATACAAAGTAACTAATACATGGATAGCAAGGAGAAAATCCTATCATAGCAGCTTCGGGGTCCTGCAGCAACCAGGGCCTATCTGTGTCACTATCTGTCCATACAAGTGTCTGTCAATCTTTGCTTCTTCTTTCCTTCCTGCAAACAGAAACAGGACTAAGAATTGCATTAGTATATGCTCGGGGCTATGAGGCACAGTCTTTGGTCCTCTTTGGAGAGAGCTCCTTGGCCAGCATACTGGGCTGTTGCCTCTAGCTTTGGTCTGTAAGCTCAGAAACTTCTTCCTGCGAGACTTTCCTTTCTACCAGTTGAATTACATGCTTGTGCATTTCTGCCCAAAGTTTGGAAGCAGGACGTTATCAGACAGCAGTTCCCACCCAGCCCTGCTTCCCTTCTGGGGTGGGGCATTAACCATTCCTGCTGAGACCTGCACGAGGACTAGGCAGCAGGATAGTCAGTCTCTCTATCCAGCCACCTGAGCTCTGACAGGGCCTATCCTGACAAGATGGGACAGGTTGAGGACAGGCGCCATGTGGACCAGAAACGAGTGTGAGGATGAAGGAAAAGCAAGTGGCTAGAAGCCTGGCCCTGGTGGCGTGAATACATTAAGGATAATACTGCATCCTTAATTCAGCGACCACCCAAGACAGAGTCTGTGGACTGCTCTGTAAGGACCCGGAGTGTAGACATTGTCACATCGACTCACCAGGCTTTGTCAGGCAAAAGCAGCAGCAGATGACATGTAAAGGAATGTGTAACCGGGCATCAACACAGATTTACTCACAGAAGCAGGCTCGCGGTGGATGCGCTCTGTAGGCCTGACTTTATCAACCTCTCTAGGAATCAAGGCCCCAGGAGTGCACCACTCATTCCTAATTAGTCCCCACTTCTTAAGGAAGCAGCCTCTCAAAGTTTGGGCCCCTTAGCCCAAACACATGCACCCACGATGCTGTTTGGGGAGCATTTGCCTTGGTTTTAATCTGTCCCGGAGTCCAAGTGCTCAGATGGATGAGCCAGATGAGTTCCACCGATGCCCCGTGGATTCTATGGGAAAAATAAAGCTCAAAGGGCTTCCTAGTAACTCCTTCCCTAAGCATCATGGGAACTGTAGACATGAAGAGAAAAGCAAAGGTCAGCTGGGGTGGGGTGTGAAAAACTGTAGCAAGAGAAGCAGAATGTGTAAGGTGTTCGAGTCCAGAAGAAAGAAATAAAGAACAGGAGAGCGTAGCCCCTTAAGTAGGGGACTAGGCCACCAAACTACACACCCTATTTGATTTGTAGGCCAGGTGGAAATGCTGGACCTACACAGCAGCACATGGCAGGCCTGTCTCTGCGCTGACAGAGGTCCAGTGGCCTTGACATCATTGCCAGAAATTGGTTTGGTGTAAAACATGTGTGTGAAGACAGTGTTGGGACGTAGAGGGAGCAGCCTCAGCATTGGCTGGGACGAACTTCAGAGGACACCCACCTACCTTCCAAATCCAGCAGCCATTTTTTTCCCTCCTGGGGGTTTTCTCCATGTGACTTGACACATTATCTCATTTTTCAAAAGAAGCTAGCAATCCATACTCAAAAGCAAAAACTGAAACTTCAGAAACAACTGCTTTTTTACTCTTAACAAGTTCAAGTTCTTCTCGTAAATGTGCCATGAGCCAAATTAGCCAACCAATTCCCAGTTTGTCATCTATGGCTTGATTATGTAAACTTCTTTGTAATTTAAGTTTCCCCCAAGGTTTGAGACAGGGGCTGAGGCAGGTATATATATATATATATATATATATATATATATATATATATATATATATATATATAATAGGTATATATATACTATATAGTATATATATATTCCTACGACCATGAAGCCATCACCAGGCTGCCAGTTCCTCTGCAGACAGGGGGACTTTTTAAGCTTCATGGATAACACTGGGTCAGGGGGAAAGTAAGGTTCTTGTGAGCCCCTTTTGAAAGCAGTGGGTCTTCAATAGGCTTTGAGCTCTTTCTCTGTAGAATGTTCTGCGCCAAGCTGTGCAGTCCTGTTGGGCTGGGTGTTCTATGCACAGGGCATCATAGGTAAGGAAATTATGTAGCCAGGTTTTCGTCTCCTTAACTTGTGTTTTCTTTTCTTCTACTAGATCTTTCTGGTTCGTAAATCTTCCAAAATGCAGAAGAAAGTCCTCTCCCTTCGCCTACCCTGTGAATTTGGAGCGCCTCTCAAAGAGGTTACTATAAAGGAAAGCACATACAGTAAGTGTTTGTTGGCCATGAAGGCAGGCCTGATGGGAAGCGCCGAGACTTTGATGCTGACAGACATGTTTAGTCCTGGCATTCAGCATCTCTACAGTGAGGTGATGCTAGCCTCTGAGTAAGCCGTAGGTCAATTAAACCATCTGTGCATACCTTGTGCACCCTAGGATTTGGCACACGAGAGGGGCTGAGTGTAGATTGTCTCTTCTTGCCCTGTTCCCAGTTAGGTACAGTGTAGGTTTGGGGCCCTGGTTTGCTGATGACTAAACCCTGGGGAAGCTCAGCAACAGCCCTTTTACAAGATCTAATGTCAAAGCCTGTGTCTACACATCTTCCTGAATAAATAAGCCTCAAGCACACGCGTTCCCTCCAGGTCGTCACTGTTCAGTCTTCCATGAAAGGCAGCTAATCCCAGATGAATCTAGCCCCGTGGGCAGATGACTAGCTGGGGGGTTGCCGGGAGCTGATGCTCAGCAGCGTTGGTTTCCTTTCTGTAGTCTACTTTCTGGTCACTGAAAATGTGGAGTGTTGGGAGGCCAAGTTTTAAAGAAAAGAAGGAACACACAGTTCTGAGGTACTGCCAGTCTCCAAAAAAGGATCAGGAAATGGATCTGCACAACAAAGTGGGGGATCTGAAAATTCTAGGTTAACAAACTGAGGGGTGAAGGTCAGGAGAGTGGAGCTAGGAAACCTGCAGGACAGAGCCCGACTCAGTCCCTACATTTGAAGTTAAACTGAGGTTAATTGAACGGCAGGCATGAGATTCCCTCACCCTGGCATCCAGTCTCCTTGAACCAATACCTTACATAGAATCCAAGGAAGTGACATTTCTGGCACAGGAAAACCCTACCTGCATCCATGATCTGCTTCCAGTTCAAGTGTAACGAACCGGAACCTTGAGCATAGAATTCACATGCTCAAGGGTTCCTTGGAAACAGATGTTTCTGACAGGCTGAACCTGGAGAACAAGTAAATACAGTGGGAGATAATCTGAAGTCACCTTGTAGACCCACCACCACTTTAAAGATAGTGATTGTCTCGTATGTTACTAAATAATGAATTTATGTTAAACTGATTCTGTTATTCTGAGGTGGCTTTTGAAAGGCTGCTGGCCCACCCAGCAACAAATCCTCCTGGCTTTTAAATCCTTCCCAGTTTCCAAGGTTCACCATGGCAAGGAAACCGCTTCCTTTCTTCCGAAGCATGGTCACTGTCAGTGAACCTCGAACCCCCTGCCACACACATACACCTATTTACTGAGTTCCCTGAAGCCAGAGGTTTTTCACCTCTGTTTTTCACAGATTCTTCAGTCACCCCCACCCCAGTCCTCCCAAGTCACTTCCAAGTGATTGAAAGAGCTAGTTTGTACAAAGCATTATCCTCTCTATAATGACTTACTGCAGGCCTGAGTCCTACCATAATAATATCTACCCAGCAGGTTGGTCTCTATACAGATAGGGGTGGGAGAGGGCTTATTACAATAACAGATATTTTATCATTATTTCTGGATGATGCAATAGACACCATCATTTGTGTGTAGTTCTTTCACGGAAGATATTTCATTAAAAACAAATTATATTCTATGTTGATCCTTCAGTCTGGCAAGGAACTGTTATTGGCCATTTAGTAGGTGAGATGAAGGTGGTTGGCCCATGAGGATTGGAAACCAAGCCACTGCCTACCCTCACCATTTGCGAGCCATACATGTGGCAACAGCTTCTTCTCTGAAATGCATCTTTCATTTGGGAACTTGTGTGATGCGGCCAAGCAAGAAGACAGTATTTTAGAATCTTTACATGGAATGTAACCCAGAATTGATTTCTAAAGCCCTTGAACTGACCTCTAGGTTCCTGTCCCTCTACCCTGCGTCAGAGGACTCTGATTTGTCAAAAGGGAGTATGGCCCTGAAGGTCCATGGTCTAAGAAGAAAGGGCCTGGGTGGTGGGAACTCTGACCCATTGCTGCCAAGTGCTAGTGGCCTCTCCTCTCACTGCAGCCAGATGAGCCCTTGGCCCTGCCCAAACTCTGTGCTCTGAACTTCAAAACAAACAGAGAGGTTGTTGTGCATGTGAGTGTCTGTTTACTAGGCATGGAGCATGTGCTGAGCATGAGTCAGGGAGGCCGCCCTTGCCTGACTGCTTAAAGCTGTGTCTGGCTGTCAGGCAGCCCCCTCGCAGCTGGTTTGGAGAAGCTGCACAGTAGTCTGAGAGGGTGGAAATGGGCGCACATATGCTGCAATAGATGCTGTTCCTTCCCAGACACTCAGGAAGACTCAGCCACCTTCTGGGATCTCTTTTATTTTCTCTTTTTGTTCTAGCCTTTTCCCTGGAAGGCTCAGGAATCAGCTTTGCAGATTTATTCCGGCTCATTGCTTTCTACTGCATCAGCAGGTAAGGAACATCTCATGACTTGAAGGACCTGCTTGGTGTGTGATATGATCTGGACTTCGGTCTGGAGAAGGGATCTGGAAGGCTGGTTACCTAAGAGCTGTCAGGGAAGGATCTGCCGCTTAAATAATATGTTCACCCCATTCCAGTATTAGGTTTAAGATAGAAACAACTGCCTGGCCCTCCAGATGCAAATTCTCATTGATGTGGTTATTTCTGCATGCTGGTCCCATGGCTTCTGATGGCTAGATCCATTGAGCAGAAAACAGATACACACACTCAAGTATACACCCACATAGCAATATACCCACCTGTATAAACATGTGCATGCACGTGCACACACATATACGGAGAGACAGGCAGACAGACAGACAGACAGAAGAAACCAGTACTTAAACCTGTAACTTTTTAAGGTTCCTGATGGTGTTTTTGAAAACTCCAGGGAACAGAGTCAATTCTTTAATCCAATCCATAAATCCTGCACAGCTCTTCAGGCCAGCTGAGGCTCACATCCTCTCTAGGACTGAATTAATGGTTGAAATTAAGCCCCAGCCCAGAATGTGATCAGTGTGGAAAGGATGTGAGTTGTGGGTTTCTATTATTGTTCTCTTCTTTACAGCAATAGCAGCTTTTCAGAGTCAGTGTTCTCGTGCCTGGGGTTACAGCAGAGTGCTAAAGCTTTTGCTTACAAAGCATGAGACTCTGAGTTTGATCCCCAGCACTGCCAAAGAACAAAACAAAAACAGCCAAGTGGAGCTAGCATTCTTGAAGTAATTAAGCAAAGAAATCTTGCTGCCTGTAGCAGCTGGCCTTACAGGCTCTCCTTCCTTCCTTCCCTTTCTCCTTCCTTCCTTCTTTCTTCCCTCCTTTCTTTCTTGTTTTTAGATTTTTTTTAAATTTTATTTTATGCATATGAGCATTTGTCTGAATATACGTCTGTGTACTACCTGCATGCCTGGTGCCCACAGAAACAGGAGAGGAAGTCAGATTCCTCTGGATCTAGAGTTACAGATGGTTGTGAACCACCGTATGGGTGCTAGGAATACAACCCAGGTCCCAGGTCATCTGCAAGAGCAAGAACACTCAATGGTTGAGCCAGCTCGCCAGCTTGGCCCTTGCCTATTCTAACCAGGCAGAGCCCGGGCTGGCTTCCTTGACTTTTCTGTTTCTCACTACAGAGGCTACAGGAAATGTCTTTTCAGAGATCACAACTCATGGCTGTCTCAGCGAGACTGGGGAGTCATTTCAGTTTGGCTTGGTTTATTTTAAGGGTTAGACTGTTTAGCATTTGTCATACCTGTTGACTTTAATTCTCTGCCTGGCATGGCAACTAAGCTCTCAGGCTAACTGAAGCTGAGCCATGGCCCGAGGAAGCAGAAAGAAAATGAGGGCAGCTTCCAGGATGGACAGTGCCTGCCTGGTGAGCACTTCACCCCAAGGAGATGCCACCTGCTTGCCAGGTTAGGGTCACTGGAGCCTGTGTGCTTCGCTTCTGAAGATCTGAAGTATGACTAGTTACAACACATCAGTTTAGATTAAGAGAATGAAGTCGTTACTTAGTTGACTATGATGTAGCTTATCTTTCTTTGGCATTTTAAAATTTGACTAAATATATTTGCATTTAGTGCACACATATAATAACTCAGATGCAGGCAGAAGCTGTGCTGGAGTTGCAGTGGTGGGTGTCACACGAGCGACTGAGGGTAGCTGCTTCCATGCAAATAGGGACGCTTTGAGGGCAAAGTTTAGAATGAAGTACAAGTCTTCTTTTTTCCCTGATGTAATTATGTCCTGACTATTCAGAATTATATTAAAATTGTGCACAAAATACCGCTAAAAAAGAAAGACTTTAGGGAATCCAGGGTGGTTCATTCTGTGTGAGGCACTGTCTCAGGAAATGAGGTTATCCAGCTTTCCCAGCACTGCACCACTGAATTCCAGCAGCACCCCAATAAAATGGATGCCAGTAACACCCTGATAATATGACAAACTGCAATTCCCATCTTTAGAAGTTTAACAGAAATGTGTTTCCTAAAGACGGAAAACCCCAGCAGCACTACCATTCCCTTAGCCCCCTCCCCACTCAGCAGACCCACCTGGTCTAGTGTAAGCCAACCAGGTTAGAGATGATGTCAGTGCTGCCCTGTGAGCTGGAGGTGAAGTTGGCTGACAGCGCGCCTTCCAACTTTGCCTCCTGGTAATCGCACTATTGGGGAAAGAGCCTTCCACCCACAAATACATGGCAACTACACAGAGAAGATCCCTTTTCTGTCCTCCACACTTCAAGCAGGCCAGAGTACCTGCTGGAGTAGCAGGGCAGGCTGGTGATTGAAGGTCAGAAGGTAAATGAAGGCCTTTGGCAAATTACTAAGCACAGACCTCACTTACAGGACGATCTCAGCATCAATATTTTGCAAGTAAAGGGGCCTGAGTGTCATTTTTTTTTTAAACGCCAAGGCACTTGATGCTTTGGTTTCTCCTCTAATACTCTTCATTGACATCTTGGTCATCAGCGGTTGACAGGGCTCAGTCTTTCCAAAGCATTTCTGAAATCCTCTACCTGGTGGCTCGTAGAGAACTCCTCATAGAGACTAGGGTGGGTTCCCACACAGAACGTGTCAAGTATATATATATGGTTAATGGACACCTGATTTGTGCTGTTGGATCAACTCAATGGAAAGCACTGTTGGGAATAGAAGTAAAGAGTGCATTGATCAGTAACACCCAGAGCTCCCTGTTGCTTGGGTGTTGTCAACACAGTATAGAGAACCAGCCACCTTTCAGGCCCAGTTCTGCCCCAGAATCACTGGTAACCCTGTTAAGAGGCAGAATCGAATTTGTAGGATCTGGACTGTATCACATCCTGCATGCCCAACAAGCCCCTAGGTGATGGCGATATCACTTCTAGGCTTGGACTACACTTTTTAATATCGAAATAGGAACTGGAGTCTTCTATATTTGTGACAGGCACAATGGGCATGTTATCCGTAGCCCTTCCAGAAGTCATGTGAGTTAGAACTATGGGAATGAGGTGCTTGCTTACCTGTGTGAGAATCCATGAGAGTCTGGGAGAGGCTCAAAAGGATTTATTTATGTATAATAAGGATGAGCACTCACTGATACAGGACAGGTTAGATGCTGCCACACTTGTTCTGCCCAAGGGGAAAGAGCACCATCACCAAACTGCCTGCTCTCCTACCACCCAAGCCAGTGCTAGAGCAAGAGAGCAAGAGACCCTTACCCCTCAGCTTATCAGTTGTCACTTAGCAGATGAGACCATGCTCTAGAGCTTGCTGCCCCCAAGTCATTGCTAAATGGATCAAAATCCCATGATACTTATCACCATATAATCAAAACCCAGCAATTATAGGGGGATGGAGAGGTTTCTCAGTGGGTAAGAGCACTGGCTGTTATTCTAGAGGACCAGGGTTTAAGTCTTAGCTCACAATTGTAACTCCAGTCCCAGGGGATCCAACATGCTCTTCTGGCCTCTGAGGGGCACCAGGCATACATGTGGTATAAGACATATATGTAGGCAAAACACTCATACATACAAGAAGAAGAAACATAAGAAAAATAAATCTAAAAATGAAATCAAATTAGCAGGTACAGAACACACCTGTAGCCCCAGCACTCAAGAAGCTAAAAGCAGGAAGACTGAGAGTTCCAGGGCCACCTGTATTATATAGACAACCCTGCCTTGAGAAGCTACGTACACACACAAACACATGGGGGGGGGGGGCAGAAGAGAGGGAGAGAGAGACACAAAGTTTGAATCCATTCTTACCTTGATGCCAAAGCCCACACTTCCTCACTCTACTCTGCCAACTACAGGCGCCTGAGCTTTAACACAGCTAGTTCCAATCCCTGCTGTGCTGCTGTGCGTCCCACGGGGTGCATCAAGGCCTACACCAGTCAGTGTTGCATGATCCTGATATCAATGAATGCAGTTTCTTCCCAGAATGGTCAGTGGGCCCCACCGGTGCTCAAATGCTTGGTGCATGGCAGCAGAAGCTGCTGAATAATGTTAGTCTCTCCCATTTTAGAAATAAAGCATACAGAGCAAAGAAAAAGTAAATCCAGATTGTGCATGGCCTGAAACTCTTAGGGAAAAGTTCTGTATTAAGATGTAGGTTAACCAGCCTGGGCTACAAGAGCTAGTTCCAGGACAGGCTCCAAAGCTACAGAGAAACCCTGTCTCGAAAAAAACCAAAAAAAAAAAAAGAGGATGTAGGCTCTATTTTGTTTGTTACGTGCAAACCTTACTATCAGGGCTCCTTTTTTAATGAGATATAGATAAGAAGGAAGTGTGTGTGTGTGTGTGTGTGTGTGTGTGTGTGTGTGTGTGTGTGTGTGAAGATGCTAGGTACTCCTGGCTGGCACAATGTGAGACAGTTCATACATAACATCTAATTGTCTAAATAAGTCAAAACCTATAACCATCTATTATCGAATGTCAGGTATAGCTTCCTGCCCTATGTCATTAAGTACACCCAAGCCAGTCAGATGATGTTTAAACTCTGGCTAACATGCTGAGCTAGGTAAAAGCTTAAAATAAGCATAGGTTGGTTTTGTTACACGTTACTTTTCTCCACAGTGGGGAAAGAAAGTAGATTTGAATGGACTGAGTGCGGTTTTACGAACATGGGTTTGTGGTTCACTTTGATGTTACAACATTCCAGTTCCTATTAGTCTCCACTTCAGATTAGAGTCAGGGTCACTGCCCCTGCCAGGACATAGAAGGTGTTCACAGTCTTAGGTCAGGCGTGAAGGCCTCATGGAAGCAGGAGTTGACCAGGGCTGGACACCCTCAGGAGAAACAGCCTCCTGACTTCATGTGAGAGAGCACCTTAGAGCTTTGGTGACACTATCAGGTGTTGGTCCACCCCTGCTTTGTTATTTTCATTGACTCTGCAGCTTTGTAATTGACTGTCAACAGCTCTAAGGGTTTCAAGATTCTCCACTCATCCAGATTTGATCTAGTGCATTCCAGAATGTTGCCTAAGCTTACCATAAACAACAGGATAATTTGGTATATGATTTTCTTCAACAGAAACTTTCAAGACTTTTTTTTTTTTGGATGATAAAATGCAGGCAGAAGCTTGCATTTCCATCTCTCCCCAACTCCACGCTAGCCACAGTGACTCACTGGCTGCTCTCCTCATGTGCCATACCCCACCCCCCACCCGGGCCCTTTCCACATACTGCTTGCTCCCTCACCTTGGAATCTTCTGCCCTGTGTGATTTGCTCACTGGATATCTCTTTTCCTACTTTTATGTGTGTGTGTATAGTACATACGCATTTTACATGTATGTGGGTGGAGGCCTGAGGTTGGTGTCAGGAATCACCCTCAGTGGCACCTCCACCTTATTCTCTGAGGCAGGGTCTTCCAGTCAAACCCAGAGCTCACCAGTATGACTATTCTCACTAGCCAGCTTACTCTGAGAGTCCCTTACCGCTACGTTATGGTATCACAGGGGTCACCTTGTCCCTCTGACATTGACATGGGTTCTGAGGTTCCTCAGACTTGTAAGGCAAGTGCTGTAACTACTGATCCATCTCCGGAGCCTATATATAGGCCAAAATCAACTTTAAATACTCTTTTTTTTTTAGCTTAAATGTTTTTTTATGAGCATGTGCATGCGTGTGTGTCATGTGGGGGGAGGGAACATGCTGGTGCCATGATGAGCATGCACATGCCAGAGGACCCTTGGAGTTAGTACCCTCCTCTCACCTTCCAGGATTTCAGGGGGTCAAGCTCCGGGGGCCAGGTTTGCATGACAAGCCCCTTTTTCTCTGAGCCATCTCACTGCTGGCCTTCCTTTATTTGTACTTATTTTATTTGATCTTTGGGGACAGGCTGTTCTGGAATTTGCTGTGTAGTTGCGGCTGGCCTGGAACTTCCAATCCTCCTGCTGAAGTCTCCCTATCACAGATAGTGCGGAGATTACAGGTGTGCACATTCATACCTGCTGGCTTCCAGTAGTCTCTATTTCCCCCTCACACATAATGTTTCCCCATGGTTGGTGACCCTTTCCCTACATTCTATACATAGCTTACTTGTTTATATCCTGTTGATGTTCATTGGCACGATGCTCCATTCTGGCAGGGACTTGGGTTTTGTTGCTGGCCCAGAACAGTGCCTGTTTATTGTAGATGATCATAAATATTTATGGAGGGAAGGGTAAATAATTATTTTTTAAGGCCAAAGCCACTACCAAAAAGAAAAATTAACACACCTTTTGGTTCAAGTCACCATTGTTATTGAATATGACTTTCTCCTGGGCGGGGGTTTATGCTGAGCCCTGTGCTAACGTTATAGGTTCTTAGAGCTTGCCTCTCAGCCTTGTATATGAAAATAAACCACCATTTATTCCATCTGCTAAAACCCTTTCTAAGAAACACACCATGGCCCATGCATTTGCTCCAAAAGAGTTTATGCCCTGATTATGACTGGACCCTGATCTCAGCTTGACACTTCCCTAGCTGGCTTGTTGGTCTCTGGGGCCCCCTCTGCATATGGCTTATCAGCACATGGCGCCACCCTCCTTAGCAGTTACTGGCATGAAGCACCTGGAACATGCCTTCAGAGATTGTTTCTGTGGCAAGTGGCATTCATGGCCTAAGAGCAACATCCAGACCTCCTGACTCTAAGTATTCAGTGTGTGATATAATGAGATTTCCAGGGACTCCTGTGTACATCCAAGTTAGAGTACACTGGCCCTAGAATGCAGTAGAGATTTTTTATCTCTCTCCACTTGCTGAGAACCTGCTGTCTGTAGGAGAGTGGGGATAAAGGCTTGAGCATTCATGTCTAGGGAGTGAGAGCCCAACATTAAGAGGGCATCTAGCTACGTGGGACCTGCTGCTTTAAGGGGTGATGGATCTACCTGCACAGTCAGACATCCTGATACGAACTCTACACACCCAATGCTACCCAGCAGGGAACCTGACCGTTGGCACAGATTCAGACAGCCTTGTGTCTTGGCCTGTAATAATTCAGATGAGAGTTGCCAAAAGAGAGACACTTGGTTGGATGTGGTATAGTGTCAGCTTGTGATGTTTTCGACAGTTTAATATTTAATGCCTCTAAAATGAAAATGAATGCATGAGAGAGCCAAC
Organism: Dicrostonyx torquatus; assembly: GCA_028555095.1. Taxonomy (NCBI): domain Eukaryota; kingdom Metazoa; phylum Chordata; class Mammalia; order Rodentia; family Cricetidae; genus Dicrostonyx; species Dicrostonyx torquatus. Next base: position 13,432,796 of record JAQHUG010000009.1, read on the forward strand.
AGCCATGTCAAACATTCTCTTTCTTTTTTGTTTATATCAGGGATGTTCTGCCATTCACCTTGAAGTTACCTTATGCCATTTCAACAGCCAAGACAGAGTCTCAGCTTGAAGAACTAGCCCAGCTGGGACTGAGTAAGTGGGTACCCCTGCCTGAGTGTATCTTAAAATGAATCCAAGGTATATCCCTGTGGAACTGCCCGTGGCTCCACTACTACATCAAACACACAATTGTAATGAAAAAGAATCCACTTCCATGACAAAACGCAGCTCTCAGAACCCTGGGGTCCCCGAATCACATTTTCTGGGATTCTTTACCCATGTCAAATGCTCATCCCACTTTCAAATACTGGGGCTAAGTGTGCCTGGGTAACTCCTAAATCTCCTAACTTAACTCATCAAACTATTAAGGCTCCCCAGATGTAGAGAGCCCAGCTTAAGACCCTTCTGTGGCACCTTTCTGGGGAAAGGCAGCACTAACAGAAAGAGAGGTCCAGTGTGGTGCATCTCAGCGTCCACATGCGTGGCTTTTATCTTAAGCGGCACACAAGACACCGGTGACACTCTGGTGCTGTGAGGAGTGATAATGGCATGCACTCAGTGACATCTGTCTCTCTTCCCCCCCTACTCAGCTCCCACCCTGCTGCTGTGGGCCATGTCCCTCTTCCCATCAAAGTCCTTCACTCTGGGGCTGGTGCTTACTTCAGCAGTCTGCCTCTTTGCTGATTTTCCCCAAAGCCCCACAATCCTGCCAAACTGTGGCTGACAATGAGCCCACAGTTCACCTGCTTTGACTTTATCCCAGTGCTCTGGCAGAATCAGCATGGGTTTAACCTTCATTAAATGTTTTCCTGCTAGGTGGAAAAGGGAATTTCTTTTAAGATTTTAAGACTTTGGTCTTTGGATAGGTTCACAGTCAGGCCACAGTATTTGAGTAAAAATTTGGGATTGCCTAGAACCTAGAAAGTCTCTCTCTCTCTCTCTCTCTCTCTCTCTCTCTCTCTCACACACACACACACACACACACACACACACACACACACTGCTCTCCCACCCCATCCCACCCTCTAGGGATGGGACTCTTGAATGCAGTTTTCCTCTGCTGGATTTTAATGCTGAATGTGTAAAAGCGCAAGTAGATTGTGTAACATTCCTCAGGCTCAGCTGCTGGTCCTACCTCATAAAGGGGAACTTGGAGGCCTATGAATTCCTTTGCTGGCAGCCTCCTCGTTGGAGGGTATCCGGGAGGAGTTGATTGGAAAAGGTGCTGTTGCTCTCAGGGCTGAGCAAGCTCAGTAGCCCTGTGCCCTTTACAAGATTATCCTGGACCTATTCCAGTTCTTTGTCCTTTATACCTGTGTGAAGGGCTGGGCTGGAGCTGTCTGTTGGCTCAACCAACCTTTCTCAAAGGCTTTGAAGGTTAGAAGTCACTGGAGTTTTCCTGTAAGCCCAGAGCTGGGCCTGGCTGCCTTTCTGCCCTTTTCAGTAAGGGAGCACAGCGGGGGAAGGGCACAAAGAAAAAAGGCAGACCCAAAGTTAAGCCTCTGTTGCCCTACAGGCAGGCTCTCTCTCTCTCTCTCTCTCTCTCTCTCTCTCTCTCTCTCTCTCTCTCTCTCTCTCTCTCCCCTCTCTCTCTCTGTGTGTGTGTGTGTGTGTGTGTGTGTGTGTGTGTGTGTGTGACTTGTAAAGGAATGGCCCAAGTACACTATATTTACATTCTTGTCTTCGCTGATAATGACTTTCAGATTTTTGGAGCTCCTCAGCTGACAACAAACCCCCAAACTCCCCACCTCTCCATAGGCCTCTCTCCTCAGCCGGCATCTGCCCTGCCTCCTTGCGTCAGCTCTGCCTTATAAACGGAGTGCATTCTATAAAAACCAGGACGCCTTCGGAGCTGGAGTGCAGCCAGACCAACGGAGCCTTGTGTTTTATTAATCCTCTTTTCTTGAAAGTGCACAGCCAGGACCTCAGCCCAGGCCCAAAGCGGCCGAGCACAAGGACTCCCAACGCGAATGGCACCGAGAGGCCTCGGTCCCCCCCACCCAGGCCCCCGCCACCCGCTATTAATAGTCTGCACACAAGCCCTGGGCTATCCAGGACTGAACCCCAGACTAGCATGCCAGAAACAGTCGACCATAGCAAACATGGGAACGTAGCTCTGCTTGGAACAAAACCAACTCCCATTCCTCCACCCCGGCTGAAGAAGCAGGCTTCTTTTTTGGAAGCGGAAGGCAGCGCTAAGACCTTGACCGCCTGCCGGCCCAGCCGGAGTCCGGAGCCAGAGCCTGAGCCAGAACTGGGCACAGCTGGGCACGCAGGTGGAGCCCCGCCTAGGGACGCCCCCGGGGATTGCACAAGGGCGCCGCCCGACTCTGAATCACAGCCACCACCGTGCCATGGAGGCAGGCAGAGGCTGAGCGACATGAGCCTTTCCACTTCCTCCTCCGACTCGCTGGAGTTCGACCGGAGCATGCCCCTGTATGGCTACGAGGCTGATACAACCAGTAGCCTGGAGGACTACGAAGGGGAGAGTGACCAGGAGACCATGGCACCTCCCATCAAGTCCAAAAAGAAGAGGAACAGCTCTTTTGTGCTGCCCAAGCTCGTCAAGTCTCAGTTGCGAAAGATGAGCGGGGTGTTCAGCTCCTTCATGACCCCTGAGAAGCGGATGGTCCGCAGGATCGCCGAGCTGTCCCGGGACAAATGCACCTATTTTGGGTGCCTGGTGCAGGACTACGTGAGTTTCCTGAAGGAGAACAAGGAATGCCATGTGTCCAGCACTGACATGCTGCAGACCATCCGACAGTTTATGACCCAGGTCAAGAACTATTTGTCTCAGAGCTCCGAACTGGACCCCCCTATCGAGTCGCTGATCCCTGAAGACCAAATTGGTAAGTGCCTGTCTCCCCACCTTCAAATGTAAGATTGCTGTAACCTTTGTCAGATCGTGTGCCTTGTGAGTGGTGTTTTGGATGAAGTTTGCTCTTAAGTTACAAATGACACCCTCTCCTACCTGATTTGAATGGAAAGATCTCCCTTTTAAGGCAGATGCTAAACATCAGGCTGCAAGTGTCCTGCTTTGGCGGGTCCCAGTTGCTGCCTGCCCTTGCCCTGTGTGTGTGTGTGTGACACATCTGTCGAGCATTTTGTGTGGGGGACTCTCTGGGAGTTGCCTGCTTCTAGCCAGCATGTTTGTTGTCATCTGAGCGGCTGTGCGTGTTTCGTTCTGTAGCATATGTTAGGAGTGTGAAGAAGAGCACACCTGTGTGCAAAATCCAGCCCAGAACGCAGAACACAGATCGACACTTCGTACCCCGTCCTGCCTCCAGCTTAACCGTACCACTTCCTTTGCCCTACAGAGTCTATATCAGGGACAGTTCGGGAATCAACACGCAATGGGTAGGGTAGCTTGTTTGGTGTACCTTTACAATAAGTGGTGTAATTTGGAGATCACATGAGAAACATTCCCTCCAGAGGCAAGGGGAAATGCTCTTTCTGTGACCTCACAGAAGGGCTGGATGGTTTAATAGTTCCTTTGGTAGGCAGCTTGCCAAGGAAAGTTTGAATTTGGCAAGCAGTCTTTTTTTCAGGACAAGAGTCCCCAAGTTTTGTGTTTATTATTGTTGTTGTTGTTTTGTTTTGTTTTAATTTTTGGAAGACTGACTTCTAAAGGGTTAATTTGAAAGACTTCAGTCAGTGGGTAGCAACAGCCAAGAGTTTGCAAACATTTCCATGGTTTAGCTAAACTCAGATTTCTACTTTCTGATTGGGTGTGTTTGCTGAAAGTAGTAAACAGTGTGTGGTAGAGCATCTCTCTCTCTCTCTCTCTCTCTCTCTCTCTCTCTCTCTCTCTCTCTCTCTCTCTCACTTTGAATTTGAGCAGCTCTTTGATTTGGTCACAAAGGACTCAAAGCCCTGTTTGTTTTCTTGTGGTGCTCTGACCTAGCCCAGGGTTGTCTGGGCGTGGTTAGAGGAGCTGGGGTGCTCCCAAGAGAACAAGAGAGTGGCTGAAAGGAATGTGTCTTCGTGATATGTCTGAGAATTGAAAACTCTTCAGAAGACTTCCTCAGAATGCAAAATAGTCATAGAAGTTGCCCCCCCCCCCCGCAGCCTACAGTCTTCCCTCTCCTGAAGAGCAACTCCAAATTCATCGCCATGGAGGCTCCTGCCTATAAAAGTGAATGAGATGCTTCTTCCCAGGGCTGGGGGAAGGTGAGAGGCTGCTGGCAGGAATGAGCTACTTTTATGCAGACAGCACCAGCCAGCCCTTAGAGCAGGAGCTCCTTGGGGAACAGGGCCTCCCTCAGCCTGGGCTTCCCTGCTCATTCCTTAAGCACCAGTACAAGAAGGTCTCAGGGAGGTTGCTTATTGTGTGTGTGTGTGTGTGTGTGTGTCAGAAGCTCATCCTCTCCAAAACTCCCTGAAAACTACAATTCTTATTTTTAAATTGAAATCCCTAATGAGGAGGGAAGCTGCTCCAGTGGGTGCTCTCCACTCTCCCTCCATATACAGCCCGGTCAAAATGCATCCTATCCCATGAGGGATGGAGGAAGGCAGGCGATGTGTCAGCCCACTCCAGTTAGTAGTTGGCAAGTTCAAAACTTGAGCTGGTGTGAAGCTCTACTGTGTGGCACAGCCCAGCCTCACACCCTCTCAGTCCTCCTGCCTCAGCCTTCCAAGGCCTGGGATTGTAGGCACGAGCCACCACCTGTGGCAAGCCCCTGTTACGTCAGCCTACTCCTTCAGCTAAGGCTTGGGCTTATATTTTGTCTTTAGGGCAGTTGTGACTATGACTAACACCTATAAAAACATCGTCCTGCTTTTTTTTTCCCCCCGAGACAGGGTTTCTCTGTAGCTTTGGTGCCTGTCTTGGAACTAGCCCTTGTAGACCAGGCTGGCCTTGAACTCACAAAGATCCGCCTGCCTCTGCCTCCCGAGTGCTGGGATTAAAGGTGTGCACCACCACCGCCCGGTGCTATCGTCCTGCTTTGTATTGATTGGTTTTGCTATTTATTTGTTTGGTTGGTTGTTTGGTTGGTTTTATTTGTTTAAGTCAGAAGTTTTGCTGTACTGCTTAGCCTGTTTGCACAGTCTGGCTTCCAGCAGTCCTCCTACTCAGTTTCAGGAATAGCTGGGACTATACTACAGGAGTGTACTGCCATGCCCAGCCTGGTTTGGGGTGTTGGGGTGTTTTGTATTGTTTTGCTTTATTCTTTTTTTTTTTTTTAGCATTTGCCTGAAGGCAGGCAGCTTTTCCTGTTGCTTCATGAATGGAAAACATAGTGTTTTGAAAGCGCTAGGCTTTTGAAAGTAAGGGGAAGGTTATTGTAGCAGAGGTCAGCCTGGGAAACTGCACCAAGGGGAAGAAGTGATGCTAATTATTAGAAAGCCAGTCCCCTCTGATGTGGAAGTGACAACATTAGGACTCCAGTGAGAACATTGATTTAACCCGGTTGTCTGTGGTTTACATTTAGCTGTATAAGGGTGACTTACTGAGGACAGTGGGACTCATAACCTCAAAGGTGATATATTCCTGTGTATATCATCCATCATTTTCCAGTTCAGAGAGAGGTCAAGCTGTGTAGCGCTATGGGCAGAGGGTAAGCCTGAGCCTGTAAGGGAGTGGCATGCAGCCCGGATCTTTGATCTCTATTGTGTGCGTGCTCATTCCCACTCTCACTTCCTGGAAGGAATTCCGGAATCTTCACAGCTATGAAGCACCAGTACTTCAATGCTATCCACAGAATCCCAAGCCTCGGGCTTGCTCTGAACAGGTGCCTATGAACGCTGGGAAGGCTTTTCAAGAATGCCACTTGCGTTTCTCTGCTTTAAAAGAATTTCATCCAGTCTTTCTTTCTGGAGGACTGAACTTAAGAGAGAGGTTTAATGCCAAACTTATAGAAGATCCATTCTGAAGCCATGGAAGTGGGAGGAGGCGTTTCGTGGGGTAACACCTGTAGAATTAGAGCGGTCAGGTCATTGGCAGGTAAAAGCGACCTCATGAGTTTACGCACAAGGATAGCTCTTCAGTGTCTGCAGATGGTGCTGATATTGTCTTCCAGGAGTTAGGCTGGGAGAAGAGGTCTTGCCCTTTCTCTCTCTGCTCATATGCTGCTGCCGCTCTTCCTTCTGGTGCTTTCTAACCAAGTGTGAGTTGCTGGCAGAGAGTTAATTCTCAACCTAAAAAGCAGCCACTGCTGATGGTCATGTCCTGCCATGGGGAGTTTTCATTCTGTTGAGATGGTTCCTATGGAGCACTTCCACCCCAAAGTCCTGCCACCAAGAGGCTCTTGAATACAGAGGGTTGCCTAGCATCCGCTAAGAGAGTCTGTTGAATAATGAAGTTAATGAGGGTGCCACGTGGGCCGGTTTCCACGCAAACCTTTCTCCCTTCATTCCAGGCCCACCAGGGGGCTTCCTTCCTGGACAGCTGTGCCTCACCTTCATCTCTCCAAGGGGAAGAACAAGCCAGTGTTTGACAAGAACAGGACACACTTGGAGGCTTTACACAAAGCCCTGCAGTCAGTTCTTGACTGGCAGAGTGAAGCCGACTCTTAGTTGGTATCCCATGATGTGAAGTACCAGGACAGATGGGTGTGACAATCCTTTTATCCCAACATTCATGCCCTGTTGGCATCCTTCCTTTCTTTGTTCTCTGACAACCAATGAGAGTCCAGATTCTCTTGTTTAAGAAAAAAATAAAATCTCAATTCTGCCGAACTTGTTGCAATTTTGGATGTTTGATTTTAGTAGACCACTTTCCCCCTTTGACTTGATATCAGCCTTGGGAGATCCCCCTGTCTTACTCTGAAAATGTTAGTAGCCCTCAGAGTTTCTATTTCATATAAACTGTTCGCCACAGATGACCAATAGTGGCAAAGCACCAAACTCCACGTTCCTAACCATTAGTAGTAAAAAGTGAGACAGTATTATTATTTTTCCGTAATTGCTATAAACCAAAACACTCTTTTTCCCGAGAGCATTTAATTCTTTGAAGAAGCATCCTTATGCTCAATTCCCACATTTGTCAAAGAGCACATTAATTTATGTACTTAAGGTTTTTGGTTTTGTTTTTTTAAGTCTTCGTTATTTCTTGTTTGTTTTATTGGAAAAATGGTACTGAAATGTGGTTGAATACCGCAGAATAAGGCACTTATAAAAAGAGGACTTTGAGAGTCTGGTGCGGGAGTGAACACCTATAGTCCCAGCTAGTCAAGAGGGTGAGGCAGGAGGATTACTTGTGCCCAGGAGTCTAAGGTCAACCTGAGCAACTTAGTGAGAAACCACCTCTAAAAACGGTAAAGTTGCATGTAATTTGTCAATTTAAACAGTCACTGCTACTTTGGTTCAGGCTATGATGAAGTTTTTTTGTTTGTTTGGTTTTGTTTTCTTGATTATTTTTTAAAAATCATTTAGGGTTGTGTTTTCGTTTTTGAGTGTACTTGTTGAGTTTTGTTTTTAATGTGTGTTTGTTTTGTTTTATGTGAGGGTTCTTTTTTGTTTTGGCTTTTTTTAGCAGAGGGTATCCCCATTGTCCTGGAACTTGCTATGTAGACCAGGCTGAAGCTCATTAGGTAGACCAGGCTGGCCTCACACCTGTGGCCTCTGACTCTCAAGAGCTGCAGATGAAGTGTTTTTAAGGAGTGTCTGAGTCCGGTTCAAGTTCCAACGTCTGATGACATTTATATTCAATTCACAGTGCAATTTAAGTCCTTAAATTATTTGCTTTTTGAAAAGTCATTCTGAGTCATGTGGCCAGAGAGATGCTAGTGTCAAACTGAGATTAAAACCTTGTACCTTTTGACTTCAAATCTAGTCCTTGTGATTCTGTCACCTGAAAGGATCAAGTCTCCTAGTAGAGTGAAGAATCATGGGAGAAAGAGTAACCACTTCTAGAAGGTGAAAATAGTACTTGTATTGTTGTTGAAAATTAATTTAAGTGCTAAATAATTTTTATTTTTCTCACTTGGTACTGAGGATTAAACCTAGAGCCTGGCACTCAGTAGGCAAGCATAGTTATAACCTATATAACCTTCCCCTCACTCTTCTTATTTTGACATGGAGTCTTACCAAGTTAACCAGGTTAGCCTTGACTTGTGACCCTCTTGTCTCAGTCTCCCAAGTAGCTGGGCTTACAGGCACACACCCACCAAGTTTGACCCCATTCTTACTTCAGAATATCGAAATTGGGTTGGTTGTATTCTATCAGCCACAGAGAGGTCCACCACCCTGCAGCTGAGACCCTCTGAGTGAGTCACTGACTCCAGGAGCCGCCAGTTCTGCCATCCGCAAAGCCCCTATTCAGAGGCTGAAAGTGGAGCTTGCATTAAATGAGGCGTGTCTCTGCTAGACTGTTTGCTGTGCTAGAAAAGTCCACTTCTTGGACAGGAAACACCAGGGAAAGGAGAGAGAAGGCTATGCCCAAACTGAAGAGTGGGTCAGGGGCCCTAAGGTTCCACGCGATTGACTTGAAGAATTTGTTTGTTCCCAGGAGTCCCAGTTGGTTGTCTCAGCTAAGTGGGTAGTGCACAGGCTGAGCCTTTGGTGGTCTTCACAAGCTCAATGCCTGAACAAAGGACAGGCTCGCTTCCTCTTCTTCCTTGCCCCCCCCCCACCTTCCTTTACTGGAAGGCACTGAAATCAGCTCCAGAGATTGTTTTGTATAAGACAAAACAGGAATAAAGCCCATATGTTTTCATGGTGGCCTTCCTTGAAACTCACCAAAATGAGCCAAACTGAAAGTGAGAGGCTGGAGAGAGTAGTTATAAGAGCATGCATCACTCCTTCAGAGGACCCAAGTTCAGTTCCCAGAGCCCTTCTTAGGTTGTTCACAACCTCCTGTAACTCCAGTTCATGGGATCTGATGCCCTCTTTTGGGATCCTGGGTACCCGCACTCATGTGCATATACCCATACATAGATACATATGCATACATATAATGAAAAATAAGAAATATAAGTGAATCACAATGCCAGTGCTTGTTATCTATATATTGATATTGGTACAATTGGGCTTGTAATACCCAATAAAGATAAAGCATCATTATTGATGAGTCAAAGTATGTATGTGTGGGTGACATGCCCGCAGCAAACTTATTTTCCAAGTCATCCCAGCAGGGCTGCAGAGACAGTCCCCCACCTGGCAGTGATGTCATCCCTAGTTAGGTATCTGTGATCTGCAGAGGTCAGGAAACATCTTCATCCTGGTACCCAAAGGAAGGATTTTCTGTTTAATGCTTGGGATATGTGCTACCTGGAGAATCTGTGCCTGGAGTCTGGCTCAGTTGCAGTTATCTCCCTGAGGTGAGATTTTCAGAGGATTCCCTGTCAAGGAGAAAAATCTAATCTGCCCAATGTCTTGACAGCGGCAGCAACAAAGAACACCAAGGGGCAAGGTTCCTACAGGGGAGGCAGTGAGAGAGGTGGGCAGATATCATTGGAATCCATGCTGAGAGAAAGTCGAGCAGACCCAGGAGGAGCTTTTGAGCACAGAAGTACAGAGAGGTCCTGTCAGGTCCTAGAGGAGTCAGAATAAAGCAGGCCCAGCGGGGTAATTTGGTCTTCTCCAATCACCAGACCAAAGCCTTCACTAACAATGGCTTGAACCCACCGTTCAGCAGGTGGCTTTGGTAGCCTACTAGCTCCTGCCTACGTCATGTTTTCTCATCTGAAGTAGGCCTGGGGTTCTTTGCCTCTGGTAGTTCCCCTGCTGTGGTGGATACAGGACCCCCAAGATAGCCAACTCTCTGTGATTTCCAGTCTGTGACGGGAATAGAGTGAGGTGGTGGTGAAACTCGAGAGGAACTGAAGCATGGCTAGAAAGCCTCGGATCCTCCATCTTTGTACCAAAGGGAAGGAACTAGCAGGTATGAGTACCCGAGCAGGGAAAGGTGACTGGGGAACAGGCCACTCCTAATCTAACCGCAATTAATCCTGGAAAGCAAAACAAAAGCCCTGGCTTGAATCATTAACCCTGGGGTCTCTTTCTAGAGGCATCACCGTTTTATTCCAAGGAAGGAAGCAGTAACTTCAGCATTTTTAGTAGGTGACAGATACACACTGGATACTCATGGCATGACACCTCACCAAGTCCTCTCAGCAGGTCCATTGTGAAACTGGAGGCAGCCCAAACAGTTGAGGGAACTGAGCCAGGGGAAGGCCATCCTCCCTTAAGGTCACACATTTTTAAAGTGGCCCTTTATGCTTCATGTCTGAGTCTGGTAACCCCTGGAAACAGCCTTCTGCTTCCCTCAGCTACCCACTCTGCCTAGGGAAACATCTCTGCTGAAAGGCCTGAGCGTGAGATGTGTCACAGGAAGAGCTGTGCCTGAGCCACTGAGTTTGAGGTCTCTGCTTGGCTGCTGATAACATGTGTGCACATGTATGTTAGTGCACGAGAAAAAAGAAGTGTAAGCTCACTGTCAACATTTTGCACAGTAGAAAGGCCAGGATTTCTCTAGTCCTGGCTGTCCTGGAACTCTCTGTGTAGACCAGACTAGCCTCAAGTCACAGCGATCCACCAGTCTTTGCATCCCAAGTGCTGGGACTAAAGGCATGCACCACCAAGCCTGACTGTTCTAGTATTTTCTTGTTACTGGAAAAACAGAAAAGAAAACTAATGAGCACCAAGAAGAGCTGTTACCTATCCCTTGTCCATGAAGGGGCATTTGCCCTCTTTGGTTCTGCACGCTTTCTGTTGATGGGGTGCAGCCGACCTACCATCTAGAAGCCTGCAGCAGGTGTTCAGGGTTGGAACCCTGCTCCCCCACCCTGCTTGCTGCATGCCATGGATTTCTTCTGTGCTAAGTGACTGTAGCAAAGTCCTCCTTGTATGGGGTTTGTTTGCGGATTTGGTGAGTCGGTGAACACCAGGTGTTTAGAATAGTGTTTAGTGTTGCTGTTCTTAGATGAATAGATTTGGGTTTCTCATGTCGGAATTAAAGCACAGATAGAACAGAAATCAGCAGAAAGGAGAAAGTTGGTGATCTTCCAGAACTCTGAGCACTTCCACCGTCTTGGTTTGGTTTTGGTCTGAGCTAGCCCTCATTCAGAAAGGTCCCATTTCTTTTGTTCCTCAAATAATTTTTCCCTCTTGTTTAAGAGCAGAAGCTTTTAGGTTTCTTGGTGGAATGAAGCAGTGGGGGTTACCCAGTGGGGCCAGTGGTCCTTCTTTTTATTTCAACCCCCCCCCCGCATTCTTTATTGAGGATTTAGTAGGGGTGGTCAGTAAGAGTACAGTCCAGGAAACAAACTGAAAATGCCAGTTTTAATTTTAAAGCGTAGTCTTTAAAAAGAACAAACAAAAAATCTTGGAAAAAATGCCTAGCACTGCCACCAAGCATCACTGGTTCTGCCTACCCCATGTGTGTCTGAAGTCAGTGTTTGGCACGAGAGTTTGCTCACTGGGTTGCCAAATATGAGGAGATGAAAAGTTCCAAGTTTCAAATCCACCTTCTTGAGGATAGAAAGGGTTTGGGGGTACGTATGGATGGGGGCTCTGAGGTGTGGGGAGAGGGGTTTACAGACAAGGGCAATGAAGCGGTTGGCCACCTACACAGAAAACAGCAGCTGTTGTGGGCGTGGAGTGTTTGACCCTTGGTAGCAAAGGTCACCCATCAAACACCTGGCATGCCCAGGTAATGAGTCACTGGCTTCAACTTGTTTGAACTAGACACAATATGGACAAATTCCTAGACCAATTTCAGATGCCTGGAAACAAGGTGAAGAGTTGTACCCTAGGGAACACTCTTCGTCACGTTACCCACCGTGAGGCCAGCAGAGACCTGTTCCTTTGCTGCATAGCCGAGTGACTTCTTTTCTAATATAATCTTTTTTATTAATTATTTGAGAATTTCCTCCAAGTTCTTCAAGATCCACCGTTTCCTCCATCAGACACTAATTCTGTGTCCTTGTTTGTTTGTTTGTTTGTTTGTTTGTTTGTTTTGAGAAGACACTGTCTAGGCAGATGTCCTGGTCAGAGGACACTGTACAAGCTTTCCACCTCTGAGTAACCTTTTGTTTGTTTGTTTGTTTTTGTTTTTCAAGACAGGGTTTCTCTCTATAGCTTTGAAGCCTGTCCTGGAACTAGCTCTTGTAGACCAGACTGGCCTCGAATTCACAAAGATCTGCCTGCCTCTGCCTGAGTGACTTTTAAAATAAGCAAAGACTCAGCCAACCATAGAAGCTGAGAGAGGAAGATTGCTGTAAGTTTGAAGCAAAGTTGGTCTGCATAGTAACTCTCAGGACACCCCGGGCTGCTAGCTAGCATCAAATGAAATCCGAGGGTTGGTTCAAGTTTCCCCTCCATTTCAACACCGGGAATTAATTTTACTTTTGTATTTTAAGAAAATGAGGGGGCTGGGGAGATGGCTCAGTGGTTGAGAACACTGACTGGGTTCAATTCCCAGCACCCACATGGCAGCTCACAACTGTCTGTAACTCCAATTCAAGGGGACCCTACACCCTTATATACAGATATACACACAGGCAAAAACATCAATGCACGTAAAATAAAATGAAAGAAAGAGAAAGAGAAAAGAAAAGGAGGTACTAACAGATTCCCACAGTCCCACTACACCAAGACTGGTCCCTGGCCACATGAATGAGTGAAAGAGGGGGCCTACTCAGTTTGCTGTTTTGGAGATGGTTTATGTAACACTTGGGCACAGAAGTGACTGGGCTCATTCTGAAGTTACACATTGTTCTGAGAGTTCCAGGTAAAATTCTCATGCTAGTCTTCAATTGTCTTCTGTCTACAGGACTTTCTGTCCTGCCAGCCAGCTCCCAAAGAGCCACACAGAGACTTATTATTAATTATAAGTGCTCGGCCAGTAGCTTAGGCTTGTTACTAACTAGCTCTTGTAATTTAAATTAATCCATTTCTATTAATTTACATGCTGCTACGTGACTCATGACTTGTTACCTCATTTTCTTCCTGATCCCTCTGCATCTGGTTGGTGACTCACCCTTCTTAGTGTTCTCTCAGTCTGGGTCTGCTGCCTAACCTCTTCCTGCCTAGCTATTGGCCAGATGACTATTTATTAAACAATGTGAACAACACATCTTCACAGTGTACAAAAGGATTATTCCACAACACACATGTATTTGTGTACATAAAGTGCACTAGTCTTAAGCATCGAGTCTCATATATGGACACTCAAGTAGGCAGCACCTAAATCTAGGAGAACTTCTCCACCCTCCTCACAGACACCGATGTGGCCCCGTGACCTGTCAGTTCATTCCTAAGGGCAACTGAGTTCTAACACCATAGGCAAACTGTGTGTTAGACTTTATAGAGATGAAAGGCTGTGGGAGATTTGCTGTGTATGCCTCTTTCACACCTAGTGTGGCATCTGGAGTTTCACCCATACTGCATGTGGAGCAGTGAGCTTCCTCACTGAATGAACGCATCCCATTGTCTGAAACCCACTGTAGTAGACTGTGGTGTGAATACATCTCATGCAGCCATTCTGTTGGACCAGGCTTTGGCCTCTTTCCAATTTGGAGCAATAATGAAAAGCACTGCTACAAACATTTATGGGCATTCCTAATTAGTGATTGGCATGGCCCTTCCACTTCTTTGGAGACCTGTGCAGGTGCCAAGGTGCAGGTGAGTGATATTCATGAATGCTGCTTTTGGAACCCTGAATGAGATTTAAGACAAACAAACAAACTTCAACAACAAAAAATACTGGTCAGTGCTTACAAAGTGACTTGAAATTTAAAATAAGAGATTGCTTACTTGGGGGCTGAGGGAGGGTAGAGCTCAGGGGTAGAACACTTGCTTCATATGCTCAAGGCATTGAGTTTGATCCCTAGCACACCAAAAAAGAGAGAGAGAACAAAAAAGAGATGGTTTACTTTGAAAAGCCAACGAAATGCTTGTTCTAAGTAGTCACATCTCCTCAAGCAAGTTGCTAGACATTTACAGACTCCTGCTCCGTCACCTGTAAAATATGCATAGTATGTCATGCAAAAGTAGGGAGCTGTTGCAAGGACTGGATTAGAATTAAGTGAAGTATTTGCATAGGGCTCAGCTCACCTAAGCACTCACTTGCTATTACTGATTTTTTATGATAATAATCATGCAAGATAAAGAAGCTATGAAGTGGGCTGGAGAGATGGCTTAGTGGTTAAGAGTACTGGCTGCTCCCCCAGAGGACCCAGGTTCAATTCCCAGTACCCACATGGCAGCCACAACTGTCTGTAACTCCAGTTCCAGGAGATCTAACACCCTCACACCAATGCACATAAAATAAAATTAAATAAATTGTTTTTTAAAACAAAAATAAGCTATGAAGTCGCACAAGCTTATTAACACAGCCAGTGCAAACGAGCTACCTGTCTAATGTCTCATGTGAAGTGAGAGTGTTGCTGCTTCTCCTCTCTCTTTTAGCCCCTTGTACATCTATTTTGATTTTTAATTGTATGGCACTTTATCTTTAAACAAAGACTGTGGAAGTGCAGGAACAGAGGAAAACCTAGGCTGAGGAACTCTGATGGCTGTGGGATCAGCATTAACCTCTAGACTTTGACTTTGAGGTACAGTCAAGATGTTCATGATTTGCACATCTGACTTAGATTATCCCCCCAGACCGCTAATAATAGACAGTAATTGCCACACACAAACGCCTGTCTTCTGCGGTCTGTGAACTACCATACAGTTACCAAGCTGCTTCGGGCTAGGGGCTGGAGGTTAAAACACACAGAGACAGACAGAGAGGGAGACAGCACAGACAGAGACACGGACCTCTAGTCACTGGTAAGAAGCCCTTTATTCAATAGCACCATAGAGGCTTATATACCCAACAGTCAGGTGGGCCAACAGGTGAAAACCTCATCCTCTGATCCACAAGGTTAAGCAACACGTGCTCGTGACAGAGCTGGTAAACAGCTTTGACACAGCTTTTAGTAACTCGAATCAGAAGGAAAGTAAAGATTTCTAGCAGGGAAGAGCAGCTGGAAGCCAGGACTCCAAATGGTCCCAACAGGTAATCAGAATTCAGTATGATCTGACCCCATATCAAGAATTCCAGAAGCCGGGCCGTGGTGGCGCACGCCTTTAATCCCAGCACTCGGGAGGCAGAGGCAGGCGGATCTTTGTGAGTTCGAGGCCAGCCTGGTCTACAAGAGCTAGTTCCAGGACAGGCTCCAAAGCCACAGAGAAACCCTGTCTCGAAACCCCTCCCCCCCCAAAAAAAAAAGAATTCCAGAGGCCAGAGAAATAACCCATCTCTTTCCAGTCTTAGAAATAAGTGGATCCGTGCAGTTGCAAAATGGAGCCACCTTGGTGTCATATATCAGTTGTCACCATGGTACATATAGCTCAGGTGGACTTGGTGAGACCTGCAGCATGTGAGATGAAAAAGTTAGCACCGAAAAAGCAGAGAATTCATCATTGTGCAAATTATCTTCAGTCTAGAACCCCAGATTTATGTTACTGTTCTCTTTAATAGTGACAATGGAAGCTCCTCCGCTGGGTGACCATTCAAAGAAGGAAAAAGTAACTCTACCCACACCTAAAGGTTTTCCTAACTCCATAGAAATTTAAATGTTTTAAGTTTTCATTTTGAAATAGTATCAGACTTACAGGAAAATTGCACAAATAATACAAAGAAATGCCCAGTCTCCACCCAGATTCCCCAATGCAAGCCCTTTGCCACAGTCACTTTGTTCTTCTTTCTCGGTGTTTATACACACATGCAGACATGTGTACCTTCCTGGTTTCTGAACCACTATGCCCCTTTGGCCCAATTTTCATTGTGTTTCCTAAAATCAAAGCTACCTATTGCAAATTATAGTGTAGTCATCAACCTTGGGAGAAACAAGAAGAACAATATTGAAGCTGTGTTTACACAGCTACCAAAGCTGCAGGCTATATTCAGATCCCTCCTATCTGATACCCCACTGATGTCCTCTGTTGCAAATCAAATGAGGTTTTTGGTTCAGAATCCAATCCAAGATCGCACCCTCAGTATTAGAAAACCATTAGCTTGCTGACCAGCTAGCCTGGTGTACACAGCAGTGAACAAAGAGAGACCCTGCCTCAAATAAGGCCTGAGATGCAATTAGACACCTACAGCTGTCCTCTGACCGCCATGTTCTTGCTGTAGCACACATGAATGCTCACACTCATTTTTTTTTAAAAGAAAGAAAATTCTATAAGATAGCATATCAACAGGAAGGGGCAGTAGAACACCTGGATCAGAAGGTCTTCTGAAATATGTGTAGGGGGATTAAAATAAACCCACTTACTTTACTGATTGTGTGCAAGGAAGGTCTGATCACTTTTCCTGGCCTCTGAGTCTTGGTGCTTCTGTCTGTAGTCTGTTGGGTGTTAAACATTCTGATCACATATTTACCCTCTCCTCTGAAAGCTGTATAGAATCACAGATGTGCATTCCATAATAGTACCCATTGCAATTCTCTCTTCAGACAGTGGTCACAGTAGCTGCATTTTCTTTGACAGATGTGGTGTTGGAGAAGGCCATGCACAAATGCATCTTGAAGCCCCTCAAGGGCCATGTGGAGGCCATGCTGAAGGACTTCCACACAGCCGACGGCTCGTGGAAACAACTCAAGGAAAACCTGCAACTTGTACGGCAGAGGAACCCACAGGAACTAGGGGTCTTTGCCCCGACTCCTGACTTGGTAGAATTGGAGAAAATCAAAGTTAAATTCATAACCATGCAGAAGATGTATTCACCAGAAAAGAAAGTCATGCTTCTGCTTCGGGTCTGCAAGCTCATCTACACTGTCATGGAGAACAACTCAGGTGAGACAGTCTGTCACGCTGTCCAGACTTCTGTCTGCCCCAGTGTCCCCTCCCTTCGGTCTCTCAATTTCATCTATCAGCTTGTAGAAATAGTAAGTGCAGCTGGTGGAATTTGTCCAACGAGTCTCATACAACAGAGTCCTCTCAGTCAGGATCGTGGACAAGGACAATGAGCTGCCTACAGTGCTGACTTAAATAGAGCGTTAGTGCAAGATAGAGCTTATGAATATGCTGTCCTCCCCTGGGAATGTGTTTCTTTGCTGGGGGACTTTGGCCGCCTTAATCTTCTGCCCCGCACTTTCCACATCTGTTCTTACATATGACCCTCTCCTTCAGAACTGAGAATTATGTGAGGCTACTCGATCTGAACCCCAAGTGCAACAGGAATATTATGGAGAACAGTTACCACACCCTGGCTCATAGGGTTTGTGGTGATAATCTACAGCACGTGTATGACAAAGCTGGAGTGTTTGGTAGAATTGAGGCTCTGTTAGCCAGTTCTTTAATACGGGCTGAAGCATTGTGATCGGAACTCATCACAGAATTACAAAGTAGGAAATAAGTCCTCAGATTTCCCCCTGGCTCTTCCCTAAAGATACAGAAGTACCCATGATTCATGGGTAGTGACTGAACCCGCCCTGTTCTGGCCTTCAGGAAGCTTGTAATACAGCGGGCAATTACCAACTTTTTCCTGACAGAAATTGCCTTAGTGGAGAAGCGACAGATTCTGTTACCCATTGCTGAAGTAGATAGGAATGCGTGACTACTCAGTAAGGACCTTAACCTCCGAGCTCTTGAGACCAGGGAGATGGTTTGGTGAGCAAAACAGTTGTCAGGCGAGCATGAGGACCCGAGTTCAGATCCCCAGCATCCACACCAATGCTGGGTGGATGTGTGTGGTAACCTACACACAATCCCACACTCAGGAGGCAAAGACAGGACCCCTGTGGTAATCTGAATAACTAGAATAGCCAAATAGGTGAGCTCCAGGTTCAGAAGAGATTCTGCCTCAGTAAATACAAAAGAGATCAATTGAGAAAGATACCTAATGTCAACCTCTGACCCCTACATACATGCACACTTGTGCATGTACACACACACACACATACACACACACACACACAACCAGAGCCCGTAGGCTGTTGCCAGCCTGTGGACATAGCCTCTGAAATTTGAAGCACATAGCTCTATAGTTCATGAGATCATTTATAAAAATTTCCAAGCTATTGCCCGCTGAGGATTACATTGTTCAGTAGCACTGTCTTTCTGCCTGCACACTGGTGACATTTCAGACATGATCATCTTCATTGTGGGGGCTGTCCTGCTTCTATGGGGAAGCCAAGCAGCATCCTGGGTACCATTTACACTCTCTCTCACTTTCCAACTGTGATCATGGAAAATGTTTCCAGATACCGTCATTGTTCTCTTGGATAGCAAAGTGACCACAGGTAAGAACCACCATTGCAAAGAACACAAAAAATAAGGGCCTTTTTTTTTTTTTTACTTATATTGCTATTAATCAAGTTCTGTCATCAACCTGTGTTTAAATGAACAAATTAAATGAACATTGAGCACAGAGCAGATTTTTTTTTCCTGGTTTAAGTTTGATCTGCCATTACATTTGTGATAAATGGGCACAGAACACAGTAAGTGAACCAGAAAGAATTTGGCCTAAGGAAATATTTTATTAAGGGTTTATATCATGCCTTGCTAGCAGTTTAAAACACTTACAGGCACTTTGTTCTAGTGTACAAATGTTAAAAGTGGGAAGAAAACCTGAACTGTGCTGACTGTCTCATAGGCATTCATTCTGAGATTGTGAGCAAGGGGCCAGTCTCAGTCAACAGTGGGAAGAGTCAAGGGGCCACGTAGGTAGAATTCCAGAAACTCCCACACCCGGTTATAAGTAGCGCATTTCCCCAGCATGACTCCTTGGTGGCCAATAATAGCAACAAATAGGATGTGAAAGCAAGTAGCATTGACAAAAATATCCCACTTTGCCCTCTCTTCCTGCTCCTAGGGAGGATGTATGGTGCGGATGACTTCTTGCCAGTCCTGACCTATGTCATAGCTCAGTGTGACATGCTGGAATTGGACACTGAAATCGAGTACATGATGGAGCTCTTAGACCCATCCCTGCTGCATGGAGAAGGTAACGTGCTCTGAGCGTGTCAGAGGAACTGGGCAGCTAGGCAGTTGGCAGGGGTTGACACATTTTAAAATTGAGATGAATTTGCATTCATGGAATGTAAAATTAGCCATTTTGAAACGGTGTCATGGTCCACACCTGTCATCAGCTTTTAGGAGGTTGAAGCAGCAAGATTATGAGCCCCAGACAGGCCTGAGCTACAGAGCAAAGAACTGTCTGAAAAAGCACAGTGAGGGCTGGGGAAATAACTCAGTCAGTGAAGTACTTGTGGGCCTGAGTTCAAGCCTCAGCATGCACATCAAAAAGCTCAGCATGGGCCAGGCGGTGGTGGTGTACGCCTTTAATCCCAGCACTCAGAAAGCAGAGGCAGGCCGATCTCTGTGAGTATGAGACCAGCCTGGTCTACAAGAGCTAGTTCCAGGACAGGCTCCAAAGCCACAGAGAAACCCTGTCTCGAAAAACAACAAACAAACAAACAAACAAACAAATGCTCAGCATGAGGTGTGAATCAGAAGTCCCAGCACTGGAGAGACACACTGCAAACAGGTGGAGTCCTAGGGCTGGCTGTCAGCCAGCCTGGACAAATCAGTGAGCTCCAGGCCAACAACTAGAGATCCTGTCTTAAAGAACAAGGTGTATGGCATCTGAGGAATAACACCCAAGGTTGTCCTCTGGTGTCCACCTTCATGCACCCACGCACATGCACACATGCACGATCACACACACACACACACACACACACACACACACACACACACACAGTTAACAGTTCAGCAATGGGCAGTAAATACAGAGTATTGAACAGATACCACCTATATCTAGCTCCAAAGCATCTTTATAACCCCAAATACAACCCTGTGGCTGGGAAACCGGTTGTGGGGGGTCCTTGACATCTTCCTGGTTTACCATAGAACTAATTGTTTTCTAGCTTAAAACTACTGGGTATTTTAGTGCGTGCCTGTGATCCTAGCACTTGCGGAAGGATCAGAAATTTGAGGTTATCCTTGACTAAAAAGTGAGTTTGAGACATGAGATCTTGTTCCCTGAAACAAGCAAAATATGTACTATACTAAATTTTTAAAATTCAGTAGTAATTACAGTAGTAATTCATTATAGAAAAATCAAAATTAAGAAAGAAAATGCAACCAAGCCTGACAATAGAAATTTAATTTAGTAGAATTAAGCATTCAAAAGACAATCTTTTTCTTTTGGTGTGTGTTTTCTTCAGTACTAGTATTGAACCTAGGGCCTCACACATGCAAGGCAAGGAACCGACCTCTGAGTTGGAGCCCCTGCCCTTTAAATGGCACATTTTTTTTAAAAAAAGATCCAGCTTATTTTATGTGGGAAGTTATTGACATTTTATTAAAGAATACTTAACCCTACTAGAAAAATAACCTGCTATTGTTATCACTAAAATTAATGAAAACCTGGCCCTTAAAAAAAACAAAAGGTTTTAAACATCCAAACCACATTAGTTTGCTTTCTGTTGACCTTGGTGTTCAGGTTCAGTCTTGTCCTGCGTGTGTCTTCACAGAGGAAGTTCTTTTTCCTTCTGCATCAGTTAGAGGTTGAATCATGAAAATATTTTAGATGCTTGAGTATTTGGCTCACAACCTTGAAAGGCGGCAAGAACTGGGACTCCCCTGTGAGCTGGTCATTCTGCAAGGAGACAAATCAGGGCCTGTGTGTCCATCTGTTAATCATTCTCAGAAGTCCCTAAGATGGCCCAGACAGACCCTGAGGGCACAGCTCTGTTTTCTTTGTTCCTGTTGAGTTTCAGTCTGGGCTTGAGCACAAAGGTCCACCTGCCCTTGGGATTCCCCAGGGAATGCATCACCTAGACATCTCTGATGAATCAAATCATTACCATCCCCAGAATATCCTTTAATGTCCTCCGTCCTCTAACTTACATCTGCCAGGCTTGATTTTCCTATCAGACGCCTACTGTCCCTTGTCCCCAAAGCATGTCCTCCCCTTCCCCTTCTGGTCAGAGCCAACTTGGGATAAGTATCCTCCATCCTGTCTCCAACCAGAGGCAGATATGAATGAGCTCTCTGCCCTTTATCTCTTGCCTGTTCCCAGCCTCTCAGTGAAGTTCTCAGCCAGGGACCCAGATACTCCATTATGAGCCCATAAGACCCACTGTGTCTCTTCATTTTCCTGGGCTTGGGCAGGAGAGAAAATGACTGTGGCTTTGTCCAGGCACTGAGGTAGACGTTTGTAAGCTCCAGCGGTAAGCCTTCCCTTTTCCCACCATGTGATTATTGCAGTTTGGGGTTTATTTTGGTGGTTTCTGGTAGCAAGAAGACCCTTTGAGGCTTTTGGGGAAAGAGTGTGCCAGTCTCCCTTAGAAAATCACCCTTCTCTTATTGACAGCATCTACTTAGGACAGACAGATGCTTACGTCTTGTGGTCTGAGGACAGAGACAACCATTTCCTGCCCTTTTTCCTGGCAGTGCCTCAGTGTGAGGCCCCGTGTGTTTCAAGCTTGTCCTCTTAAAGGAGAATGTCATAAGCACTGTGTTGTGACAGAGGGGCAGGACTGTCTTCACCTGCAGGAATCCCCGTGAGGAAAAAAAAGAAACAAGGTCACACTGATGTAGGAACAGCCGGTGTGCTCCTCTCCACGAACGGGCGCCAGACCCTGCTGGCCTTCCTACCTCGTGAGGGCATGGCCCAGGCAGGCTGGCTGTGGCTCTGGGCTAAGTGGCAGAGCGTTGGACTGCAGCTCCTCCGATCCAGATCTGCAGGGCTGCGGTCATGTGTCATGACCTCGTTTTCTGTGGTCTGTCCGAAGCTCTCTTGGGTTGGCTTTACAGCAGTCATATGTCTTTTCTGCTGTGTAAGCAGGTTTTCTCATTTGCAGTCCCAGCACCGCGGATTCCCTTGCAAACCCAGAGCTCTTGCTTATGGCGGGATATAGTTGTGCTGAAATGTAAAACCTTCTTCTAATTGTAGCCACATGTTTCAAAGCATGGTCAATTCTGTGTTTCCAGCATTTGAGGTTTTCTCCTTAGTGGCCTGAGCACATCGGGAACCCTTCACCACCTCACAAGGATTGCAGCCCCCAGAGCCACAGTTAAATGCTGACACCAGGCAAAGGCTGTAGTGATTCCTGAAGTCCTTGTAGATTCCCCTGAACTCCACTGTGTGGCATTTAGCTAGCATTTTACCCTGAGTCATGTGTGACTTGCTCACGGGACAAATACTAAGATCAATAATTTATAGCAGAGGCTGTCATAGAGATCTTAAATCATGGGTGGTGGGGTCGGGAAAACTCTAAACATAAAGCCTGATGTGGGCGGACTGGGTTGAGAGTGTGTTCACATGTTAGAGCACTCGCCTAGCATGCATGAGGCCCTGCACCATAAAGTACTGCAAAGAAAGAAAAAGAGAAATCTCCGTTAGTGACTGAAACAACAAACCTGCTTTGCCAAGTTCAACCCAACGCAGGCTCCCAGGCCCGCTACCCATGCTCCTGAGAGCTGAAACCATTTAATCCTACACATTGATTAGAGAGTGTCCTGCAAGGTCCTCTGTGAGCAATTAAATGCTTTGGCCATGAAACTGACCCTTCTGAAAATAACACGCTTAGCTGCAATGCATGTCTAGTCTATGTGTGAATGAGGAGTCAGCATCTGTTTCCTTTATTCTATGTCCCCTCTTCTGTGGAGTAGGGATTCTCCACTTCTGGGGAACACGGATTCAGGTCCTTTTTCTTACACTCTCCCTCCTCCCAACTCTGTCTTGAGCACATAATAGAACTTCAATGAATATTTTGATAAAGAATATCTTTAAAATATAAAATGTGCTGCATTCAGAGAATTCTTGCTACACTTTCAAGGTGCCCCCTAGTGGCGCTCCCTGGCCCCCGGCATGGCCTCGAGGAGTGGCTCCATAAGTCTGTGAGATGAATGAATGAGTAGGATGAAGATGTGAGTGATGAGCTCTTTGATGTGTGCCTCTGTGGAAGCGATGGCGAAGTCACAGTCCACTTCCACATACATAGGCTCTGTGCCTATGGAGTCAACCAACCATGGGTGGTGAATATTTAGGGGGGGAGAATGAAAATGAACATATGCAAATTTTTCATTGTCTTTTTTTTCTTCAGCTCTTAGTGTTTCTATTGTATGGGATATAGTAATCATGTATGTAGCCATGATTTAAGATTTACAGGGGTATTATGTAAAATATCCATAAATACAGTGCTGTATTATATGAATATTTACCATTCATAAATTTTAGTATACAGGGGTCAGATCATAGACTCTGCACCCCTGAGGACACCAGAGGACAACTGTATACAATATGCCTTTAACACTAGTACACCTCCAAGGTCATCACCAGTGTGACACTTGCTCTTCCAGGAGGCTATTACTTGACAAGCGCCTACGGAGCACTATCTCTGATAAAGAATTTCCAAGAAGAGCAGGCTGCGAGGCTGCTCAGCTCAGAGGCCAGGGACACCCTGAGGCAGTGGCACAAGCGGAGAACCACCAACCGGACCATCCCCTCTGTCGATGACTTTCAGGTAGGTACCCACCTCGCTTTCCTCTTCTCCTACAACACATGGGCTCAGGACCCAAGGTCCTCGCTCACATGAATGATCTGGTGGAAAAGGAACAATGAAGCCACCCTCTGACCTTGCTGTTTCACTTCTGCTTCTTTAAATGTGTAGAGACGCGCCTCAGCTTTCAACGGGCCATGTCCCCATTAACAACACTAAAACAAAAGAAACGCATTGCCTGTGTCTAACCCATCACACACCCTGACTCTGAAAACCAGTGAACAGTGGTGGGGAGGATTTCTCGTGCCCCATTGTGAGCTTGTGGCTCATTGGCAGTGTTAGCTCATCCCCACTGCCCAGCATCACACGCAGGATGATATCGAATGTAGCTAGCCTGAAGAAAAGTACAGGTTCCAAACCTGGCTGGTAAGACAGTTCAGCGTTAGAATGAATGTACAAGGCTAAGGGCTCCATCCCCAGCACTTACAGGAAAATACTGAGGGTCAAGGTACAGTTTCTCATCTGTGTGAATCACTTTAGCACCAACATAAATAGAAATATAAGAATTTCCCCATAAAGAATACACTCAGGTCTGGCCCACAGTTGGCTGCCCTTAGGACAACAAAGTCAAATTAAGGCTGGATTCCTCCTGAAACATTTGGCCTGCTGTGAAATACCCAGCTTGACAGGACATCCAAAGGAGAGACCCAGGCAAAGGCATAGGATATCCAGTTTCCTCAGGAAACAGTGGGTGTTTACCCTGCAGCCCACCTGGTTGCCCTTTGGGAAATGGGGGAGGTACAACATCGGGTCTTTCGGATCTTTTGTCTCTCCCTCCCTCACTCTCCAAACAGAATCCTCAGGAATCTCAGCTCAGCATTTAGAGGAGAGGCTCAGTTTGAGGGTGAACATTGCAACCAGGCCCCAGTTAGGTTTCCAGACTGGGCTGCTAGGCCTGTATGATTCCCAATGAGTTTATTCCCTGAAGGTGAACTAGGGCTATAGAAAGCTGTTCCCGACCCAGCAACCCTTGATTTACTTTTGCCCATGCAATGGTGATGAACCAGGCCGCAACTGCCTTTGGGTAGTCCTCTGAAGGCTTCTGTGGAACTCTGAAGCCTGGCTGTGCCGCACGGCAAGTACCCTAGCAGGAACCTGGAAAGGCAGGATGAATTCGATCTTAGTGTCCAGATTCACCTCCCCTGCCTTTTCTCTCCCTCTTCTTATTTTTCGGAAAACAACCTGTGGTTCAAAGTCAGCCCATGCTTCAAAAGCAAGGTCAGCATGTTCTTCTCCAAGATTGCAGTTTTCTCAGAAATTCCTTCCAGACACACAAACAAGAGCACATGCTGTGCCCCCACACCCCCACTTGAGTTGTTCAAGAGCATCCACGTGGTGAGTTATTTAGCTCATGCAGACCACTGGACTACTGCCTTGTGGGCTATGCGTGGAGGAGGTCCTGAGGGTCTGCACCCTCTGAGATCAGAGAAAATGAGAAAAGTCCATTCTTCTTCCATCAGTAGGCTTCTGTGTCTACTTATGTTATCACCACTGACTACCAGAAATTCCTAACCTAGAGACCTATGTGCCCAACCCCCACATACCACAGAGCCCTTCCTTAGGCAGTGGCCCTAGCCACTGACCTCACTCACTTTAAAGATGCATGTCTCCCCACAGTACCACCCAAGCGAGTGCATTTTGAGCGCTCAGGTCATGGATGAAAACAAAAATACAGAAATGGAACTCTAGTACCAAAGGTCATAGACACAACACCCCCTAATGCTCCCCCTTACTGGAAGAAGAATGCTCCTTGGTAACCAACACAGTGAAATGTCTCGGTTTCCTCACTGGGGCTATGTACACTACTCTCTCCAGCAGCCCTTGAATAAATGCAAAACGTACCACGAGGATGGGAGAAGCGATGTGAGGTCTAATGGCTCATGCACACGCTCTGAAGACAGACCTTCCTATCTGAAAGTGTGGCTCTCCACCTGAGTGCCACTTGACCCAGCCTCCCTTCTGCAAAGTCATCAGGCTGGCCAGTGTCCTCCCTGCAGATGGCATGAAACATGTTACGTGTCCAGAGCACATGATCCTTCCCCAAGCCTCCCCTCCCGTATGCCAGTTAAGCCTCCTCGCAGCCACAGGAGAGGTAAGGCTGGCCCTCTCAACCAGGACTGCCAGAACTAAGAAGCAAAAATGTCTATGTTCTCTCGAAGCAGCTAGAACTTGACTAGGACTTCTCTGCTTTGTGCGTAACCATTTTGGTTGTGAGCCTGTAACAGCTGAGCCCTCTCTCCAGCCTGTATGTAACCATTCTTAAGGACCTGGAAATAAAGGAGCTACCCAGAGTAACACAATCTTGGCAGCTGCCTTGTGTCACAGGAGTCTATGCTTGTGCCATAGGAGTCAACAGGCTTACTGCCTCTCAGGGTGGTGGACACCTACATGATTCTCAATGGCAAGTCTGCACCATCTCCTTGTACTTCTCGCAGCATCACACTGTGCTTAGTCAGCTCCATCTCCAAAGTCTTGCAGATTTGACATCCTCTCCCCCTGATTCTTCCCACACTACACCCTGAACCACTGAGAGCCCTATGGAAGGTTGCACCGCATGAGATCACTATTTGGGGAGAATGGGCAGGCATCAGTGGTTTGCCTAAGCATTCCTGTCTTTGCTTAGGCTTCCCAGAACAGCACAAAGTGAGCATCATATGTGCTGGTGTGTCGAGATGCTTTAGATCCTTCCTGCTAACTCCTCGACCAGACCCTTCTGCTGTTTGTGTTATTTTTCAACTGGGAAACATTCCAGCTCTGGATGTGGTTCATGCTCTTACTCAAGATTTCTTCAGCAGCTGGCGTTAATGGATAAAGATGAAAACCAGGGCAGACGGGACTTCCTGTTGCTTCTCTTTGCAATGAGCTAAAATGTGGCAGCTCAGTCCATGCCATAGTTCCCACCACTGTCTGAGATCCAATCAGCCTTCCCTGGCAATCTGTGTGGTCTGGCTAGACACTGGGACAAACACTAGCCTTGAAGTGGCTCACACGTTCAGCCTCACACTTGCCTCTGAGCTAAGGTTGCCTTCCTGTCTGCTCTTGCTCCTGACATCTCTGTTTTTACTTGCAGAATTACCTCCGAGTTGCCTTCCAAGAGGTCAACAGTGGCTGCACCGGGAAGACCCTCCTTGTGAGGCCCTACATCACCACAGAGGATGTGTGTCAGCTCTGTGCTGAAAAGTTTAAGGTGGAGGATCCTGAGGAGTACAGCCTCTTTCTCTTCGTTGATGAAACGTGGCAGCAGTTGGCAGAGGACACTTATCCTCAAAAGATCAAGGCTGAGCTGCACAGCCGGCCTCAGCCCCACATATTCCACTTTGTCTACAAGCGGATCAAGAATGATCCTTATGGTGTGATTTTCCAGAATGGGGAAGATCTCACTCCCTCATAAAGGACAGAGGGGACTTCCCACTGATGCACCCAAAAGGGAGCTAGGAGTCTACCTTCTGGCTGCCACATGTTGAGCTTGAAAGACAGTCACCTCCTCAAGGACCCCTCAGTTCAGTGACTAAGCCATCCATAGGCTGACTTAGCCAAGGGCATCTTTTAGATACATTGCCCATATGAGGTAGTTGGGGTTCATGAATAGTAATATTGTCCTCTAGAAATGGACAATTGCATTTGATGGTTCAGGTGTCCAGAGAACTGGCTGCTTTACCTTAGCCAGTTTCTGGGTTGGCTTACATGTTTGTGCATGTGCTGAGGAAACACTTAAGGTACAAGCTCTTCTCTTGGATTCGATAGCAGGTGTTGACAAGACTGGCCGATGCAATGTGTCAGGTAGCTCTCAGCTCTGTGGACAGCTCCATCCTTCCCTCTTTCCTCCATCCTTCATTCTATAATGTTTTTTACAAAGAGCCTTTGTGTTTTTTATATATTTCATAGAAAATTTTTATAGCAGTTGCAGGTAAACTGTCAGGATTGGTTTTTAAAATATTTTTGTAACTTTAAAATATTCTATAAGTATGCATGTGATTTAACCTTTAATATTTGAAGATAAATCTCTTGCTGGATTTGAGAGTATCGCGTTTTAGATGTTTCTCTTCTGTAACTGGATGTTTTGGCAAATTTGTGGGGAGAGACTGCTGGTTGTCTTAAAGCAATCCTTGACACTGGCCACAGACCGCCTTTGAAGAATCTAATGTACTGTTACCTTGTTCACTTTTAGTGGTGTCGTTCTGTTTGTTATTTGCTTATATTGTTAAGCAATTGATGCTGAGGATTAGAGAGAAATGAATGTAGAGAGAGGTAGAGAGAGAAACACAGACTCTAAGGAGGGGGCTAAGGAATGCAGCCTGCAGGTTCAGGCTTTGGGGGAATCGGAAAAGGAGTCAGTCCTGAAAATACGTGCTGTAGCGAGGTTTGACAAAGATCTGTTCCATATGCTGTCTGCTTTAGGAAGCAGTTTTAAAAATTCCCACAAGGGAAGTAAATCAAGGATAACGCTCCCTGTGCCCCTTTTGTAGGCCAAACTGATGGCATCCAATTATTTTTTAGGTAGAGACCAAGTAATGTATAATATGGCTTTTGTTGAGTTCAGTAAGATGTTGATGGGAAAGGAATGCACCAAAAAAACGAAACAAAACCAAACTCTCCTCTTTATCGTAATCATGGGCACTGTCTGGGATGTGGCTCAGTGGTAGAGATGGCGTGCACAAGCCAGCATGCTGGGTTCCATCCTCAGCATGACAAACAAAAACAAAACAAATGGAATACACACAAGCAACATGGATGTATGGTAAAGTTAGATTTATGTTGTATAAAGCGAATTTCTGGGCACACATACTAAAAGGGTCATGTATCGGTGTAATACAGGTCATTGCACAAACAAAAACATGTTACTGTAATGTGTAAGGATGCACAGGCATCTGATTTGGGGAGATTTTGTATCTTGTGTCCTTGGCTTTTGTTGTCCTAGAGTCCTCAGCAATACTGTGTTGTGCTTCCTTTTGTAAATGATTTTTTCAATGGAATTTTGCACATAATACATTGTAATACTGTACAATAATCCTGTGTAAAATAATTTTTTCAATATTCTTCGTTTGTCTCTTTTATGGATGATTTGTTTTAGTCAGGTACCCAAAGATGCTGGGAAAATGGACATGACAGTGGCTGGACTTGGTGGCCTGTACCTTTCTTTTATCATAGCACTTGGGACACTTGGGAGGCAGAGGCAGAGGTAGGTGGATCTCTGTGAGTTCCAGGTCCACCTGGGCTACATAATGAGACCCCGCTTCAAATAACACACACACACAGAGAGAGAGAGAGAGAGAGAGAGAGAGAGAGAGAGAGCACATGACTATAAACTGGTAATTGTGAAGAACAAACAGAAAGACATTGCTCAGAAGTTTATGGGCTGATAAAGCAAAAGCTAAGAAACAGGAAGAGAAAACAGATGGCTTGTGACCCACAAGTGTTTGCAGGGTTACCCAGCACAGCCACTTGGCTTAGATGGCTCTGGGGCAAATCACAGCTAATCTGAACTTAGAGCCAGGCAGGGCCCTGCAGACAACTCCTCCCTGTCCTAAGACAACCTCTGCTGTGTCCCCACTGAGAGTTCAGGATGATTGCAAAATCAACAGCACAGACCTCCTCTTCTGCAGGCCAGTGTTCTGGCGATTGCAACCATGCCTGACAGCTAAGGGCTCATTGCATTCATGTTAACAGAGAGAAGGGAAGGTGCTGAGAGGGCTTCTGAGACATCCATAGGATAGCTACTTAGATACCAGAAGGAGGACTGGGTGAACTTGCTTTTGATGTTTGGAGTGAAGAGATGCTGCCCCCTGCGTCTGTACGGCTGCCCTCCTGACTCTGCAAATTTAGATCATTGTGCTGTCCGTGTGCTGAGGAATGGGAGCTCCTCTTAGATTGAAAGCAGGTCACAGCATCTGAATTAGGCGGTCTGAGCAGGCCCCTTGAGAGCAGAATAAGAAAAGCTAGAATGAGCAGAAGAAAACATCACAAGACTTTCCCTAGTTTGTCATTGGGCAATGCTTCCCTGGCAGAGTTTCAACACATATGTCTTCATTTTTCCCCCCACGCAGGCATTTCTCACTTCTCAGTTTGCCAGGAAACAGACCCCGGTGGAGTTTGGATAGAATAAAAGCTGAGTAAAAATATACATGCTGGGTGGAGGGAAAGGAGAATGCACTTCCAACTCTAAAAATATCTTGAACACCAGCCAGAGGAAGGAATTTTGTTTTTGATGTTGGACATACTGCCAAATATGACCCCCCCTTAGGGACACAGAAGAAAATGGAAATTGGTAAAGTTGTTTGTATCATGTGGAAGTTACTTTAGATCTACAAGCAAATGCAAAAGACAGGAAGCTGGGCCTTACTGCTTCCATTCACAAATGTGCCCTCTCCTCCCTGGCAGCTCTGACCTTCATCTTCTGGAAGAAAGATGAAATAAGCAAAGTCTGCAATGTTTAACAGCCTGGTTCTACTCCCCACCCCAAAATGCCTATGAAAACTGACCCGGGAAGGGCTCTGTCTACACGGGACATGTGTTGGAATTGCCTGCAGGGTCTGAGAATAAAATGCCCACTCTTCTTGATTTCCAGACCATTTTCAGATGGGTGAATTTGAGACCCAGAATGTTGTTTGCCATTTGGTGATCTTAAGTCAAGCTGGAAAAATGACCTCCACCCCAAATCATATTACAGTCAGAATCATTAGCAGATGATGGGAAAGGAGAGAAAAAGAGAGAGCCGGCGTTTGCTTCAGGAAGCAAGTTCTGTTTTAAAAAGAGTCTATATTTTAGCGTCAGACAGTGGGTTGCAGCTGGCCCGAACTTGCCACATGAATATTGACTTTGGTGGGAAAGGAACTATGAGAGTTTAAAAAAAAAAGAAAGAAAAGAGAGGGAGAGAGAGAAAGAGAGGAAAAGAGAGAAAAGCTTATTTGGAAGTAGGCATATAGCTCAGTAATAATAGTGCTCTCCTAGCATACTCTTGGTCCTGGGTTTGATACCCAGCATGCAGTGCGCATGCACACCTACCCTTT
>JAQHUG010000009.1:13481622-13506412 GCA_028555095.1 Dicrostonyx torquatus
CTGGCCTTCAACTCACAGAGATCCGCTGCCTCTGCTTCCTGAGTGCTGGAATTAAAGGCACATGCCACCACCGCCCACCACTGCCCGGCTCAGTTTGCTTTCTTGTATACACTAGAACTACCTGCCCAGGGGTGGCACCACCCACAGTGGACTGGGCCTTCCCACATTAACCATTCAATAATCAAGAAAAGCCTCATAGACTTGTCTACAGGCCAGTTCTATGAAGACGCTTTCTCAATTGAGATTGCCTCTTCCCAGATGTCTAGGTTGATATTGACAAAAACTAACCAGTACACTGTATAAATACAATAAGTTTGTTTTAAGTGTGAAGTAGGGTTTTGTATGGATTAGATAACTTACAGGCAAGTAAGGCTGATTCATTGTTCTTTTAAAGGAAGGCTAAACAAACAGGATGAGTATACATTAGGCTAATAGTCAAGTGATTTCAAGTGTATTAACAGCTCTGGCCTGGAGGTCCAGCAAAAGTTCCATTCTCTTAGGATATAGGAGCTATTTCCATAATACTACACTGCCACAGGTTTTTAAATTCAAAAGGTTGAGAACCACTGGACTAGAGGAATGTAGTATGACCACTTGATATCCTTCAGAGTTCAGAGATTGACAAGAAAGGGAAATAGTTGAAAATAGCTGGTTTTGAGCTTGGCCAAAGATTGAATAGAGAAGTGAAGGGTTGGAGATGGTTTTCAAGAACGCTCAATTTGGGGTTGTATGATGGGATGTGTTGGGTAGTTCCCCAGGGCACCAGGGCTTGGTTAGGAGGGTAGCAGAATAGAGGTACAATGAAATTGAGTTGAAAGTACATGGGGTCCATGAGGATCTGTAATAATAGGGGAAAAGTGAAGGTGGGGGAGCACTCACATCAAGAAGGTAGGGGGGAATTGTAAGGGAAGGACCAGAGATAGGTAGGGGTGATGCAGCAGGGAGCAGGAGAGTTGGATTGGTAGTCCATAGGGGACACACGCCTAACTCGTCCTCATGGCTGCAGAAGTACAAGAGAAAGTACAGATCCCTTTATTGGTGCCACATGTAGCTACTGGGTCATTTAAATAATTTTCTTTGGTTCTCAAGTTGGTTTCAGAGTTGTAGGAGAAACACATTTTGATTTTTTTTTTTTTGTTTGTTTGGTTTTCAAGACAGGGTTTCTTTGTGTAATCCTGGAACCCTCTCTGTAGACCAGGCTGGCAGAGATCAGCTTGTTTCTACCCGCCCATCCCCCCCCACCCCCCATGAGTGCTGGGATTAAAGGTGTGTGTCACCACGCCCTGGCCATATTTTGTTTTGATTAACATAATCTTTCTAGTTTTCTCAAGCTTACTTGAATTCAGGAATTCTAATTCTTGCCATCTCTTGTTTCTTTCAGTAACTTGGATCCTCTTACAGAAACTGTATCCTTTTTTAAGAAAAAAAAAAGTAAAACTAACGATTATTAATGAAGAAAAAGAAAATGGGAGAAACAGAAGGAAAAACAGATGAGTGCTGAAAAAAAGTTTAAACACATAGGTTTTGAACAGCTTAAACAGCATTGAAAGCAGTTACAAAGATGAGCGTGAAAGTGGTCTTATGCTTGCCTGCGAACTATTACTATAATGCTTGATATGAATCTGTAGCTCTGCTGCCTGCCTTGGCCATCCACAGGAAACCTGGTTTACATAGCAGCAACAGAACAGAATTCGGGCTCCGTCTCCCCCTCCTGTAAGAGGCTACACTTACTCCATGATGTCTCCAGTAGCCCTGCTCAGGAGCACCTGGGTCTTTATGGTCTAGATGGCTTCTAGAACACATCTGTTTGTTTGTTTGTTTGTTTGGGTTTTTCGAGACAGGGTTTCTCTGTGGCTTTGGAGCCTGCGCTGGAACTCTCTTGTAGACCAGGCTGGTCTCGAACTCACAAAGATCCGCCTGCCTCTTCTAGAACACATCTGTGTTTCTGGCTGTGCAGTCAGCAGGGGAGGTGATCTCTTTGGGAAGCACTGTATAGCCCTTCTCTGTCACTGCCTGCTATCTCCTTCCTGACGTGTTGCTGCAGTGGATAAAGGATTTTGGTAATAGCAGTTTCTAACATCTCAGTAGAAAATGAGCAAACATGTGTTAAGTTAGGGTGTTCTTGACTGCTGTGCTCTGATCAGTGGCTTACAGCACAAATAGTCCATGTTCCAGTGACTCCTGCTGGTAGATTGGGGAATTAACTGGTAACCTACAAGGGCAGAGGAGCAGTGAAGACTTAGTTCAGTCTCACCAGTCAAAACACATCTATCAGATCATCCAGAAGTTTAAAAAGCTGTAACATAGTGTTGCTGTTGATG
The DNA here is from genome assembly GCA_028555095.1 of Dicrostonyx torquatus. Classification (NCBI taxonomy): domain Eukaryota; kingdom Metazoa; phylum Chordata; class Mammalia; order Rodentia; family Cricetidae; genus Dicrostonyx; species Dicrostonyx torquatus. The sequence continues at coordinate 13,483,944 of JAQHUG010000009.1, forward strand.
AAGTTGAGGCATTTCCTTAGGAACTGCTAGTGCCACAGTCATCTGGCACAGTCTTTCTGAAAAGGTTTTAGAAGTATACTCGGTAACTCCACTTCCTGAAGGCTGAAAATACGAGTAAACAGGCACTTTAATCCAGGTTTGGACCAAATCTGGCTCACTACTCATTTCAATAATTTTCTTACTGTAATACATCCGTGTTAATTAATTTACATACTGTCTGTGGCTCTCAGAGTTTGGGTAGATAGACAGACTGTTAGTCCCCAACACCTCACATGTTATTGTACTTTTACAAAAAAGGGACATCACAAAAATTTAAGAGAATTCTATTGAAAATACGGAGTGTCATTCACATTTACTAGTTAGGAAATGGTAAATAAATTAAGCTGTCTTTATAAAGGCCATGAAAGCATAAAGTTTTGTTGTTGTTGTTTTGTATTTTATTTTAGAAATTAGAAGTGACCCAGATGTCCCCTGGCAGAAGGATGAGGTATTTAAGTTGTGTCCTCATGCAAGGGAATGCTGTACAGCAACAAAATTAACAAGTGCAGGCATCAAAAGGCCACATCAGAAACGGGGAATAGAAAAAGAAGAAAGGCCTCAGAGTACTTATTAGTGTATCTGGTTTCTGAAGAATTGTGATTACGTATTTTTACTGTATAGTAAAATAGGGAAAATCATAGACTGCGAATCAGCTTACTCTGAATGTATAGGCCCTAGTTACATAGCAGCAGAGTAGAAACAGTGCAGTTCAGGAAATATAAATGTGCTGAGCAGCTGTGGGCCAAGCAGTTGAGAAACTGAATTTCCAGTCACACAGTAGGCAGAGCGTGAACAAGAAGTAATCTCAGATGGATAGCACACATAGCCTTAGGTACAGTCTATAGTCAGTATGGAGGCATACTGTGTAAGAGTCTGCTTTCTACTAGATGGTACCATATGCAGTCTACAGTTCCAGGCAGCTAAAGATTACTGTTAATGTAAATACGCCAATTAATTGTATGAATAGAGAAATTACAGTGTACTAAAGAGTGGATAAAATGACAATGCTTTTTTAAAAAAATAATTTATTTAACTTTATTTTATGTTCATTACTGTGAAGGTATTGAATCCCCCGGAACTGGAGTTACAAACAGTTGAGCTGCCATGTGGGTGCTGGGAATTGAACCTGGGTCCTCTGGATGAGCAGCCAGTGCTCATAACCACTGAGCCATCTCACCAGCCCCGACAATGTTTTTTTCTTTTTCTTTTTTTGCATGTGTATATGGAGAGTATATATGTAGAGACCAGGGGTTGATATCAGCTGTTTTTCTTAATCACTCTTCTCTTTACATTCTAAGTGCTAGGATTATAAGCTGGTAGCCATGCCCAGCCAGCTCTTATGTGGGAGATAGGTATCTAAGTTCCAGTCCTCACGATCATGCAGCAAGTACTTTATCTACCAAGGCTCCTCTCTAGCCTGACAGTATTTTTCTGTGGCTGTCCTGGAACTCACCAGGCTGGCCTCAAATTCAGAGATTCCAGTGCCTTCAAGTACTAGGATTAAAGATGTGTGCCACCATACTGGCTATCTGACAGTATATTTTCAATTGAACCCTCCACCCCACCTCTAATATCCTATGATGAGGAACCTTTGCTGCTTATCACTCCTCATATTCCTTAACAGGTCTAGTATGGGATTCCTTTTTACTTACAGTACCTTGCCCACTGGCCAGAGTATTTCATCGTCGCAGAGGCTCCTGGCGGAGAACTAATGGGTTATAGTAAGTACACTACCACTAGTACTTTTTTGCTTGAGTAGAGATTAGACATTGCAATACAGGCTTTAGTCTGTTTTACTATAATTTTACTTTCTGATCAATTACCAACACTTTACCACATCTTTTCTGTGTCCAGCCTTGTTCTAGGTCAAGAGATTCAGCAGTGAACCTAACAGACATGATTTTAGTCTTTGGATCTTTCATTCCATATGTTAGATTTCTATATGACTTGGCTTGGTATATAATGGAGTGATTAAAGCGTGTGCACTTAGCTAATTTCTAACAAGAACTTGAGCTATGAATTGCTACAATTACACATGTAAATGTATATGTAATTTCAAATGTAGCTATTTGGGAATGAATCCGAAACTATTTCAAATGTAGCTTATTCAGACAAAAAGTATCCTTGGTTTTTTTGTTTATTTATTTTTTTAAGTCTTACTTTAGAAGTAGGTATAGAATATTACTTGTAAGTGGAGTTTTAAATTAAAGTATTACTCACTAGTTTGACAACAGTACTTAAAAATTAAAACCTTAGTGCATTTTTATCATAAAAGGTAAATGGCAAACAATAATTCAATGTTTATGCGCACATTAGCGTTTTAATGACTGGTACAATTTTCTTTTGGCAGTTATGGGCAAAGCAGAAGGCTCAGTAGCTAGGGAAGAGTGGCATGGACATGTCACAGCTCTGTCTGTTGCCCCTGAGTTCCGCCGTCTTGGCTTGGCTGCTAAACTTATGGAGTTACTAGAGGAGATTTCAGAACGGTGAGAGCTATTTTTCAGATATACCGAGTGATTTGTGAACCCTGTTTCTTTTGTTGTTGAATATCTGAAGGGTGTTTTCGTCTTGTGAATGTGTGGAACTGTCATGGATTTAGACTCATTTAGATTCATTTTCAGCTTGCAATAGTTTCTACAATTCTGTCAAATTCATAATTGCTGCTCCTTTGTTATGGGGGGAAACTAATGCAGTGTGACCAGCCGTAGACCTGAGCTAGCTGACTGGTTGGAATGAAAAATGACCAACCTTTCAAGGCAGGTTGTTGGCGCTCTTGGCACTGAGAGATGTCTTTAGGTCTAAAGTAGTTCAGTTTTAAGTTTGTTTCTAACAGCTAGTAGCCATCTATAGAAAGATATAAGTAAAATGCTAAGTCATTTATTTTTAACTATGGCCATCTACTCTGAGCGAGAAGTACACTGTTGAGCACTGAATGACTTCTTTTTTTTTAAATATTTATTTATTTATTATGTATACAATATTCTGTCTGTGTGTATGTCTGCAGGCCAGAAGAGGGCGCCAGACCTCATTACAGATGGTTGTGAGCCACCATGTGGTTGCCGGGAATTGAACTCAGGACCTTTGGAAGAGCAGGCAATGCTCTTAACCTCTGAGCCATCTCTCCAGCCCCACTGAATGACTTCTTAAACTCAGAAACACATGCAACATAACCCATTCCCGCTGGTTTTCATACATTAGTTTAATCATAGCAGCAAGTCACAGAGGCCCATTTTGTAAAAAGTCTGTCATCCAAAGGACATGTAGCAGTAAGGATGTGTTGAGTTTTGATGTTTTCCCTGAACATCTAAAATTAGCCTGTGCCAGGGCATGGTGGTACACACCTTTAAATTAAGCACACAGATGTTATCTTTGAGGCCAGCCTGGACTAGTAGTGAATGCCAGTTCAACCATGGCTACATTGTGAGACCTTGTCTTAAAATCAGATATCCTGTGGTCCTTCGAGTTTGAGGCACCACTCAGTACAGTTTGGTAACTGCCAATAATACATTTAAAGACACGTGTTACTCCATTTCACTCACTGTGAGACTGAAAAGCTACATAGTAACATAAAAAGCTTCCCCAATTCCTAGAAGGGACAGACGATACCTGCATCTGATATTTGTCAAATTGCTGTTTCTTCCTGTATGAAGGGATGGTTACAGATCTAGAGGCTTTGTCTTTGTTTCCACAGAACTATTGGATTTTAATAAAGGCAATTCCCCCCGCCCCCCCGACAGGGTTTCTCTGAAGCTTTAGAGCCTGTCCTGGAACTAGCTCTTGTAGACCAGGCTGGTGGTCTCGAACTCAGAGATCAGCTTCTGCCTCCTAAGTGCTGGGATTAAAGGTGTGCGCCACCACCTCCCAGCTTATCTTATAAAGGCAGTTTCTAAAGAAGTAACTAGTCATGAATGCTCTGAGCCAAGTTGGAAATCAGCTCATTCAAAGAAAAGAAATAGTTTTAACAACCCCGACTTTGCTGGAACTTGCTTTGTTAGACCAGGCTGTTCTCAAACTCACAGAGAGCTGCCTGCCTCTGCCTCGTATTTGCTGGCATTAAAGGTGTGTGCCACCATCCCTGGATAAAGAAGTCTTTGTGATGTTGTTAAAGTTCTTCCTGGACTGAATATTGGGAGGAATAAAAATTTTAGGTAGACTGGACACACATTTATTAATGACATTATTGTTTGATAGACAAAGAGGAAATGAGTTCTAACAAGCTATAACCTTAGACACATGTATTTGTGGGTCTGATTAATAGGTCTTATATTCTTTCTACTCAGGTACAGTATAAATATAATTTAGGTAGAAAATTACTAATCCGTCTTACTTTCCAGTTTCTGATGCTTCATCATTTTGTGTGAGTGTATACACATAAGCATTATATTCATGTCTTTTTTTGGGTGCACATTAAATCAAGTAGAATAGGAGTAAAAATAAAAATCAATTTAAATCAATTTAAAAGAGAAAACTAAGTAGTCAGGTAGAATATAATATTCATATGGGAGTAAAAGAAGTCAATTTGAAAGAGAAAATTAACTACAGTGAAAAGACAGACATGGACTAAGGATGTAGCTCGTGGTCCCACCCCCAGCAGTACCTAAAAGAAAAATAATGCATATTCTGCTTATAGGAAATAAATTATCTTACAAATTATAGCCAAAAGGAAGTTGATTTACATTAGAGTTGACTAGCACAGTAAGGGGTCACTACATACACATCTTGGCTAGGAATCTGGCATGATGTATGCCATGATGCCATGAGGGCCAGAGTTCAGATCCACAGAACCTACATAAAAAGCTGAACATGGTAACTTACCTCTTGGCTCAGTTCCTCTTAAGGCAAGATGGGAGATGAAGACAAGAATCTGTAGAATCCCACAAGCCAGCTAGCTGGATGTACACAGTGGAGAGCAAGCAAGGCAGAAGACAGATCCACACTTCTGACCTCTACGTGTGCACCACAGCACGCGCACATGTACAAAGGTTTTTTTTTTTTAAAAAAAAATTTAATCCATCAAGACATAGCAATGTCATACCCTGGAAACTACAGGAAAAATGGAGAAATTGTTAATGAGCTGAACATGGTTCTTTGTAAAAACTGTCAGGTGGCAATCAGGTAGTGTACAGAACATAAGTCAGCAAATCTTTCCCAGGGCAGAGGGGAAATACTCTGCAGCCGCATAGGTTTTCTATCAAAGCAGCCAGTTTAAAAGCTATTCTTAGCATGAGGGTGCTACAAAAGGAAATAGTTTGCAGGTCAGCCCTATCTTAGTAGTAGCTAGACTTTTTCTCCAACAAAAGCTGTGGCAGATTGCCAGGCAGGTATGTTGGCTCACACCTGTAATCCTGTCATGCAGGACTGTTGTGTAGGCTCAGGTGTCCTTGATAATGGGAGGGAAGGAAGATCTGAAGAAATGTTACCAGAGTGCACACATTGCAAGAAAACTGCTGGTAAATGGCTTCAGTGATTCAGTGAATCCAAAGAATACAGCAGGAGCCAGGTTATTGTTACCATCAATCAAAAGCCAAGTATTTGTTTTATGCCATTTTGTAGCCCAGGCTAGCCTTGAGCCCACAGTTCTCCCACCTCTCTCCAGCCATGAGCCCCAATGCCTGTCACGAATATTTTTAAAGGTCTATGCCAGTTACTGCCCAGGGTTCTTAACAGTTCTAACATTTCTTTCTTTCTCTTTTAAAGAAAAGGTGGATTTTTTGTTGATCTCTTTGTAAGAGTGTCCAATCAAGTTGCAGTCAACATGTACAAGCAGTTGGGGTACAGTGTCTACAGGACAGTCATAGAGTACTACTCAGCCAGCAATGGGGAGCCTGACGAGGATGCCTATGGTAAGCTCCTTGCCATGGAAGTAACTCCAAGAGAAAGAAATAACTTATAACGTCCCACCACAGGCCTAAATACTCATTTTAATAAATCCAAAAGAATCACAATTATGAACCTAGTTAACCACTAAGTTAATTTTTATAAATGATCATTTTGTGATAAATATGTGTTCTTTTACTAAGAACATTTTTATTAGTTGACTCCTAGGTGGGTTTTGGTTAGTACCTGGCATACCTGCAGTTGATGGGAGGGGCAAGGAGGGCATAAAACCTGATAGGAATTGAACCCATACACTCAATTTGACTTTAAAAAGTTTGGTCTTGGTTGTTTACATTAATCTTTGTCTCCTAACAGATATGAGGAAAGCACTTTCTAGAGACACCGAGAAGAAATCCATCATACCATTACCTCATCCTGTGAGACCTGAGGACATTGAATAACCATAGGCAGTGGTTCTTAGGCAGGCGTTCCAGACTAGTTTGTGGACATATTATTTTCATAGGATGATCTTGGAGCTCTATTAGGAGGAAAGTAATCATTTAGGTCTTAAAGACTTCATGAAAATACAGGCTATAAACTTACTTCAAATCTCATTGTTCCAATGAGCAATAGCATACATGTTCAAACTGTTTGCCATAGTAAAATTCAATCAAGGCAGCTAAGTCAGAAGGACACGTTCCACTATCATGGCTGATAGTATGCAGTACATGCCAAGGAAAGACTCCCCCCATCCTCCTCCTAAATCCTGTGCCTGAGAACCACTGCTGCACATATATAAATATATATATATTTTATTTTGTATTGAACTCTTAATTGAAGCTTTAAAAGCATATATGAAATGTATAAATCTGAGATGTATAGTAAAATACATTGTTGACTATGAATGTTTTCTGAAGTTGTCTTTTTAATCAGATTATAGAGGGTTGTTTAGGATATGGTGCCTCTCTGTTTTGACTTTTATATAAAACATTTTTAAATGCACATCCAAAACCATTCCTGTCTGGCATACTTAAGTTTCCTTCTTACTGTGTGAAAATCCTCCCAAATAGCACCTTTCCTGCTGCTGGTCCCAGATCTTCTCTGCTAGAAGGCGAGACTAACACGGGGAAACAGAATCTAACTCGTGAAGGCCATGTAACTAGACCACAGGCATGTACTGAATTATTCAGGCAGTAAAGTAACCAAAAAGGGGGCTGGAGAGATTGCTCAGAGGTTAAGAGCACTGACTGCTCTTCCAGAGGTTCTGAGTTCAATTCCCAGCAACCACATGGTGGCACACAGCCATCTGTAATGAGATCTGGTGCCCTCTTCTGGCCTGCAGGGATACATGCAGACAGAACACTGTATACATAATAAATAAATCTTTAAAAAAAGAACAGGTGAAATAAATGTGCGCTGTAGTTTGGTTTCTCTTCTGATTTAAAAAAAGTAACCAAAAAAAGCCCACATGAAATGGCTATGAAAATGTGTGTGCTTTGGCATTCATTTTTTTTTTCTTTGAGATAAGGTTTTGCTCTGTTGCCCAGAGTGGCTGACCTTGAACTTGCCTCCAATAGGTAGCACCTGATTTAAAAACACTTACTTTAGAAAGGTCTTATTTTGAGATATTAAGGTTGGGGAGAATGAATGAATTTGTTGTCAAGGAAGAATAACGTTTCCTTCAGGCCTTTCATACTGGCACACACTTGTTCAAGTGAACTTTTTAGAGCAAGCTCACTAACTATATAGATAAGCAACATAAAGAGAACTAGGAAGCTCTAGGAAGACCCAGATACGGAACTAGCATTCTGATCTGCTTCACCTCCATCTTAAATCTGTACCAACTCAAAAGGTTCAATGACAAATTTTCTTCCTGACTAGCAGACTTAAGCTGACACCTAAGCCTGGTGCTGTCTGGTGCCTGAAAAGATCTATCGTTTACTCGGTAGTACTGTTTTCTTCTAAAATTACCTTATTTTCAAGACCCAATTTAGTAATATTACTAGGCATCTTTTATTCCCTTAAATGGATATACTGACATCTAATAATTGTTTACTAATGTTTCTTATAAGTAAGAACGGTGCTAACCACTGGATGGTGAACACCACAGGAAAATATGGCTGTGAAGTACAGATTAAAACACTGCCTCCAAGACCAGGCAAATGCTATTATAACATGTGGCAGCACCAACAAAAATATGTTAGTGTGCTACTTTCAGCATCATCACTGAGCGTACAGGCAATCACTGTGGGTCCTTTGGACACCTGCTGTTTTCTGACAGAGTGTTCTGCAACATGCTGGGAAACATATTCTCTGGGCAGACATAACTGCAGAACCACGAAGCCTGGGAGACTGGCAGCAGTGCTGTGACGAGTCACGCCCTAAGCAGCATAGGGAAGGCTCCACGCACTCTAAAGAGATTCAATTAACCAAGACGTTAACAGAGACCCAGAATTTCGCAAACTTACTTGAACACAGGACATTGTGCCTAAGAGCATCTGCATATGCAGGCCATTGCTTTTCTAAACAAGGTAACAGCACAACCAAAGCCAAGCTAAAATGTTCCTGGAAATAACAACCTAGTCTAAAAATACAGTTGCTACAAATTACTTCAGCATATTTAGGGGTTAAACTAGCCCAAGTCCATTTCATTCTCTAAAGAGTGGACACATACTGCTAAAAAAGAAAAGTGGAATCTCAAAATGAGGTGCCATGATCCCACCCCAAGTTTGAGAGAACAGAAAAAGACTAAGCTACACAGCCACCACACAGCAGTGCTGGACTGGACTCAGGTTGTGGCTGAATAGACGAGACGGTGACAGGTTTAGAGGCAAACCATCACCACAGACCTGTGGCTTAAAAGTTTTCCTGCACAATGGGTCATGAACACTTTGCCTGTGCCTTTAATCCCAGCACTTCGGAGGCAGGTGGAGGCCACCCTGGTCTACAGAGTGAGTTCCAGGACAGCCAGGGCTACACAGAGAAACCCTGTCCCAAAAAACAAACGAAGCTGCAGCAGTTGCTCCACCTAGAGTAGGTGCTAAGCGCATTAATTTCATGCATTAAACAATGTGGGCGAATACTAGGACAGTCAGGACTCGGGCAGCAAAGTTACTATAAATTCCTTTACTTGCGGTTAATTTCCCATCCACATTTAACCCAAGAGTGTTTGTAAAAATAATTCAAAAGGTAGCTATCAAAGATGTCAAACAAGTCCTTACTGAGTAAATATACAAAAAACATTCAGAAGTCAAGTCCTAAAATATTTATATAAAGCCAACATTTAAAAAGATGAGGATTCACTCTCATCAATGTCCTTATCTGGATCCTGTTCGGCAGCCTCTTTTTCTTGTTGCTGCTTCTTCCAAAGCTTGGCCATTGCCAGAAGCTTGAGGTTAGGCTGGTTGGCAGCATCCTCTGGAAAGATGTAATCATAATATTCTTCCCACCCGGCATCGGACTGCAAAATTAAATACATCGATTTTAGCTTTTAAGGTGAGCAGACATAGCTGGAGCATGTTTCATTCAGAAGGGAGAGTGAAGAAGTTGGAGCAACCTGGAGTTCAGATTCAACTACGCTTACTGTACAGGTAAGTACAAGGGCACATCAACCTGCTGTAGAGGAGCTGAGTGACTGCAACAGCTGCTCAGACGACGCTGCAGCTCACTGAAAACCAAGGACCAAGTGGAAGAGCACTAAACCTCTAAGCACAGCTTCTCCACAGGCAATCGAGACACTCAGCAACTCAGCTCCACCGTGCACTCATGTTTAAGATTTAAAATTCTGAATTTCACAGGTTGGAGAGATGGCTCAGCTCTTAAGAGCACTTGTTGCTCTTACAGAGGACACAGATTAGGTTCCCAGCACCCATGAGGTGGCTCACAACCATCTGTAACTCCAGTTCCAGGGGATCCAGTGCTGCCTTCTGACCTCCAAAGGTATTAGGCATGCACACGGTGCACATATACACGTGCAGGCAAAACACTCTTAAAATCTTAAAATTCAAATTTTACTCAATATTTCGTAGTAGAGGCCACATAGCTGTGTATTATTTGGACTTGTCTTTTCACTTCCAATTGATCATGATTTCACTTGTAAATATTGTTCTGAAATGCAGGCTCTTCTCTCATCTCCCAGTTACTAGACCTCTGGAAACCATGCAATAGATCATGTTCTTCAACCTAAGTTCTTTGAGTTCACTTGTATGAGATGCCAGCAATTTAATCATGTATAGTCTTCAATGGTTTCCACCAAACTTCCTCTACCATACAAGGCCTTTTTAGGATTGTCCCCTGCCCCCATGAATGCTGACTTCCCACTTCCCACTCTACAAATATCACACTTCATGTAACTCCTAGACTCCACCATCACTAAGGTATCTCTGCCAACCCACCTCCTGCCCCATCTTCTACCCGGGCTGTGTTCCTAGTAACCGGACTACAAGCAGTCCTAATCCATGCAGTCTACTTCTGCTTTTAAAAATGTTCAATTTCTACTCCTTTGACATAAGATGAATAAGCTCTAGTGCTCAGCCCTTACCCCATCGTCGGCCTGGACTTTTCTTCTCTTCTTGACCTTCTCTGGCATGAGTTTGTCTACTCTTTCCTTGTCTGATACTGTTCCAAATTCATCTTCAAAACCTCGCCAGGATTCCAGCAACATAAGTCTCTCTTCTTTTTCTTCACAGTTTCTCATGGTTTTATTTGCCTCTTCATAAATCTGTCTGCATTTAGCCACACTTCCATCCTTCCCCGAGGATAACTCAAACTGAGCAAAACTGATCCATACCTTTAAAAAGTTAACAGAACCAAATTAACCATGTCCGCCAAAAGACAGTAACATAATAGCTTTAAAGCTAATTCTCCAGTTCAGGACACCTGATCTGCATCACTGCAAGCATTCCAGACGAGCACTGCACTGCACTGTCAGTACCAAGCACTCTCCTGCTTTTAGGTGTCTGACAGTTTTAAGATCTTGACACATGGGGTTTCATGTGCAGCATAAACAATGGGCTTAACATTCTTAAGTCCCCTGAGAACAACAGATCCTAAGTTCAAGAAAATCATTTAAAACAACTTGTGTAAAAACACCAAAACTACTGTACAAAGTAAAATGAAAGATCATTGCCAAAGTAAGGGTACCTTGACATGCTGTGTTCGCTGAAGCAATTGTCGGTAAAGGTTCCGTGTTCTTTCAGTTTCTTCCTGCTCAATCTCAAAATCAATATATGATTTCCAAAGTACCTAAGAAAAATAATAGGTCAATCTTAGCACTAAGAAAGCCACATGCCCCTAGAGTTCAGCCGTCCTGACCTACACCCAAACCCTAAGACTCTTCACTCAACAATTAAGACTGCATCTGGTGAAGTAATACTAGCATTTACAAGCTTGCCAAAATGTAATTAGAATTTAAGATAGAAAAAAAAGGATTTGGGTTTAGTTTTACATTTTCTTTTGGAGTTTTTCAAATGTTCAACACAACCAAAATTTGTCAAGAATTCCAGTTACTTTCATGATTTTGTCACATGCAGCTAACTTTTTAGGGGAGAAAATAAGCCAGATTAGCTGCTATGTGTGTTCCTATCTCTAATGCCAATTTCTTGTCATTTGACTTCAAATAACATTAGCTGCCCACCACAGACACAAGGACAAACTGGGGCACGGGCACTGGAGCTGGCAGTCTAGTGGAGGAACTTAGACCACAGGTGCTACAGCAGTACAGGAAGCTCTGCCCTCATGCGGGGTCATGTTAGTACAAGACTGACCAGGCTAGGGCATTTCTGTGGTCCTGTGAGACTCAATCAGTCCTGGCTGTAGCAGTGCTACCTGTGGCCTAACTATTGAAGGTGGGCCAGTACTCCAGGCCTGTAGCAGTACAATCTAGGAAGATCATGTTTCAGGCAAAACTACTCTAAGGACATAGAGATGCAGTCTCCACCCCCATTTCCTGTGTGTGTGGGGGGGGCGGGGGGGGAGATGATGCTACAGCTGTTCCTTTACCCAGCCTTCTCATCCCCTTTAACCTTCGTCAGCTGTGCGGGGGCTGCTGCGGATGCTCCCCCAGCCCACTTTCCTACTCTACAAACAGAAGAATCCTAATAAGGGTGGAAAAGACTAAAGGTTGGTTGGATCATCTTTATAGATGTTTAGATGGGAGAATACTATTTATTTTATTTATTTTAAACTAGTATTTAAAATATATCCAACTTGGGATCCTTACCTCTGGCATGTCTAAGCGTGGCTGGCTGATGGCTAATTCATAGATTGCTCGAGCTCTATCAATATCACCAAGGATTGTCTCTAATTCTGCAAACTTAATCCATGAGGTACAATTTTCAGGTCCAAATTCCAAGAACTTTTCATAAAGCTTCCGACATCTGTCAAATTCTCGAAGCTGTAGTTCCAGCTCTATATAACCTTTGAATAATTTGTTCTTTGGACATTTGCCTATGGAAGTCCCCTGGAGAACACAGTGGCCAAGAGCACCGTTACACTTGAGTCACCGCCAACCTGTCCTAGAAGCGATCTTCTGCTGGGGTCGAGCACGGCAGGCTCTTCTGTTGCTGAACTAGCGCACTCTCCACAGCTGGCCAGGCAACACTGCAGAATCACACAACTATGGGATTCTGTACCCTCAAGATCCCCCAGGAAATACGGATGTCAAGCACACAAAAATACATACATACCTTTAAACAAAAAGGTAATTAAACCTGACATATACCTATAGGAAGCAAATGGTTCACCTAAAGGAAAATTGTGTGGATACACAGTATTTTATCCTACTGAGATATTTTTTGACAAATTATGAGGAAGTATATTTAATACATCAAAAATTTTTAACAAGATCAGACTAATCTGGGGACAGATCTAGTAATTGGTAACTATAGACATTTCCAGTGTTTAAATAGAATGTTTATAACTTAAGCATTACCATTCAATGTTGAAGTGCCATTTTTGTATCTCCTGATAATTTCATACACATACACAATGCATCCTTGATCATATCCACCCTCAATTCCCCTCTCACTCTTCCCCATGTTCTGCCCACCTTCATGTCACACTGAGTTCAGTTAGTTTGGCCTGCATGAGCATGGGCAACCCATCAGTGGCAACACCCCTGAAGAAAAATGACTGCTTTCCCCTCAGCTGCCAATGGCTTCCCAGCTGGGGGTGGAGTCTCATGAGCCCCTTCCTCATTTCACGCTGGATGCCTTGATCTCATGCAAATCTCCTGCAGGCCACTGATGCTGCTGTTGAGCGTGGGTGTTGCCGTGCAATATCCAGAAGACAGTTCATAACGCTCTTCCCACCATCCTGTTCTTACCGTCTTCCCAACGCTCCCTGAGCCTTGCAGGGAGGGGCAGGGTTATGTCTATGTCCCACTTAGAATGAGCACTCAATAGCCACTTATTCTCAATGCACTATCTGAGTTTTCTAACATGTCCCAGGCTACAAAAGATAAATTTCTTTGCCACCTACCCCTTGAGACAAGGTCTTGCTATGTAATCTAAGCAAGGTTGCCTTTACGGGTGTGTGCCAGCACACCCCAGTTTGTTGCTGTTTTTTTCAGTAGGAACCATCAAATTGTAAGCATGAAGATCTTAACCTTCTCCTAAGACTTGGTGAGACATGATGCTCGATTACTTACCAAAGCTCTTCTGGCAAATGGCAGATTTTTCTGTCGTATTTCAAACTGTGCATAGTATAACCACATTTTGGCAAATGTGAACTATAAAACAAAAGCACAAAAAAGATCTGGCCTAAGAGGCTCATTTAATTTAACCAAAAGCCACTGGTAAAATTTCAGGTGAGGAGGGATATGTTTTGTTTGTTTTTAAGCAAAGATGACATCTATCAATGGTTAAAAATCTAGCATGAGGCAGGTAAAAGGGCTCAATGAACGATGGTACCAGCTGTCAGGCCTGACCCTTGCATTTACTCTCTGGGACACACATGGGGACAGAACCAATCCCCAAGTTGTCTTCTGATTTCCACATGTGTACTATGGCACATGTACAGCCCTCCCCCCATAAATAAGAATGTAATTTATATACACACATACACCCATGATGATCTAGACAGATACTGTATTATATACTCCGTGGCATGATAGCCTCTACTTAGAATGTTTTGTGGGTTACTTGTAAGTTGGTAGAACATACTATTTCTTTTCTTCTTCTGTTTTGTTTGGTTTTTTCTAGATAGGGTTCCTCTGTAGCTTTGGAGCCTATCCTAAAATAAAAATCCTCTGTAAACCAGGGTGGCCTTGAACTCACGAACATACTATTTCTAAGAACAACTCACCATTTCTAAAGCAGGACTTTGTATCTCATGTTAGGAAATGTGGGAGAGCAACATTTTAACATCTCCAAAGAAGCCACATGTGCAACCACACAACCATGCTCTGTTATCAAAAGACCCACTATGAATCTCTTAGGCACGCGCTTCATCTTCTTTCTTGCCATCGGCCTCTCTGAATTACCCACACTCCCCTGGAGTTCTACACTGGATCTGCGTCACTCACTTGTCCTGATACAGGCTGCTCTATGAACTCGACAGTAGGGTGTTTCCTTTTATTCTCATGGTGCCACTCACTTGAAAATTTTCAATCGATACATATTATTTTATAAGTAATAAAACAGGATTTTGATTCAGCAAGTGTACCTTTTTGTGAGGAATTAGTTCCAAAGACGCTTGATATACCTGTCTTGTCCTCTCAGGATCCTGTATTAAGATTAAAATAATCTTTTAAAAACTATGTTCATACTTATTTTACTAATTTCATGACTATTAGTAGAAATAGATCCCATTTCTCAAGATGCTATTTTTAAATATTGATTTCATTTATGATTAAAAATAGCAACTACCTTTGATTATCAAACTCTGGTTTAAGAATAACAATGTGGCCATCAAAGTCTTTGTAGAAAGGCCTGACAGCAGAAAGATGTCACAGTCTCAGGTCAACAGCAGGTGGTCTTTACCTGTTAACTTATACATACAGTTCCAAAACCTGGAAATGCCACTTGAATTCTATCAAAAGCAAAAATGTACAATCTGGCCATGATCCTCTTTGTGACAAAACACATTACTAGGAAACTATATAATTACACCACTTCATTGGTCATTCTTTCCCTTTCAGGTTTTAAATGCTACCTATCTAATTGTGCCTCAAGGTTTTAAAACAAAACACCACCATGTCTCAACAGGCACAGAGTTTAAATGATGTACATGGGTGGACAGAGTCCTAAAAGATTTTAAAACTAAGTTTGTCTCAATAGTTGTAACTATCAGTTACTATCCACCCATGTACTGGGGTAAGAAAGCCACTGCTGGCCAACCCACAGGTCACCTTGGCTTCCAGCTCTTCATAGAGCGCATAGTTGATCCAGAGGTAGATGTAGCGCTTCCAGTGCCTCTTCTCCTGGATGGGCGGCACGTTGGCAATGGCTCTCTCATAGACTTCCCGCACAGTGTCGGCTTCTGCGTCACTTTCCACCAAGCGTAAGTAATCAAACCATGCATCGTAATTGTGTGGATTAGCCTGGAAAAAATAGGCTAGTCTATAAAACCAGAACCAAAGCTAGACTGACGGGCTGTCAGAACTATAAGGAGACACCAACCTCGCTGTATTTTAGCATTTCCCCCTTAGTTTTTACCCATTATCTCATGTTCAGAACACCGTCTCTGAGACTGTATAGAACTATAAAGGGCACTGGCTGGCACCTCGCAGCGAAGCCCCTTTCCTCTACTACTCGGTATGACATTCCGTTTTTTCCTTTGTTTCTGAGCCAGGATCTCATTCCATAGCCTAGGCTGGCCTTGAACTCATGATAATTATCTAGCCATGGCCAGTCCTGGGACTACACACTTGAGTCAACACACACAGCTTCCAACTTGTATAAATGTTATTACACGTTACTGTAATACCATTATGTTGCTAATGAAACTGCAATGTGTTCATATCAGACTCTAAATCAGGAAACACCTTTTCAAGTAACAGTAACTTATCCTGAACACCTTACGGACCTATCACTTCATTTAACACTAGACTTGGTCCGTTGTTAGGAGCTACCTGAATCTGACTAAACAAGACACAAGAACCCGGAGAGAAAATACTGCTATCTAAACCTGAATGGCATATTCTGGAGATAAGAACAGAACTGGCTATCGTAGATCTCTTGCTCATGCAAAGCAGGTGTTTGGATCCATCTCTGACCCTTCCATCCTTTTCCAAAAATGACCTCAAATAGAGGTCATAACTTTTGAGGCATGGACTCAATAGGAAACCTAGGCTGGCCTTAACTCTATCTCCAAAGTGCTGGGATTACAGGTATGGTCCTTCCTGCCCAGTTCCACATTTCTTCAGTTTGCTCTCAGTTAAAGGACTTCCCACAACATAACAAATCCAAGTATGGCTTGCTCTCCTTTCTTTAAGCCACATTTATTCCAATTTGTCTGAACTAGCTGCTAAGTCTATCAGGCGCATCAGCAAGAGAGTAATCACTAGATATTGGAGAGCGCCGACAGCCCTGCCGTCCGCAGCGGCACCCACCTTCACTTCCTCTTCATACTGGAACCTCCGCTTGCTCACGATGATGTCTTCAATACCCCTCCGGTCCCCAAACTTCTTCTCAAAGATGGTGTAGTTTTTGAAGAGTTCTTGGGCCTCTTGTTTTGAAATTCTATCCAGGGCATATTTGTAGATAACTCGTACCCTTTCAAACTAAAAGCAGATAGATACTAAAACAATCTCATTTTAGTCACACCTTGAGAATAATTGCAACTTATTACTTGTAAATTAAATCTTGAGTTATTGTTTAGAAAGGACTCTAAGGCTTATTTTTAGTTCCATATTCAATACTGTCTCAAAACTGAGCTTCTATTTCTCCTCACCAATCCTGGGTCCTCCCCAGGCTGGCAGGCAACAGCTTCACAGCATACCTGCTCTCACCAAAAGCCCCACAAGCCTGCCTTGGTTCCTCTCCAGTTCTCCTGGACTCCTTCAACAAGTGCTGTGATTTTCATCTCTCCCCTGCTGCCCTTTTCTCCTCTACCTTGATGCTGGCCTGCCTCCGTTTCTAACTGAAAACATTCCTCCTCGCTGGACTCTCTGGCTTTATCACGTGCCCTCTTTGTACTGATGACCAAACCCAGAGCTTCATCCATGCCCTCAAGTGCTCTCCCACTGAGCTTCATCCTCGGCCCTCCCCTGATTCCACTCTTGTTATGCCTCTACCCCGCCCCCAGAATACCTTCATGAACTAGCCAGAAGCTCAGTAATTATCACCCAGACACTGTCCTACTTAAAACCCTCTAACCCGTATGAAATGGTTCAGGTTAAGAGCACTGGCTGCTTTTCTAGAGGTCCTAAGTTCAGTTCCCAGCAAACAGGGTGGCTCACAACCATGTGTAGTGAGATCTGGTGCCCTCTTCTGGCCTGCAGGTATACATGCAGGCAGAACACTATACATAATACATCTTTAAAAAAAACAAACAACAACAAAAACCCCTCTAACCCATGCCTCTTAAGAGAGAATCTGATGAGAGAATGCCTCCAGTTCTATCATTTTCTGTGTATACCAAGGAAGAAAGGAACTGGCTTATTTGTGGGGCAAT
Organism: Dicrostonyx torquatus; assembly: GCA_028555095.1. Classification (NCBI taxonomy): domain Eukaryota; kingdom Metazoa; phylum Chordata; class Mammalia; order Rodentia; family Cricetidae; genus Dicrostonyx; species Dicrostonyx torquatus. Next base: position 13,501,416 of record JAQHUG010000009.1, read on the forward strand.
CTATGTTTCCATTACACATTGCTTCCTTCGGTTGAGGGCACTGGTTCTTTGCCTCCTCAGTTTATTATTTATAAAGCCTTGAATCAGGATACCAAAGACTCTCATCAGTTTATACATGTATTTTTGTGTTTCTGAGATAATGTCATATGTACTCTAAGCTGGCTTTAAACTTATTATGCTCCTCCTGCCTCAGCCTCAGAGTCAATCCTCAATTTTGTGAGTGCTGGGATTATAGAGACGTGCCACAACACCCAACTCCAGGTTATTTAAAGGCTTAATTTTCAAATAAAGCAGAATGAAATTAAGATAATTATCAAACATCAGCTCCAGTCTATAGCTCAGCAACATATGCATGCTGTTCGGTATGAAATAATGCTTTTGTATCTAAAAAACATTTTCTCCATGGATAAGCGAATCAAATAAAACAGAAATGAACTCATTGTGCACCTACTTCTTTCTGGTTTTCCTCAAATTTAGCAAAGGCCACATACAGGTGTTCGTCCATATGTTCATCTCCAAAGAACTCAACTGCTCTCTCGTAGACTTTCCGCGCATGGGCAAAATAAGCATGTTTCTCTTCAAACCGGGCATATTTGATCCAGTTCTTCACAGCAGGGTGCACGAGCACAAGTGCAGGGGAGTGAAGGAGAGAGCCAGCGAGACAGCACAGCGAACCCAACATGCTTACACATAGCATGTTCAAAGGCTCAAGGCCCAGACCGTACCCACCCAAACCCCAGCAATTCAAAATACAATGGGAGGGGTGACTAAGCACATACCAGGAGTCTAATACCGGTCCCCAGCCTCTGAGGTCAGGGTCTGGTTACTCCTTTTTTTTTTTTTTTAATATTTATTTATTTGTTATGTATATAGTATTCTATCTGTGTGTATGCCTGCAGGCCAGAAGAGGGCACCAGACCTCATTACAGATGGTTGTGAGCCACCATGTGGTTGCTGGGAATTGAACTCAGGACCTCTGGAAGAGCAGGCAATGCTCTTAACCGCTGAGCCATCTCTCCAGCCCCTGGTTACTCCTTCTGATCTGCCTTCAGTGCAGACGCAGTAGTGGGTACACACTCGCCTGAAGCCAAAGAAAACCCCCAACCTGGGTATAAGCTCTGTGATCTTCAACAAGTCATTCATCCCCGTTTTCAGTGTGTGAAAGGGAAAAATACCACGCTCACCCATCACTGCTGCCTCTATAACATGAAGAAATATTTATGAAATGGAGCACTTTCTGGCCCAAAGAACATGGTCAATAAAGAGCACCTATCACACGGAAAGCTCAGTCACGGCAGTCTACTCACAACGAGCAGAGCAAGCTGCCACAAAAACCAAGCTGCTACCTGAAGCTAAAGGGAAAGTTTTCCCCTGCCATTTAATTACCAGGGCACATCATGCTTCCCTGAAGAGGCCAAAAATTTCCAGTGATCAACAATTCATTTGTACCAAAGACAAGAGCATCCATTCCGAGGCTGATTTTTCTGGTTCAAATACACCTACATCACCACCTGGGACCCCAGTTTCCTCACCTGCACGCCAGGGTTTTCCCAACTATTGGCAATATTAAGTGCATAACAGACCTATAGATGCTCCTGTCTCCATCTCCCAGTACTGGGATTACAGACAGGTGCTACTGAGGCCAGCTCTTTATGTATGTATGTATATATATATATATACACACACACACAGCTGAAATTGACTTCAGCTAGGAACTGCATGCTGAGGGACACAAAATGCTCACTGTCCTATACGTGCTCACAATGGCTGCTAAAGCATAGAAATTATTAATTTGGGAATTCCAAATAAATTTTAGTAAGTGTGGAATTTGCAAATAAGATACCTCTAGGTGACAAGGATCACAGAGCCGTTTCTAACAGAGCTTTTATAGACCCTATCTTCCAGATGTTAACATCAGCCTGCCACAACTGGCTGTTCTAGTTTCTATAGTGCTGAGGCCTAAGTATGAGTACATACTTAGCTTCACCATGTTTAGTTTTAATTTTCTTGTATAGAAAGGACACAAAGGTTCAGGGAACTAAATGACTCTGGAGTCACAGCTAGTAACCAAGACCTCTGGAGCCCTCCATTAACAGCGCTAATGCTAAACACAGACCTGTGGTTCTGACAGCCAGGGTTTAGAGCAAAAAAGCAAAAATGAACCCCTATCATTGAAAAGACTCAAATCACCCAATTACCCAGACCATGAATTTTTATATAAACAATTTCTATCCCTACAAAAAAATGTGAAAGTGATGAAGGGTGCCTTTTGACCTTCAATGTCAGCTTAATAGCTACATTTCTTGACCGTGACCTCCTTTTGGGAGATACACAGCCATGGCAACCACATACCACGTACACCTCATTCAAAGGATATAGCGTTCATAAATGGTGCGGGCCCGCTCCACCTCTTTGTACCGCAGCTCGAAGTTGATGTAGGAGTGCCAGGCCTGCTCCTCGGGCTGCCATTCCATCCAGCGCTCAAACACCTGGCGGGCACCAGCGACATTGCCCAGCATCTCCTCCATGTACGTGTACTTGTACCTGACACAGAATCATCCAAAGATGCCTGCTGTGGTCAAAACGACTTAGGGAAGAAAGGAATCTTTGACATTTTCTTTTTTCTTTTTTTTTTTTGGTTTTTCGAGACAGGGTTTCTCTGCAGCTTTGGAGCCTGTGCTGGAACTAGCTCTTGTAGACCAGGCTGATCTAGAACTCACAGAGATCCGCCTGCCTCTGCTTCCCGAGTGCTGGGATTAAAGGCGTGCGCCACTACTGCCTTAACTATGCTTTGTTAGGTTTATTACATAGCTGTAGAACATTAGGATTATGACTATAGATTATGTGACATTAAAAAACAGGATATTTTAAGGAAAAGTAAAATGTAAAGTTCAACAGTTAGCATAACTGCAAGTAAAACTAATACACAGCAGGGAGAACTTTGCTAATTCACAAAAGGCCGCTTTGTACAATCGGAGGCTTACCAGAACTGGTTGACTCGTGGCAGGGTTGTTATGGCTCGGTCCCAGATATTTCGGGCATGGTTGACCTGGCGGTTCTTCATTTCCATTTCTGCATATTTCAGCCAGAGTGTGATATTCCGATAGTCTACATCTAAAGCGCGCTCGTATATGGATCGAGCTCTGAACAAAGAAGATATGGAGAGTATCAAAAGCAGCACCTATAAGATATGCAGTAGTCACTTCAAATTCACTGCAATGCCTACTGTCTTATTGGATCTCTATCGTGAGTCAAGTTCTGATCATAAAAAGAGAAAAAGCAATGATGTACTCAAGTTACCGTAATTTTAAAGAGAAGAATGCTACTATTTCATACTGCCATAAACATTACAGTCAAGGGCTGCACAGGAAGCAGAGAGAGAAATGACAATGTTTGGTGAAACAGGCTAAGCAGGAGGAACCCCAGAACTGCAAATGGAAGAGATAGTTCCAGTTTGTTCAAAAGTCGAGGTTGGTGGAGAGGGGTGCCTTGAAGGGGTCAAGGCAGAGAGCAGACAAATGTCACAGGAAAGAACAATGGTGTGTGCAGGAACTGGCAAGGACATGGTCCCAGCAAGGCATGGCTATGAGGGAGAGTGCAGAAAGGCTGCTCAGCAGGAAGTGAAAGCCACAGTCTTCATCTTGACATCAGATTTCAGCACAACATTTCTAGTTTTGAAATATGAACACAGAGAAAACACAACACTGCTTCTTTAGTTATTGGTGTACAAGCAGCAAGACCCACCTACAGGACTCCTGCAACGCTCCCTGGCCGTCCTTCCAATGCCCCAAGGACCCTCAGAAGAACCTGAAGAGGCCATGAACAGAGGCTGGAAGGTATTATCTATCACAGTACAGCTCTCTGCTTTACCTCGCCTAGGTTTCTCATATAATATTATACATAAATATTACACTTAGGGCAATTTTACCTTTGAATTTCCTTTAGACTTTCTTCCCATTGTGCGTATTTTATCCAGTTACTAATCACAGTCCTATTTTTTCTTATGTTATCTTCAAAAGTCTGAAAGGCAAAAGGGGTATGAGGTGGTATATTAAAGAGAAAATGACTTTGCCTTTTGCCTTGTAATAAAAGTTATTCATTCATTCCTTTTTAAGAGAAATTATATCCTAGATGCTGAGAAACAAGCTCACTACAGGTTACAATGATAAGTGTTTCTCTAAAGTCTATGGAGACTACAAAAAACCTGTCCTGGAAGAATGACTGGTAGTTTTTCTGTATCCCGTAACAACGAGTACTTTAATATACTCTCATTCCTAATAAGAAAATGACTTTTAATATTACCTTCAAGTGCCCTGAGTAATTTGCAGAATTTTTTTTTTAAAAAAATTTAACTTTATTTTATGTGCATTGGTGTGAAGGTGTCAGATCCCTAGAGCTGGATCTTCAGACAGTTGTGAGCTGCCATGTGGGTGCTGGGAATTGAACCCAGGTCCTCTGGAGGAGCAGTCAGTGCTCTTAACCACTGAGCCGTCTCTCCAGCCCCTCATTTGTAGAATTTGACATATAACTTCCACAGTATTAGTGGATTAAATAATCCCAAATATTAGCCTGAGGTCAAATCACGTAGGCTCTCTCTGAGTTCCCAGGCCCTGGTTCTTACTGTGGGTAGCAATATGGACAGCTGTGTGGGGCGCACCCCCAGTGGGTAGAGACATGGACAGCTGTGCAGGGTGCATGCACCCCCAGTGGGTGGAGACATGGACAGCTGTGCAAAGTGTATACCCCCAGTGGGTGGAGACATGGACAGCTGTGCGTGGTGCACCCCCAGTAGGTGGAGACATGGACAGCTGTGCGCGGTGCACCCCCAGTGGGTGGAGACATGGACAGCTGTGCGTGGTGTACCCCCAGTGGGTGGAGATGGACAGCTGTGCACAGTGCACCCCCAGTGGGTGGAGACATGGACAGCTGTGCAGGGTGCACCCCCAGTGGGTAGAGACATGGACAGCTGTGCAAAGTGTATACCCCCAGTGGGTGGA
>JAQHUG010000009.1:13507187-13519924 GCA_028555095.1 Dicrostonyx torquatus
GTGGAGACATGGACAGCTGTGCGGGGTGCACCCCCAGTGGGTGGAGACATGGACAGCTGTGCGGGGTGCACCCCCAGAGGGTGGAGACATGGACAGCTGTGCGCAGTGCACTCCCAACAGACTTACCTTCCTTTTCCGCAGTTTGTAATCATTTAGTTCTTCTTCATCTGTGATCTTCTGCTGAGGCGGAGGTGGAAGGAGCTCGAGTTCTCTTTCCTTAGCCTCTCTTAAGAGCTGCTCGGCAGTTATCTGTACCTCGGCCGGCGCTTTGTTCTTCACCTTTTAAGAAAAAAGGACATTTCTATTTTGGATAGTGTTCTCCACAGAAGATTTTAAAAACCCACAAACATTTTCCAGGATGTGAACTTTGCAAGTATGAGGACAAGATGACCTTTTTGAATGACATGTTCAATTCTTTATGAGACAGAACTGGGGGTGGGAATCCTGCATTTCCTATCTAATTCATGGCAACCATGATAATGAGTCCATAGTGAAAGCCTCCAGAGAAAAAGAGGACAAAAATAACAGCAGTTTTTCCTTTTCAGAGCAGGAGAGGATTCTTCTAATTTTAACCCCTCTGATGGCCAACCTGGTTTTCTCTTGACACTTTAAATCAACTGAAACTTCCCATCACAAATCTGTTAGCTTCTTGAGCACATACAGCCGTGCTGTCCAACACAGTAGCTACAGGCCTAACGTGTTCCGATTTAGATGGACCCACAGTGCAAGCATACCCTTCGAATTTGCTTTCTTACCGCTGTGATATAACATCACCAACAAAAGCATTTGGAGAGGAAAGAGATAATTTGGCTAACACATGGGGATCACAGCCCATCATGAGGGGAAGTTGGGGCAGCCTGGAGGCAGGAGCTAATGCAGAAGCCATACAGGAACACTGCCCACTGGATTGATTGCTCCGCCTGCTTTCTTATAGTACGCAAGACCACCTGCCCAGGTGTGGTACTTCTTGAGAAGGCTGGGCCCTTCACATTAAGAAAATGCCTAACAGACTTGCCTACAAGCTGTCTGATGGAGGAGTTTTATCAACTGAGGTTCCTTCGCTCCCCAGATAGCTGTAGCTTATGTCAAGCTGGCAAAAACCTAGCCAGCACACATACCCTGGCATTTATGACTCAGTATGGAAAAAAGCTCCCACATTAGACTTTTACAATAATTACATGTGGAAATGAGAACTTGTCTCAAAGCAAAAAGGCCACGAAGAATCGGCCCAGAGTGGTGGTGGTGCACACCTTTAATCCTAGCACTCGGGAGGCAGAGGCAGGCCGATCTCTGTGAGTTCGAGGCCAGCCTGGGCTACAAGAGCTAGTTCCAGGACAGGCTCCAAAGATACAGAGAAACCCTATCTTGAAAAAAAAAAAAGAAAGAAAGAAAGAAGAAGAAAAGAATCAGCCTTGGGAAAGACCGTATGTAAAAGTTAAGTGTGTACGACTTGCCACTTACCAAGGCACTGGTGAAATATTAGCCACTATTGGAAGTACAATAATCCACTGTTAAACCTAAATTATGCAATTGTACAGAGCCCATTCCTCCCATTCTCTCCACTGTCTAACTTTCACACAGCCTTCAAGTTTTAGCTTCCTCCACAAAGTTTTCCTTCAAGTTTACTGACAGTCCTCTGGTTCTTGCCCATGGCATGGTCCACAGTGCCTGGGTACGTCTATCAAAGCGGCCAACTCTCCCTTCCTCCTGTTTTACTCCAGCAGTATGTGTGTGTGTGTGTGGGGGGGATCCCCAGAGTCTAGCTAAGCCAGAGTTTGCTTCAACGAACCGATCACTCGCATTACAAAACCACCACCCTGGAACGAAGGCTGAACAGACTCGAGACGAGCTCGGAGTGACAGGACCCCTCGCTACGCCACCGACCAGGCGCAGACCTCGCTGCCCCGAGTGTTCGGTGCACAACACCGCAGATGCTGTGCTAGAGCCCTTCGCTGTCGCTTACCTTGGCCACTTTGGGAATCCGCTGTTTCCCGGCCGCCGTAGACGCCGCCATGTCTGCAGCCGCTGAACTGGTGCAACCACGACCCACACCCGAACCTCAGAAATCAGTTTCGAGAGCCGGCCCACAACAAACTAGATCCCGGAACCGGAAGCGGAATTCGCCAGGACGACCTTTGACCGCCGCGTGAGTTGGGCGAGACGTCACGTCGTTTCCGTAGCAACCGTGTGCGCGTCCTCTGTGGAGCGGGTCGGTTGGAGCTGCGGGTGAGGTGGGTATCGTGGCCTGTGCCGCAGGAACGTGGGGGCCGGGAAGCCTGGGACGCAGCCAGGTTGGTCTTCTGGATGTGTGCAGCCGTGGGCAGTGGCACCTGCGAGGGTCGTAGGAAACCATCTCCGATGTGGAAACTTGGTGGAGGAGGGAATAGCCGCGAAAGAAACCACAGCCCTACAAGCGGTTGCCGGCGCAGCGGTGCATGCTGGGCTTTGTAGTCGCTGAGTCCACGCCCCGCCCCCTCATCTCGGGCTTCCCCGCGATTGGGCCATCTCTGAAACGTAGATTTTTTTTTTTTCTTTAATAGAAAGAGGTATTTTTGAAACAAGATGTTAAGGAAAGATGGAAATAAGCCAGTAACAAAACACCTTACCCTATGGTCAGAAACTGATGTGTAATTTTTTAGTCTGTGAATTTTTCATTATTTCAATTCTGTTATCCTTAATGTCCTTGACTATAAAAACATAAAAATACCTATTTCCTTAATATTGAAAAAGTCTATGTAAAGTGCTCGCTAGATGTCAGCAAGTATAATAATATCAGACCCACCTTCAAAAAAGTGATTGGACTTATATTTAAGAGAATTTTTTAAATTAAAAATGTTGAGAGAAGTTTGGAGTTGCCACTAAAATTCAGGGCAGGGTGAGATTTTCTACTCCCTGCTTCCCCACTTCCAAAGGCAATGCTCTTAACCGCTGAGCCATTTCTCCAGCCCTCCTCCAACTACTTCTTACAACTCAAATTAGCCTGCTTCTATTAATGTGTTTTCTGCCTCATGGCTCAGCTACCTCTCCTCTGTACAGTGTGTCCGACTTGTTCTGCATCTCACTGGTGTCTCTCTGTGCCTAGATCTCTCTTCCTTTCTCTCCCCGGAAATCTCACTGATACTCTCCTATCTAGCTAGTGGTCATTCACCTGTTTATTACACCAATCACAGTCAACATCTCTCCATGCAGTGTACAGATATTTGCAACACATGGCTGTCAATATTTTCTTTATAATAAGCCTGTATGCCATCATGGTGGGTTAAGTCAGTCAACGAGCCCTTTCAATATCTAAAGCAGTTTTAAAATAGATGTAGAAAGCTCTAGGCAAGTCTGTTCTCAGTTCATTTTCTGGGAGAGCAGCATTTTAGCAGGTTTGCAATAACCATTGCTGAAGCCAGCCACCTGGGAAAACGTGTCATTGATTATCCCTGAGAATATCCCTACACGTGTTTACCCTGACCACATGAAATTAAGTAACTGTCCCATGCTCTGTGTACTGTAATTGAACTAGCCCATCATCCCAGATTAATAAGGGACTTTTTTGTTTCTCTTGGGGACAGGAGAAAAAATGTCAGTCCTCACTTCTCCCAGAGGGAAGGTAGAAGTGGTTCATTGCCGAAGAACAGAATCCCAGGATATCTTTTGTATCAAAAGCCTCATTAGAAAATTTACTCAGAAGCTGTTTGGGAGGCTCAATATCATCTATCTTCTGTAAGTACATGGCTAAGTAAGTTCAAGGATGCTTGTCAGTTTTACTACAGGGCTGGGGGATGTAGCGAAGAGACAGCTTTCACCTAGCATACATACATAAGATCCTGGACCCAATTCCCAGTGAGAAAACCACCACCACCACCATTTAAAACCTTTATCATCAGCGGGGCGGTGGTGGCACACGCCTTTAATCCCAGCACTCGGCAGGCAGAGGCAGGCAGATCTCTGTGAGTTCGAGACCAGCATGGTCTACAAGAGCTAGTTCCAGGACAGGCTCCAAAGCCACAGAGAAACCCTGTCTCGGAAAAACAAAAAAATAAAAATAAATAAATAAAACCTTTATCATGCACCAGAAATGGTCCGTTGATCTTATGGCACTTCGAGTGGGCAGTTCACTACATAGTGACAGATGTGTACCAGGACATCTAGGGACAATCGACCTCTATGTCCTCTGTGTAAACCTCATGGGCTTTAGAGTCAAGCAAACTCGAAACCTCAAGGGCCCCACTCACTAGTACAATCTGTTGGGGTGCAATGTTAACATGTCCAGGTTTTGAGACCTAATCTGAGGTTCCTGCTGCTGCTTCCATTTGCTGGATGAGAATGAGTGGCCTGCTGCAGGTCAGACTAACATAAGTGGCCAGGCCCAGACTTGCTCTGAACCACCACTAAGATGTTCCTCTCATCTTGAAAATGTGAACAAATGTTTTTCTTCAAAGATCTTGTTCTGCCTGATATATATGATATATAGTATTACATATATAATAACCTTCTACGGGCACAAGAATAAAATCTTTGTTTTTTGTTTTTTTCGAGACAGGGTTTCTCTGTAGCTTTGGAGCCTGTCCTGAAACTATCTCTTGTAGACCAGGATGGTCTCGAACTCACAGAGATCCGCCTGCCTCTGCCTCCTGAGTGCTGGGATTAAAGGCGTGCGCCACCACTGCCCAGCAAATCTTTCCATCAGTTTCTTAATTTTTATTAAAAAAGTACATAACCTATTGCTTTTATATTTCATAAGGCTGCACCGCCCCTCTTGATATACGTCCAGATGTTAGTGTGCTTGTGTTGTCCCTTTTCACATGGCGCCAGGGATGGCTTGTGTGATCCATAGACAGTAGCAGAAGGGATACTTTGGGACTGCAAGTCTAAGGCACCAGAATCTTGCAGCTTCTCCTGACCCTCTCATAATTCAGCTGCCATGCCAATCAAAGTTTGCTGCCTGTAGCTACTGGCCAGTCTTCTGAACGGCCTGCAGCCCCCATCTCCTGCCAGCCATGCATGTTAGTGTTTGCAGTTATCGCATCGCCGCAGCTTCCAGCTGCAGCCACAGTTGACTCTTAGCACAAAACTTGCTCAGCTGAACTCAGAGAATCACGGCCCAGTCAGGAGTCTTCCCCTTAAGCCGGTAAGTTGTTTGGGGTGGTTTGCTGCATGTGCAGAAGATAAGTGTTTTGTGTGACGTGTATAGTTCGTTCATTTGGTTAGGGTCATCATGGAAAGACTAGGCCTAGAGATTGCAATGTATGATGTGTAGAGGAGAAAGTAGAATAGAATTGAAACCCCAGGTCTAAAGGAGGGTAAGAGTGTTAGTTACATTTTTGTCTCTGGGACAAAATACCGGGCAGAAGAGACATAAGAGAAGGGAGAGTTACCCGGGCTCATTGTTCTGGAGGGTACGCATGTCTACCATGGCAGGAAGGGCATGGAGAGAGAGCTTGCAGCATGGCTTGTTTACATCTCAGCAGATCAGGAAGCGGACAGCTCAGGCCAGAACCAATGGCAGATAGAACCTCCAGGGCCCACCCCCAGCAACCCACTTCTGCTAGCTAAGCCAAATGCCTCAAAGGCCCCAGTCTCCCAGAATACTACTACCAGCTGGGTGTGAGTGCTCGGAACAAGACCCCCAGGGTACCTTGTTCATTCAGACCACAGCAATAAGAAAAGAAAGAGGAAAATCTCACCTCTGTCAGTACTCCGTAGTAAATGTATGTGGACTGAACTCTTCTATACAAAGATTAAAATGGGCATGTTAGCTAAAAAACAAAACAAAAATATAAATCCCATAAAGATTTAAAGTAAAAGTATTGGGAAAAGAGATTTGCCGTCCACAATCTCTTCCCAAACCCTGTTAAAATTGTTATAGTAATAATAGACAAAATATACTCCAGGACCAAAAAAAATTACTACAAATAAAAAAGCCACTGCATGGTTTAAAAGATTACATTCTTGAAGGAGCTATGAAAGCTGTAAAGCTGATGTTTCCAATGGGGTCCATGGAGTCTTTTTTTTTTGTTGTTTTTTTTTTTTTTTTTTTTTAAAGACATCCTCTCACTATGTAGCCCTGACTGGCATGGAACTCCCTTTACTGTCTAGACCAGGCTGACCTCGGACTCACAGGCATCTGTTGTGTATGGTTTACTCTTTTGGCATTTTGAGAGTGTCCACCACCCAGCTCCCAAATAAACACACACGGAGGCTTAGTCTTAATTATGACTCCCCAGTTTTAGCTTGGCTTGTTTCTTGCCTGCTTTTCTTAACTTAAATTATCCTGTCTACCTTTTGCTTCTGGGATTTTATCTTTCTAACTTTTGTCTATCTTACTTTCCTTCTTATTCCGTGGCTGGATAGCTGGCTGGGCGGTTGAGTGTCTGGGTGTCTGGGTGGCTGGCTGGGCGGCTGGGCGGCTGGCCCCTGGTGTCCTCCTCTCCTTGTTCAACTGTTGCTCCTCTTTCTCCTTCCATTATTCTCTCTGCCTGCTAGCCCTGCCTATCTTTGCTCCTGCCTTGCTATTGGCTATTCATGTCTTTATTAGAACCATCAGGTGTTTTAGACAGGCACAGTGACATAGCTTCACAGAGTTAAACAATGCACCATAAACAAAAGTCACACACCTGAAAATAATATTTCCCAACAGCTGTCTACCTGCCCTTTCCTCCTGTGATTTAAAGTGTGCACCACCATGCCAGACTTTACATGTTTTCAGTGGTACCATCCCAATTTTTTTTATTATAGCAAAATTCACTAGAACCAGAAGAAATCTACTTATTCTGCTGGAGCCCCTTGAAGAAACTACTTAGAGATGCCCTATCACAAAGGAGAAGGGGGTGGACCTGGAGGAAAATTAAAAAGCTAGCCTATGGCACAGTTGTCCTGAGGTTCTACCAGACCTGAGTGCAGATAAGCCCACTGAGGCATAAGACAGACACGGGCTAGACAGATGGTCCAGCAGTTAAGAAAAACATAGCCATGAAGATTGGTGTTTGGTTCTTGGCAGCCACGTAAAACCTGGGCCTGCTCTCATGAATACCTGTAACCCCAGCACTGAGAAGGCCAGAGACACGAAGGCCAATGGGGCTTGCTGAGCTCCAGCTTTACCGAGGGACCCCTACCTCAAAGGAGCAAGGTGAAGAATGACAGAGGACCCTAATGCCTTCTGGTTTCTACATATGCACAGGCACACATGCATACACCACACATACATGTTTATCATGGTCAAGGCAAATTGACTCCAGAATCCAAAGTCAGTTTATTACTAGAAGATGGACTAGTTGGGGCAGGAGAGATGGCCAGTGAGCAAAGTGCTTGCCACACAAACGTGAAAACCTGAGTTCCTGTCTCCTGCCCTCACATATAAAGCCGGGTGTGTTGGTTCATGCCTGTGATACCAGTACTGGGGAGGAGACAGGAGGACCCGCGGAGTTGCAAAAATGGCAAGCTCCAGGTTCTCTGAGAGACCGTGTGTCAAAAAGTAAGCTGGAGCATGGCTGAAGAAGACACCTGGCAGCCACCTCTGGTACAGGAGTGCACGCTTGCGCACACATGGGCATGCACAAGCATGCATGCACACACACAGACACACGGGGTACTATTAATTTGCTATATCGACAGATTAAAGGAAGAAAAAGTATAAATTTATCTCAAAAGACCAAAGCATCTGATGAAATTTAACAATTCTTCTTAGTTATACCACAATATAATAGAGTTCCCATTTGAATAAAAATGACCCCCATAGGCTCATCAAGAGTGTCACTATTAGGAGGTATGGCCTTCTTGGAACAGGAGTGACTTTGTTGGAGAAAGTATGTTGCTAGAAGGTGGGTCTTAAGGTCTCAGATGCTCAAGCCACACTCAGGGTGGCAGTTCTTTTCCTGCTGCCTGCGGAAAGATGTCGGACTATCAACTCCTCTCCACCATGCTCCCCACCATGGTAACAATGGACTAAACCTCTGAATTGTACCAGCCCTCATTGAATAAATGTTTCCTGTATAAGAGTTGCTGTGGTCTTGGTGTATCTTCCCTGCAATAAAACTTTAACTAAGACACATACTAAAGTTAAAAAACTATTTAATGCCTTAATAATGGTAAGATATTAGAAGAATTCCTTTCACTGTAATAAACAGGGTAAAGTTATCTATTACCATGGCTTCTATTTGACATTGAGCTGGACATCTTAACTATTGTACTAAGAAATAAAATATGCCATGTGTGATGGTACACACCTGTAATCCCAGCACTCAGGAGACTAGACAGGAGAATTGTGAGTTCAAAGCCAGCCTGGGCTACATAGTAAGACTTTTTCTCAAAACAATTAAAACTAAAGTAAAATAAAATGGCACACATTGATGGTTGAAAAACAAAATAGATTATTTACTGGCAAATGATTTATTATTTATTTTGTGTCAATATATATTTTTGACAATTTTGTACATGTATACAATATATCTTGTTCCTGACTACCTCAGCTCCCTCTTCCTACTCCCCCTAGAACATCCCTTCCCACTTTCATGTCTCCCCCTTATTTCCATTTTTAACTCACTGAGTTCAGTTTTATTCATGTCTGCCTCAACTTGATATGACATGCTTTGTTGACTCAGATGGGAGATCTTACCCCTTCTGAATGGAGACAGAGGAGGACTGGATGGGGGGGTAGGAGGGAGGTGGGGGAGGAAACAGCTGAAGAGGAGGGATGGGAAACTGTGGTTGGTATGCAAAATAAATAAATTAAAAAAAAGATTCCTAGGTAAAGCTCTTGATAGAGTATAGAGATAGCTAGACAATATAGATATTGGCAGACTCTTATTGGCCAGTATAGAATCCTATAAAGAGACCCATGTGTGCTAGGTGTGGTGGGTTAGACCTTAAATCCAGCACTTCGGAGGCAGAGGCAGGAGGATCTCTGTGATTCGAGGTCAGTTGGTCTACAGAGTGAGTTCCGGGATGGCCAAGACTATGTAGAGAGACTATCTACCGACAGAGAGATGAGAGAGAAAGAGAGACCCATGTATGAAAGCTTGGTGAAGACACAGCCTGACAGGTGTGTAGGTGGACTTTTCTTTTTGGGCTGCCAGCTCAAAAAATGACATGGAGACTTATTATTAATTGTGAAAGCTCGGCATTAGCTCAGGTTTGTTCCTAACTTGTTCTTACAGCTTAAATTAACTCGTTTCTTTTAATCTCCATTCTTTTATGTGGCTTGGTTATCTTTACACTCTACTCCCTATCTTGCTTCCTCTGTCTGGCAACACTGCCTTTCTTTTTCCTAGCATTCTCTCTGCCCCCCAAATCCTGCCTAGCTATTGGCTGTTTAGCTTTTTATTAAACCAATCACGTATCTTCACACAGTGTAAAGGAATATTCCACAGTGCCGTTCATAAGCAGCCCTGTGACCACTTTTTAAACCAGCACAGATAAGACAATAGATGTGTTTGGCGATTCCCCATCTTATAAAGTCTCAGATTAGTTTTGGATTAATTTGTGGTTCCAATGTAGTCAGGATCTGGCATCGATGACAGACCTGGAACCAAGTTCATTTGTCTGTCGTCCTGGGGAATGCGACTCCCTGGGTCCTTAGCAGATTCTTTAGACTAGTGTAGCATTTGCCTGCTTTCATCTCTGTCCACCTCAGTCTTTCCAACAACTCCATCCTCCCATCCAAAGCTAGGCCTGTCTTCACTCTGTTTCCCTTCCTACAACTGCAAAGTCGGCTCCATCTGGCTGGAGCAGGTTGGGCAGAGAGTGCAGCTGCCTCTTTCTTGGTCCTCAAGGACAGGTTCGTTCATAGGGTATTCAGACAAGAATCGTAGAGGTGTGTGTCTTAACAAATGAGGTCCACCTCCAGATTTTTCTTCTTCTTCAAAAAGCTTCCACAAGCCTATTTTCTGAAATCCTGCACACTAAGTCTTGTACTAGTTGCCTGAAGACTTGACATTTGGCAGTCACTTAGTCTGGAAGGCAAACTGGGTCTTGAAGCAATTTTGAAGGAAATTTTTCCTTCCTCAGTTGGTAGCTAGGAAAGTCCAGCTGTGCTGTGTGGAAAAGGAGTAGTGAAAATGTAATTCTGTAAGTCAGGCAAGGTGACACAATGCCTGTGATCCCAGGATCTGGGAGGCTGAGACAAGAGTACCATGGAGTTCAAGGCCAGAAACAAGTGTGCTATGTGGTCCTTGTAACAGAGGTGTGGTGACCAGCCCAGCCGTAGAAACCAGTGTCTTTCGGGAGTAAGGATAAATTTACATTTTCATTTCCTGGAGCGACAGGAACATCTGCTCCCAAACCTACCTCTCTTTCATTTTCCAGGCCAACTTCTGGCCCTTTGCCAGGCTGACCTAAAGCCTTAATGACTGATTCTTTTCTTTCTTTCTTTCTTTCTTTCTTTCTTTCTTTCTTTCTTTCTTTCTTTCTTTCTTTTGAGACATTTCTAAAAACAGTGATATCTTTCTTTTCATTTTCTTTCTTTCTTTCTTTTTTATTAGATTGCTCATTCACAGGGATACAGAAATGAGCAAACCTTATCTCATTTATAAAATGGTCAGGATAAAAATGAGCAGACCAGGCAAGATAAATTAGCGCAGGAACTGAAGCTCCCATGTTGAGAGCAGACACCACGCAGTGGCCAGGATGGACAGAGCCCTGCTTCCCATTTGTATGTGAAGAATTCAAGGGAACACTGAGGTCTCTCGCTCACTCATTTAAACAAAGCACAAAGATGTTGCCTCACCAAGATTCCCACCAAGTACATTTGAGAAAAGTTTCACTTGCATTTGGGAAGTTCCTTAAACTGGTGGAACAAACAATGCATTTGTTACTCCAAAGAAGGGCGTTCTGGTTTCCATTGCTGGGCAATATCTTTGAGCTTTAATGTGATTTGTGTGAAGTAATACAGTATATGCATCTGTCACGTATACACACAGACATGTTATGTACATGTGTCTAAGGTCCCTATAGCTTGTATTTGAA
Source organism: Dicrostonyx torquatus (assembly GCA_028555095.1). Lineage (NCBI taxonomy): Eukaryota > Metazoa > Chordata > Mammalia > Rodentia > Cricetidae > Dicrostonyx > Dicrostonyx torquatus. Next base: position 13,518,138 of record JAQHUG010000009.1, read on the forward strand.
CTACTACAAAGAAAGCTTAAGATCCATCTTTTAAAAGCATGTCTTTTCTTTCTACCCATATCCTCCCCACCCCCATCCCAGAATGGGTTTTATCTGCCCTCCTTACCCCCCTTTTGATCCCAGAATGTTTTTTATCTGCCCCTAGAAGGGTACAATGACTAAGGGGCAATAACAAATGGAAATTATGTACACAAAAGGATAATGCTACATAAGTCACTTTTTATTACGGCAGCTATTTGGAAATTGTAACGCATTTTCCCCATTGAAACAAAGTTGTTCCTGGCTGGCTTCCCAGGCCAACCCATAAAAGCTTATTTAATCCATAATGTCTGTGCAGTATGGTACCATGTTAATTGTGCTATAGAACCCAACCACCACCCTAAGGTTCCCATGGATAAATGCATTTTAAGTTAAAATTGAGATTCCAGGAACACAGTGTCCCTCACTTCCCTGGGGCGATGGTAGCTCTCTGTCCCCAGTCCGTGCCCACCTCTTCCTTCCCACCACTGCTGTCATTGACATATCTGATGTTTGCAGAGTCTTGTGTGGTGTGGGTGTTTTCTCTGTGTGAACGAGAGGGATGGTTTTCAACCATAGTTTATGGTCTAGGGCAGAAAAGTACAGAAGACCAGGAAAGGAAGAAGAGAAAAACACACACACACACACACACATACACACACACACACACACACAGAGAGAGAGAGAGAGACACACACTGAGGGAGAGGGAGAGGGAAAGAGAGAAATTGAGGGAAAGGGAGAGAGGGAGAGATGGGGGGGGCGCCAAAGTCTTTGCTAAATTGAGAAGTTATGGGCCTGCATTTACATTTTAAAACTATACAAAGTACTTATTCCAATGGAAAACTACCCCTGACGCGGAGGAATCTGAGCTGGGGTGCCGAGACACACTTGCTATCACAGCACTGAGAAGCTAAGACAAGAGGATGGTGAGCTTGAGGTCACCCTGGGCTAAATAACGAGGAGTTACTTCGGAGAAAGAGAGTAGAGTGTTGGGAAGGAAGACGTTGATAGTAAGGGTTATCTGTGGGATGCAGTTAACTCCTGACCTCTGACTTGAAAAGTGTCTTTAAGATAATACTTAACTTTATTCAGCTAAGCAAATGAAAATCACCTTTCAATTTATATGTGAATGTTCTTCATGTGATCAACTGTAGCACGATTAAAAAAAAATCCAGAGACTGATGTTGGGGTTCAACCTCATTCTGAGAATTCCTGGAGGCAGGATCGCCATTTTGGACTGAGGTAGAAGTAAGAGCCAGTGACTGGCTGTTTTGCTTTTCTGACCTTCAGGTTGAACCCCATTATCAGTCTCTGAGTTTTTATTAATCACGCTACAATTAACTGTATACCGGCTCTGAACATACCTTTTGCTGTCTTGGTGTGCCACAGGACAGGCTGGCAGGTAGGCAGAATGGTTGAGATAGTCTTTTGGGGACAACCAGCTACAGTAAGAGCTGGAAGGCTGCTGCTTCTCATCCTGTAATTAAGGCACCAGGAATTCTTAGCTTACTTGAGACCCCACTGGGTCTCTGTTTCTGCAGCTATTTCAGGTGATGCTGCTTGTGATGGCTGATTTTGTTGTCAAGTTGGCACATCTGGAAAGAAGGACCCTCAATTGAGGAACTGCCTTCATCACCTTGGCCTGGGGACATGTCTGTGGGCATTTTCTTGATTTCTAATTGATAGAGAAGAGCACACTGTTGTAATTTGAAAAAAAAAAATGGCGCACGAGAGAAAGACACCATGTGACAGGGCTCACATGGAGGG
>JAQHUG010000009.1:13522197-13533196 GCA_028555095.1 Dicrostonyx torquatus
GATTCTACAAGTTCTCATCCTCTATAGAAATAAAAGAAGAACCCTTTTTCCAAAGCAACATATCCTTAGATCCACATTTTGAAATCAAGATACCTTTAAAGTATATATGTTGGCTGAGCTTAGCAGTCCCCAGAATCAAATGTTTCTCTGCAGTGAAAAAATTAAAAGAAAACACAATAGTATACATAATCTAGACTTTTTGTGTAGATTCCATCTTTACAGGGCTTTTTTTCTTTATTTCTTTAATCTATGACTGACTGTATTCTGTCTCTTTAAAGACTTTGTTTTATTTATTTTCTAAATGATTTACTTATTTTCTAACTATCTATACTTTTTCTTCTCTCTCCATAGCCTACATACATTTATCCAACACTGTAACCCATTTAGATTTTATTTTAGATCCATCTGAATTTGTCTTTATTGTGTATCTGTAATCCTTTTCTGACCAGGACTGCTTCTTAAAATGCTAAGCATTTCTTAAAAACCTAAGTAGCAGCATTGCTAGGACAAATATGGCCCTGCCTGCTTGCTCTGCTCAGTCTAACATGGCAGAAATCCCCTTACTGCCTCTGAGACTGCTGGGTGGGAGCCATGCTCATTACCTCAACTCTGATAACCAGGTGGCCCATGCTGCCACCAAATAACTTGCAGTATGCTGGCCACAAACTCCATTTAGATGCTTGGCCTCCTGAAAAACCAGAGTTCACGCTGGCAGCATGGCCCAGAAAGCCACTGTTTCAAAACTACACTGCTTTTTTTCTGCTACTGCTGAATCAGGAAGACTTCTCTTAAAGGAGCAGCATCATGCAGCCAGCAAGCAAAGCCCATCCGGGGGAAAAATGTGGCTAAACTTTGTTTTTTAGTGTCTAGAATTCCTTTTCAAGCCTTCTCAGGTTTTAGTGGATTTAGCTAGCACACGTTGGAACACCAATTTGTTGTAGGGAGCTACTTGTTTGTTTCTGGCTGCTCAGCCCCAAAATAATCACTCAGAAACCATATTATTTGCAATACTGTTTGCCCAATAGCTTAAATGTATTTCTGGCTAACTCATATCTTAAATTAACTCATCTCCATTAATCTGTGCATCACCATGAGGCTGTGGCTTCCCGGGTAAAATTCTGGCATCTGTCTCTGGTGGGGCTACATGGCTTCTCCCTGACCCCACCTCCTTTCTCCCAGCATTCAATTTAGTTTTTCCTACCTAGCTCTACTCTATCCTATCAGACCAAGCCAGTTTCTTTATTCATTAACCATCATATTCACAGCATGCAGAGGAGAGTCCCACATCAAAGGTAGCTGAGGCTAGAGATATGGCTTAGTGATAGAGTACTTGCCTGTCATTGTGAGGCCCCAGGTTTAAAAGATAACTCCCTAGGAAGAGAAAGACTGGGTTGGGAGCATAGTTAAGTACTAGATGTGAGCCTGGGAGTGTGCTCTTAAGCACCATTCCTCTGTAGTTTCTCCTCTAAGTTCCTGCCTTGAGTTCCTGCCCTGACTTCCCTTAGTGATAGCTTATGACCTGGAAGTATAAGAAGAGATGAACCCCTCCTTCCCTATGTTGCTTTTGGTCCTGGTGTTTATCACAGCAATAGAAAGTGAATGGGTGACTACAGATACTCAGAGTCTGTGTAACTCAGCCTTGGGACCGGGCTCAGGGTTTGGAAGGACCCTGAATAAGAGTGCCAATAAAATTGACTCTAAATGCAGCTTTGCCACTTGTGCACAGGAGATCAGCCCATCTCAGTTTGCCCAGGACCTTGCTGGCTTTTAGCATGAAGTCTTATGTCCTGAGTAACACCTGAGTCCCCAGCAGAGGACAGCTGACCACTGTAACTGTGCTGGGTGTACATCAACACAGTGGTATTGCTATCTTGGAGAAGGTGGAGAAGGTATGCGATAGAATGGTCTTCTGCTCAGTGTGCCAAGGAAGGCTATTGGATACTTACTGTGATAAATGTAACACTTCCAGTGAAAACATAATTTTAAATAACAATTTGGTTAATGACTTGATATACCCTAAATAAACACACCCACACTTTGAGCAACATCATTCTCACAACTCTGGCTGTAACCAGACCTCATGCAGCAGCTCCAGAGCTCCAGGGGCCCCAGGAAGAAGAGGATGGCCTGACTTCACCTCACTTTGGTTGTCTCTACTAATGTGTGTATTTTCATCCTTTTCACAGAGAAAAGGCAAACCTTGCTGTTACCCTCTGCAATGATAAGGAGGAGATCATGGCCCATGCCATCTTCTTGGACTATCCCAACTGGAATGTTTCCAAGCAGGACAACTGGGTGTCATTGTTTGAGGAGCTTGACAGTGAAATCCCATGCACAGTAAGAAAAACACACAGCATGTTTATTGGAACAACCCGACTGGGAGGGAGGGCCTGGTATCAGACCAGTGTCATCTCAGTTTCTGGGTCGAGACATCCAATCCTCACACATGTCATCGCAACATCATAACATATTAAAAGCAAAGTGATAGGATCCTGGAGGCAAGGGGGGTCCAGAGTACATAGGATGGGTACCTGATGGCCCTGTCAGCCAGCTGCCCCCAAGGCCCTCCTTATGCTTTTAAATTAACAAGAACTGGAAGTAAAGAATTGTTGTGCCCACTATATATATCTAGATACCCTATGGATGTCTGTGTGTCCTTGTGTGAGGTCTGTGATATCCTAGGAAGGCCTCTGTCACCTAGCAGTTGCCCTAGGAATGACAACAGAGCTTAAGACATTGTCATACTGTGTAACGTTTAAAATGCCCTCGTGGAGGGTGGCGCCTTTGATGTCAGGCAGCCATTATGGATTTGACATTAGCTAGTCTGCATTGGGATGTGCTACAAATATAAAACATACACCAGATTTGAAGTGCTTAGGAGGGAAAACTGTAAAGTATGCCACGATTTTTTTTAATATTAATAATTCAGGTAATAGTTGAAAGGCTGAAGCAGTAGGATTGCTGTGAGTTCAAGTTAGTTGGTGTTATGTAGTGAGTAATTGGCCAGCCAGGTCATTGTCACAAGACCTTGTCTCAAAGGAAATAAATAATCCACTATAACAATTTTCATATTATGTGTTAATTATAAAATGAATATATTAGGTTCATTTTAAATCAACATATTCATTCATCCTTACTCTCGTGTGTATGTGTGCTTATGACTAAGCTGTGTATGTATATGCACATTCATACGTGTGAATGTGGGGCCTACATGCCACACGTACATGTCTGTGGAGGTCAGGGCGATCTCATACGTGTGAATGTGAGGCCTACATACCACACGTACATGTCTGTGGAGGTCAGGGCGATCTCATACGTGTGAATGTGGGGCCTACATGCCACACGTACATGTCGTGGAGGTCAGGGCGATCTCAGGTGTCAGTCCTTGCCTCCCACCTTATTGGTGACAGGGGCTCATTTTGTTGTTTATCTGCGGCATATGCCAAGCCACCTGGGCCTCAAGCTCCCAGGAATTTGCCTTTCTCTACCTCTCACGTTCCTGTAGGAGGAGGGCCAGGATCATAGACAGGTGTGCTACATGTCTGGCTTTTCTATGTGTGTTTTGGGGATTTGAACCCCAGATCCTCCCACTTACACAGCGAGCACCTTTGCCCACTGAGCCATCTCTCCAGCTCCAGTTCTATTCTTTTTAAATGTATTTGCCAGAAAATGTGGAATTGCATTTTGATTTGCATTTGTAAGTTATATTATTTGTCTGCTGAGCTACACCGATTAAGCCTTAATTAGTCCTAAGTGTATTTTCTATCCCATTAGCATTTGGAACTGAAGGAATGTTTTTTGTCTTAAAGATGTTTAGAGAGTAAATCCCAAATTATCTAGATAAATCAAGCGAGTAGTAAGCCATGTGCTCCAAGGCAGATGGTGAGGAGGGTTAATGGATTAAAGCATTAATCTAGAGAAAGTGCCTAGAACCCCAAGTCTGTTGTTATCTGAACTTGGGAGTTTATGCCATATGCTTTTTGAGAATTTCCAAGGTCACAGGTCAAACTTGTGATTTCTCTCTTGCCAATTCCTGCTGAGTGCTTCCGAGTCACAGGCTAGCCAACAGAAGTGGAGACAGTACGTGGCTGTGTAGTTGGTAACTCAAAGTGTCCTAGAGAACTACAGTCAGCTTTCTCCATTTACAGGTTCCACACCATAAATCCAACTGATTATCATTGGGAAGTGTTTTAAAAAATGTACATGTATTGAATACATGCAGGGCTTCTCCTTGTTATCATTCCCATATAGTTAGCAGCCCCTCAAGTCATGCTTATGCTCTGTTAAAACATAAGTAATGTACATCAGAGACATGTGCCGATTGTATACAGATTCTACACCATTTGATACAGGGACCAGAGTTGAGCGTTCATCAACTTTGGTATCTGCAGAGGTCCTGGAACCAACACCCCAAACTGACACTGAGGGAGGTGCAGCTTTACTAAGAAAGCAAGAAGTTCCCCCTTCCCCAGTGGAAATGCATGTACGATACTCACCTTCCAGTGTATTTCTAGAACCTTCATGAATACAGGGACTGAGAGATGACTATAAAGGAACACTGGTAGTGTTTAGGTCAGCTAATCACCCAAGAGTCAGAGGACAAAGCCCTTTTAAAACTCAGATTCCGAAAGCCATGTGAGACTCTTGTTTCTTTGCATTTTTAACTCCCAGGTTTTCTGGATCACAGGAATAATAATTGACTGGGACTCCGGGAATGTTGAACAAAAAGCCTTTGGATTCCTAATGCAGCATCTGCCTTCCATCCTTCAATTTCATAAGAGAATCTCTCCCTCGTGTCCCATGAATAGAGCAGCAGCTGCTGGCTCAGGAGCCCCAGGGATAGGGTGATTGTCTTTCACTTGGCATAGACACCCCCAAAGGCAAGACTATGGAGTCGGTAATCAATTTCACTCCCCTGCAGGCGCTTCCCTACCCACAATTCCTCCATGAGGGCAGGAGCAGGGGCTGGGCACTCTAGACTCACTATCCTCACTTCCTTAGCTAATTCCAAGCTAGTGAGACAGAGGCTTAAACTGCTTCCTGGGTGTCTTGTCACTTTGGCGTAAGCTGTGACCCACAAATCCTGGCAAGCTCTGCCCTTGGGACTGCTCTGAGCCCTGCTCTGTCTGGTCCAGTGTTTTACCCACGGTTTCTTTTCTCCTGCAGCCTCTGAATACACTGTTTATGCACTTCTTCGTGGCTGTGGACGAGTATTCCACTGGCTGCCTCAAAGAGATCATTCGGTGAGTGGGTGACTCCGCACAGATGGTGGTCATGAAAGATGCCTTAATGGAGTATTTTTCAAATGAAACAAAGTTCTTTGGAGCCTTTAATTTGCTTATAGTTTGTTGTAACATTAATCCTCTATTAATTTAATAGCAGCAGTATTTCCAAAAGGAAATAATCTAATTCTTAAAATCCATTCTCTCTGGAGCCCCTGTTTTTTAACTGCTATCACTTGAGGCCAACAGGTAGTGCAGTAATTTAAGGAACTGGATCGGGGTGGTCAGGAACAAGGGAAGACTCGCAGACTTGTGTGTTTTCTGTGTAAGATTTTCTCAGTCTTTTCTTTAGAAGTTTATATCGACATGACAGCCTGCAGAAGCATCCTGAATGGCAGGGTGTGTGGAAAGATGATGAGCAGGGCCATTGAGCTGTGGCGATGCGTCTCTGACAGCCTGTACAGACCGTGGGGTGGGGGTGGGTGGCTCAGCTTTCAAGTCACTGTGTAATGTCACACCAGACCATCCAGATGCCAGGTCAGAGGTTAATGTCAGCAGAAATCTGGTGCGCTGCTTGGGCGTCATGCCCTTTATTCGCTCGACCTCCACCAGACAGACAGGAGGGGAAAGATGAGAGGAAGGAAACTGCCTAGGAGATGCTCTGGCCCTGACTGGCAGGGAGCAACTGAGTCCCTGTGACTTTCCATACATCTCATTTTCTCAGAGGCAGGCAATGTGGTTGCTTTGTTACTAACACTGTCCCATCCCATTTTTTCTCCCCAGGACTGTGTTCAAGGCAGTACCAGACCTGTACTTCATATTCCTTATAGTGCCAACATATGTGAGCCTAGGTAAGGTCCTCAACAGCCCGGTGTCCCCAGAAACTGGCGAGGAACTGAAGCTGAAAGTAGCATTCTTGGGAACGGGAAAGAAGATTGGTCACCAGACTTTAAGCATGTCATGTTTGTACTTGATTACAGCCAGTAAATCTCCAAGTGGAATGGGGACCCCATTTTTTTTCTAAAATCTTGAAGTTATCCCTTGATTGAAGGATACATTTCTTTCTGTGATTTAGGTTCAACTCTGATAACTGTATTTGACCTAGTGGGGAACATTCCATGTTTGACCTATGATGAAGATTTTGCAGTGCACATATGTCACAGGCATGACCACTACCCTCAGCTGCATATTCGCAAAGCCAGGTACAGTTGGCAAAGGGCCTGTGTGATGTAAACTTCATGGAATGGTCATCTTTATAAGAAACTTCCCCCCTCCCCTTTAGATTTTCAAGATAGCATTTCTCTGTGTAGCCTTTGCTGTCCTGGACCTCTGTAGAGCAGTCTCACAGAGGTCTGCCTGCCTCTGCTTCCCAATGTCCCGGGATTAAAGGCATGCACCATCACCACTCAGCTATAAGAGACTTTTTAATCAGTCAGTTAGATTAAATTTTTATGATACTCATAACATTCATTTGGAAATTCTTAGCATCTCCCTAGATGGCATAATTGGCAAGACTATTCGGTATTTCTCATGTGGTTCTGTGTAGCTGAGGACTTATGCATTTACTACTAGGGGGTTCTAAAATAGCCCTTAATCCTAGAGCAAGTAAGAAAACTCTGAAATAAAGCAAACTTGAAAATGAATGTGCCTATTTAGTTTTCCTCGTAAAACCCACCTGTGCTCTAACACTTATGATTAAGGGTGCTGTTCATTCCGAGAGGAGTTTTCCAATTGAAATCTTCACTGTCTTCATGACATTGCCCAAGCGTAGCTGCTTAAGGGTATAAATGTGGCGAAGTCTGTTTTCCAAGGTAGTCTATCCCATCTTTCACCATGGTTCCACCCCTGCAGTGTGACTTCCCCAGTCCTCTTGTTAGCTGTCGGGCTGTGCGTGCCCTCTGTGTGACACGGGGCAGTTGTGCATGCTCTCACCAGCACAGCTTTGTGGAAGGGCGAGCTAAGTCTTGGAAGCTTCTACCTGGCTTTCCTGGGATACTTGCTCTGAAGGCAGTGAGCCATGCACTGAGGTCCTCCGCCCTGAGGTAGCTGTGATGGAGAGGCCTCATGTTGGCATGGGTGTCATCCCCAGCCCGTCTAAATGTGATAGACAGCACCACACAATGTGTGTGTGTGAGCCACTGTGGACAGTCAGTGGCAGGAAAGTGGGGCACAGAGGCGGTCCCTTCAGGTGTAGGCAGGCAGGGGAATGAACCACAATGAGGTGAAAATGAAAACTTAGGGGAGTCTGGTGCTGGGTTGCTTGTTGCCAGTATATTTAAACACAGCATAATTTGGGAGAAAAGTTTCTTGGTGTTATGCAGTCCCTGGCTTACAAGGAAGCATAATTACATCGAAACTCAACTCAGCACATATCATTTCTTCCAAGAAGATGGGTTATGGAAATAGGCTGCTTGCATTAGCTAAGAGTCTAAGAAAGGATCTGGGCTGGTGTTGTCACATAGACAGCATAGAGATCATTTGGGCTATTAGCCACCTCTGGTCCTGGTTGTGTGAGCTTCGGGGTGCCCCTGGTTATGTAGATAATGTAAGGGTCATTTAGACTATCAGACATCTCCGGTCTTGGTTGTGGGAACTTGATATGGCCTGGTCCAACAGCAAATTCAGATCACTGGGCTATTAATCACTTCCAGTTCCCAGATTTCTGGAAAAACAGTTTATATGTCCTTCCTTTTCTGGTTGTTTAAAATTTCTGTTTTCCCTGGAGATCTATGGGTACAAGGACCTTTGTGATCCCAACAAGTCAGCCTAAAGGGACACCTTACTACACCATCCTGAGGCCCCATGTGAGGATACCTAACTGCCCCTAAAACTAGAGTTGCAGCCCTAATGTGAGGCCAGTTGGCCTGCTTTGAAATAAGGGTGCGTTGGGAAGTCATTTCACAGTGTTCCTCTGTGAAGCATAAAGTGCACCTCTTCAGCCCATGTCATATTTGATGAGTTTACTTTAGAAAAGCATCAAATTTGGATGTGATAAAGAGGCAAGAGCATGTAGTATTACAACATAGTTTTTAAGAGTGTGTAATGATGACATTCTAGATCTAGATTCTTGGTTCCGTCATTCACCAGATGAGTTAATTTGCAAAACAGAATTGATGCTCTGGGGTCACATGTCTGTTAGCAGTGTAGTGTGTGGACAGCAGCACAGAACTCTTGGCAACAGCCTATGACCTAACTTAAGCCTGACAGTGTACCTCTGATTAAATGTAACAATCCAAGAAGTACTAAATATTACTTATTGCCGGGGCTGGAGACTTGACTACTTTGTGCAATTTCCTGTGGTTAATTCTAGCATCATATATATCACAAAGGAGCTGAGAGTTCAGTGGAGGAGAGGGGCAATAAAGAATAAGGGTATTAGTTTATAAGAGCGAAGGACACAGATAAATAAAACAGCCTCACATTCCCCTCCCTCCCAAGAAACACTCCCCTCTGAGTGTTTACCTATCCCACTGTGGTACACACATACAGTAGATGCTACCCCATTCAAGAGAATGAGTTGCTTCCATAGCAACCAATCACTAAGGAGTCAATGCTGAATAAAAGAAGACAGATGGAGAAAAAATATCTAGGGGTTACCTCATTTAACATTTAATGATGTCTACAACAGGTAAAGCTTCTCTGTAGAAATCAGGTTGGTAATGCTATGCTAAGGAGGGAAAGTGAGACTGGGAGGGACAAGAGGAGATCCTGCAGGAGGAGGGTGGCAGTGCTGCTGAGTGCTCGGTGGTCTGAGGTCATCAAACTACGTTCTGAAGGTCATTGAAGGTCATGCGCTTTCTCACATGTTGCCATACCTCCATGAAGAAATAAAAGCTTCATGTAGACAGCCTCTTGAGGTTGGTCTGAGGGAATGAATCAGAATTCAGCCATCGAGGCAGAGTAGACAAAGCAGAAGCAGGAAGCCCCTGGAATGGTCATCGCCAGGCAGATAGGCAGGTGTGACTGCTCTTTCATGTGTGGGAGGGAGGGCAGTCCCCTGGACAGGAACATCCTTAGCTATTCAAGAAGTTGCATTCTGTACAGACATTTTATTGACAATGTAGTTACAAGTTGGCAGTGTTGTTTTTTTTTATCGGAAATTTCCACAAACTTAGTAGTTATGCCTTTATCTTAAATTTATTTTAAAATCTCTGTTTCTCCCTGCCATTTTTATTACCCATTTGAAGGATAGGTTCTCTTAGTAAATGAATCATATTCTCAGATCAGAAACCTGTTAGGAATTAAAATTATTTATAGCTAGATATACACATGAAATTACAGTTGACTCTACATAGCTGTTTTGCATCCACGGATTCAATCAAAATACTTCCCCCACAAACAACAACAAAACACTGATAGGCAGAGTGCTTGCTTGGTTTGTGTAAGGCCCTGGATTCAAGCTCTCATTCTGCAAAGAACAATGAAACCACTAAAATATTTTGAGAAACAAATATACCTCTGAGCCTGGCATGTTGCTACATGCTTGTACTCCCTCCCAGAACTTGGGAAGCAATAGCAAAAGGACCCTAAGTCACAGCCCATCCTGGGCTACATGGAGAGACCCTGCCTCAAAATACAAATATACTGGGATTGGATGGGGGTGGAGTGGGAGGACTGGAGAATTGGTTCAGTTGTTAAGACCACTTACTGCTCTTGCAGAGAACCGAGGTTTAGTTCTCAGCACCTACATGACAGCTCACAACTGTAACTCCAGTTCCAGGGGATCCGATACCTCCCTCTGACCTCTGTGGGCACTGTATGCATCACACAGTATTGTGATCATATGCTCTGTTAATTATGCACCTAATATAGCAGCTCACTGTCTTTACAGTTAACTAACATAGCTGGAGGCAAGAGACTTCCAAGGCCCCACTTTCCCCAGGGATCTACAGGCAGTTAATGGTTACCAAGGGAGGGAATATCCGCTAGTAGATTGTCCATGCTCCTATGGCTATACTCTTGCTTATGCTCCTGTAAGCAACCCCAGTGAAAGTCAGTGGGTCATCAATTAAAAATAAAAAGGAAAAGGTAGGAGGTGGGCTTAGTGGGGAAGAGGAGGATGATCAGTGGAGCCGGAGGGGGACAAGGGAAGGTGATAGGAATAAGAGACAAATAGGATGCAAGTGCACCATAGACGTGTCTGAGAACGTCACACCCAAGCCCATTGTTATCCATAACTTATGATAACAAAGCCTTTAAAAAAGAATTTATTTTTTTCTAAAGACTGCCTGTTCCAAGATGGCCTGGCTATTCTGTGACATTTAGGTCTTAGTTGTTTATGGGAATGGTGATGGTGGTTAGTCTTGATTCTCACCTTGATCATGTTGATACATAGGAGACTGTATTTGTGAGGGAGTTTCCAGAAAGGGTTAACTAAGGTGAAGACTACATCCTGTAGTGTGAAGGCTCCATTGGAAAAAAGGGAAAAGAGGGGAAATCCAGAGAGCACACACATCATCTCTGTTTCCTGGTGGGCATATTCCTTATGGTCATGTTCCTGATGGGCATGTTCCTGATGGGCGTGTTCCTGATGGGCATGTTCCTGATGGTCATGCTTCTGGTGGGCGTGTACCTAATGGCCTGATGGTCATGCTCTTGGTGGGCGTGTACCTAATGGGCACGTTCCTGATGGGCATGTTCCTGATGGTCATGCTCCTGGTGGGCGTGTACCTAATGGCCTGATGGTCATGCTCTTGGTGGGCGTGTACCTAATGGGCACGTTCCTGATGGGCATGTTCCTGATGAGTGTGTTCTTGATGGGCACGTTCCTGATGGGC
>JAQHUG010000009.1:13533894-13555783 GCA_028555095.1 Dicrostonyx torquatus
GAGTGCTGGGATCAAAGGCGTGCGCCACCACCACCCGGCTAGAACTCTGTTTTCTTAGACCTTTTTTTTTTTCAGATCTAGAGATTAAACTAGAGGTTTTACACATGATTGATAAACTATATCTCCAGACCCTGAATATTTTCAGTTACTAAAGTGTTTTTAATCTGCTAAAGCAAAATAGTATTTTGCTGTTCTAAATTGCTCTCAACATGCTGTGAGTGGCATTTTACAAGCTCCATGTTAAATGAGTGAAATGCTTAAATTTAAAGGCATTTCCAGTGTAGAGATTATCCTGATGGATAATGAAATGTATAGACAGTTCCATAGGGGATAGTTAGGTTGAATATGGGGAGCAATAAGTTATTGTGTAGCAATAATGAATTACCTACAAACGAAGGAGGTACATTTTCAAACGTATATTTGTTACATTTTATTAGTGTGTATGTGTATATATGTGTGTGTGTGCATGAATTCACATACTTAGCACACACGTGGAGGTCAGAGGACAGCTTTGGGAGTCAGCTTTCTCTTTCTACCATGTAGGTATCAGGGATTGAACTCTGGTTATCAGGCTTGGCAGCAAGCACTGCTACCTGCTGAGCCATCTTATTGCTCCCCTGCATAGGAAGTCTTACAGCCAGTGGTTACCCGCCGACTGGGGCATGGCCTCTTATATTATATAAGCCGATGTAGAGCATGCGTCCTCTCTCTTTTTCCGGCTGCGGGATTCAGTTCCTGATCACCGTTCAAGCAGAGGATTCTGATTTGTGATTCTGCCCCTAAATAAATAACCATCTATTTCTCAATTCTGAGCTAGTGTGGGTTTTTTTTTAAGCGTCCTTCTTCACCCCTCCATGTTGTTTTAAATTTTTTAAATATACAGTTAGTATGCCCATTTGAATCTTATAAATTATCATTTTCCAGAAGAATAGTAAGAATACTTTCAACATAGACATTCTGCAAGACACTGTTGCATTTGAAAAACTGCTTATCCATGCAGTACTGAAGCTGACATGCGCAGAAGCAGCCTATCAGAAAGAGATCCGTTTCTTTATTTTTTAGTAAGATGACTCCTTTGTTAGCTTGCTCCCTGGTGCCCTGTCTGCTGTTCAGGATGTCCACAACAGGAGAAGAGACAGACGATGTGCTGGCATCTGGCTCCAGGAAGCACTTACTAACTGTTCCAGTCGCTTTTCGGTCACTGTGATTTAAAAACCCGACAAAGCAATCTGGGGAAAAGAGCTTATCCTGGCTCATAGTTCAAGACTCCAGCCCATCATGGTGGAGAAGTACATCAGCAGGGACCTGAAGCAGAGAGCCGTGGATGCCTGTGGCTGCTTGGCTCTCTCTCTAGGTTTATACTCTCTAAGATCCCAGTCAGGGAAGAGTGCCACCATGGTGGGCAGCTCTTCCTGCCTCAGTAGACAAAATACTGCCCCACCCCCCAAGTTGTGTCCAGAGACTAACCTACCGGGATCATCCCTCTCAGGTGTGCCCAGATCTCCTCCTAGTGACACTAGATCCTGTTAAGTAGACAGTACTAACCCCCATTAAATCAACTGATAGTTCCGGCTCAGTCTCAGTTTCTGCCTTGCCGTTTCCTTCCTCACCCCTTCCTTCCTTTTCTTTTTCCCCTCTTAAGACTTAGTAGGATGGCTGTGGCCTTCCACTGGGTGCCTCAAGCCAAGGTCTTGATCATGCAGCCTTTGATGTCTAACTGTTCTGTTTGCTAGCGCCACAGAGACTCCATAAGGAAACAGATACCAAGAGGGAGGTTGTCTTAATCCAAAGAGATGAAGAGGAACCATTTATGCTAAGATAATGAAGGCACAGTAGTGAATTCAGGTGGAGATCGTGACACAAAACAGTGCTTTTGCCTGAAGAAGGTACAGACGTGTACCATTTTTAAAGCCTTTTATCCCAAACTGATAGACTGGAGTTTTAGTCTTCGCAGCTCTAAAATCGCCTGTATCTTGAAACTTGCATGGACTTTTACCTCTAGAGTGCTAGAAACACAAAGACCTTGCATGGCATCATGGAATAGGCGTGGCTTCATGCCCTTCCGCTGCCACTTTATACTTATTTCCCCCACATTTGACATCTGTTTCAGCAGTAGCTACTAGCACTGATAATTAATGGTGATGAACACAGTTCTTAAGACACTAAACCAGGGAAGGGTTTGGGGGATGTAATTAGCCCTCAGCTATTTAACTAGCAACATATTCAGAACCAAATGAATTAGCACCATAATCCCTTCTCCTGTTTCTTTCATTTAGCCAAGCGGAAAACGATGCTGTGATCTGCTCTTCTACTCAGACACTAATTAACAAAGTTACTCTTCGCTGTCTTTCATTATGTCTGAAACAAAGCGTAGCTGCCGCCGGACACACCTTTAAAAGCCACAGTGCGCTTAATTAATCTTTAGTGGTGGATGCGAGGTGTTCGTGGCATAGAAACCACTGGTCTTGGGAGGGTAGGGCCTCTGTTTCCAAGTTCTCGCGGGTGTAGGGAAGACTAGGCCAAGACAAGGGCTATGTACTGCCTGGGAGTGTTGTTAAATAACTCGAGTTCCCCTGCATGGCATCCTGTCTATTTGCAGATGACGATGGTTAATCATGTTGGCTCAATTACTGTTTTTCAAAACAGATGAAAATTTTCTTTGTTAAAAGAGAGGAAATCAGGAACTCCATAAATGTTAAAGGACATGGAAATGCCAACTGCCCAAATTTGATTGTTACAGCTGCATACTTGTATCAAATCATGCATCCCGCACAAATATGTACAATAAGGAACATATTAATAAAGAATTTAAAACTTTAACCTTTAAAAATTAAAAAGAAAACTAATATTTTCAAACAACGTCTTTTTAAAAACACTGCCTTTTAACTAATATTTTCAAACAATGTCTTTTTAAAAACATTGCCTTTTGTGAGGTCAGCCTGGTCCACAAAGTGAGTTCCATGACATCCAGTGCTGTCACACAGAGAAATCCTGTCCCAAAAAAACAAACCAAACAAACAAAAATAAACAACAACAACAAAATCTACCTTTCATTCTTTGAGGCAGTTATTTCATTTATTTATTTGTTTGTTTGTTTTTCGAGACAGGGTTTCTCTGTGTAACAGCCCTGGCTGTCCTGGAACTCTCTTTGTAGACCATGTTGGCCTTGAACTCACAGAGATCCACCTGCCTGTGCCTCCCAAGTACTGGGATTAAAGACGTGCGCCACCACTGCCCGGCAGAGGCACTTATTTTTTTTTTTTAAACAAACATAATTTTAAATCTATTTTTGCTTACTATTTGTTTGTTTGTTTATGCGCATGGGTGTTTTGTCTGTGTATGTGTCTATGTACCATGTGCATACTTGATACTAGAAGAAGGCATTGGATCCCCTGGAGCTGAAGTTACAGACAGCTGTGAGCAACGGTGTCGGTGCTTGGAACTGAACCCAGGTCTTCTGGAAGAACAACCACCGAACCGTGTCTCCTGCCCCAGAAGTCAATTGTATGAGACAGCTGACAGTTGTTTGCTTTTTTCAATTTGACTTTTAAGCAATTCATAGGAATTAATGTTTTGAGCTATAAGTGATCAAGATCCTGAAGCATTTTAAAAGGATATATAGAAAAATTACAACATTTATCTGGGGACTTTCTTGTCACCAAATTGGGGAAATTTGTTACCAAAATGCCCCACCGGACTTGTGTTTTGATGGTCAGTCCATCGGTGAGATGGACACATGGATCCAGTCCCAGCGGTGGGGATGGTAGGGACTTACATGGCCTGGTTCATACTTCTAAGTCTTCCTAATGTATAGAAAGCTAGGGTTTAAAAATTTCCCATAAGTTTAAAAATCACAGTTTCCAGCAATCATAAGTTAAATGGACCTAACTGCCAGTTTTAAAGTTCTAGAATGAACGTCTAGAAATGATGGATTTAATTTTCGTAAGGAAGACCACTAGAGGGCACAAGAGATCTTGGAAAGAAAAAGGTACTTCATTTGTGAGCCGTGGATGAAAAGAAAAACCTAGTTGCCAACAACCCCGTGTTGCCCTGTCCTATGTTGAGACAGTGTTCTTGATAAAAACAATCTGTATTCTTTAGAACTAAATTGAATTCTCTATCATTTTTTTTCAAATACACTACAGTAAAATGTATTTGTGATATTTAAAGTGACAGCTATTTTAGTAGTATATTTTAAAGTCTAATTGGAGAAATGCAGATCCTTTAGCTATGGAAGATGCTTGGAGGCTGGCGGAGGAGTCTGGGAAGTCTTCTGGATGTGCAGACTGCCTCTGTGCTGTTGCTGAAGTGAACTTCCCCAGCACGTGACACACATCTCTCTGACTTAAGGGAAGCCAGCCTGTGCTTTTTCCTCTAGGATGGCAGTCATATAGAACAGACAGGCTGTTCATTAGTGACATGATCTGACAAACTGTGTGTCACCAAGAGGCTTGGCCAAACTGCCAGGGCACCACCATGTCCCTCCTGGCTCAATGACACAATGAAAGGATGGCTAAGTTTGATTTTTTCATCTCTCCATCTTCCAGAAAGGCAGTCAGAGCCCCCACACGGGCTATCCTTAGTTTTTGCCATGCCCTAAATTTAGAACATACCCAGTTCCTCAAGTGAGGTATCTTTAACAGCTTGTTGGTTTTAGGGCCTGAATTCAGCTCCACTTTTGTCTGACCTGGTTCTCAGAGTCTGCTGAGTGCCCAACAGAAGGACAAACCCTTATGGTTTGGACCTTTTGTTCTCCTAAGAAATTAAAGTTTTTTTTTTTTTTTTTTAGTTGCTAGCATCGGCAAGCTCATGGCTTCTCCTCCAAAGCCACCTTCTGAGTGAAGATGTAAAGGAATACTACTCAGAGAACCGTGTTTCTGTTGTCCTCCGTGCGGATGGAGAGAGAGAAAGAGAGAGAGCTCTTAGACATTTTACTGCATGGATGGTTCTCCTTAGCCAGAGGCATTCTTGCCACAAGGCTGGCTTTGTCATATGCCATTTGAGACTTGGAGGCTGATGTCATCCGTTAGCATTAGCTCTTAGGGTGATGCAAGATCTTAAATTATCGATTACCCCAAGGAATGCATTTAGTGCGTTGAAAAAGTTCCTCACCATCCATTTTGGAGAAGGGCTTAAGGGACAGTGTTCAGAACTCCAAGGCTTGAGTGTTTACTTCTTGTTTTTTCTCAGGAGAATTGGTATTAAGGTCTGATTTTGGACAACTTTGTTAATAGGCTGTGGCAGGTTCATGGCTTCGGGCTCTCCGTCTCTCCAGTTCTTTATTCCTGAATATCCAGAGTGTTACTTTTTTTTAGTTTAAAATTTTGACTGTGTTTCTTTATTATATGAAACATATATAATATACCAGTCATATATACACACATACACATACTCAAGAAAATTTGGGGCCACAGTTTTATTAGGTATGTATATAAATGTGCAGCGTATAGTGGTCAAATCTGTGTACATTAATGTAGTGAAAAATTGCCACCTCAAACTGTTTTTTCTGGTTTTCTATTGTTTTGTTTTGGAGACAGGGTCTTGCTATGTAGCCCAGGCTGGCTTCAGACTCAGAGACCTGTCTGCTCCCCGCAACCCCAACTCTGCTTGGGGTAAAGTTATGTTCCACCACATCTAGCCTCAAACTTTTTTTTTTTTTTTAAAAAAAACCAACCAATATTTTCATTTATTCATTATTATGAGAATGTCATATAATCTCTTTTGATCATATTCATCCCCTCCTATAACTCCTACCAAATTGTCCGTCTTGTCCCTCAACTTCATTCTCTCTCTCTATTTTTAGAAACCCATTTAGTCTAGTTTGTGTTGGCTGACTACCCTGGGTGTGGGGCCTTCCCATTGGAGAGAACTGATTTCCCTTTCCCAGCTGCAGGTATATGTAGACAGCTCCTCAGCTAGAGAGTGGGACCTGAGGCCTGCTTCCCCTCCTCTGTGCTGGGATCTTTGTCTGCCTGCATTTGCCTAGGTCTTCCGCATGCACAGTCTTCAAGAGTCGATGTGTACATCTGCCTGGTGTGTGGAAAACTATGTTGTCTTGCACTTCCCTGCCATCCTCGACTTTTACAGTATTTCTGCCCCCTCTCCTTCAGGGATCCCTGAGCCTGGAGGGGAGGAATGTAACACAGACACCCCACTTGGGGCCCAGGAGTCTGGTGCCAGTTGTTCTCTGTGCATCGACCAGTTATGGGTTTACACGTCGATTGCCATCTACCACAAGAGGCCTCTCTGATGAGGGTCGAACTGCGTATGAATTTCAAGTTCCACTTTGGACTCTGGGTTCAGATTCCAGGCCTAGAGTCATATTCATATTTTGTATTCATCATATAAATAAAATTGAGTTTGGGCTTTGTTAAGAAATTTTTTGGACAGATGAGCTGTGTATACATCCCCATAGATGATTAGTCTGATGCAACCTGTCGCCACTCAGTAACAGCCACAAGAAATAGACCCCCCATGCATATACATGCACACAAACATGCATATACATGCACCCAAACACGCATACACACACACACACACACAGAGGGATTTTGTTTGTTTTGTTTTTTTGTTTTTGAAGACAGGGTTTCTCTGTGTAACAGTCCTAGCTGTCCTGGAACTTGTCCTGGAACCAGGCTGGCCTCCAACTCATATAGATCCGCCTGCCTCTGCCTCCCGAGTGCTGGGATTAAAGGTGTGCAGCACCACTGCCTGGTGGGTTCTTTTATTTAAAAATTTTTTAATTTTACATACTAGCCCCAGTTCCCCCTCCCTCCCTTTCTTTCCCTCCTCCACCCTCCCCATCCTTTCCTCAGAGGAGATAATGCCTTCTTTGGAGAGTCAACAAAGTCTGGCATACCAAGTTGAGGTAAAACCAAGCGCCCCTCCCCCCATCAAGATTGAGTAAGGTATCCCGCCATAGGGAATAGGCTCCACAAAGCCAGTTAAGGCACCCAGGATATGTCCTGGGAGTTTGGACTTTCTTATATGAACACCATTTTAGTGTACTTGTCTTAGGCGTTATTATATTGCTGTGAAGAGACAACATGACCATGGCAACTCTTATAAAGGAAAGCATTTAATTGGGGGCTTGCTTGTAGTTTCAGAGGCTTAGTTCGTTATGGTGAGGAGCGAGGAGCGTGGCAGTAGGTATGGCAGCGGGTCCTGGGGAAGTAGCTGAGAGCTGCACCCTGGTCTGCAGACACAGACAGAACAATGCTGAGCGTGATGTCAGCTTTTGAAAACTTGCAAACCTGCCCACAGTGATTCGCTACTCCAACAAGGCCATGCCTCCTAATCGCTTTCAAATAGTGCTACTCCCTAGAGACTAAGAATGCAAATATATGAGCCTAAGGGGGCCATTCTTATTCAAACCACCATAGCACTTAGAAATGATTAGAATATTAAATTATTTTTCCAGTCGTGTAAAATAGCTTTGATATTTGCTAAAATAGGTTTGATATTTGTTGATCTGTATTGGTACAACCTTAATTTTGGGTAAATATTCTCAAAAATGGAATCACAGGCTGTTTTCTCCTAGAACATTATTTCTCGGAACAGTGTCACCAAGGATTCTTTTTATGGGGGAAAAGAAAGCCTCTGTGGACAGTGGCTTTTTTGCAGGGTAAGTGAGAAACAAGTTCTAGGTTCTTGTTGCTGAGGGTGCGAGGCCTCACACAGAGGGCAAACACTTGCTCTATGTGGGGAGTAGGCTAAGGCACCAGTGTGTGCCACCCCATTGCATGGTCCCAGGATTCATGCCCCACTCCCTTTGTAAATGAGAGCACTAAGACTTGGAGGTGAAATACTTTTGCAGGCATCTCAGCAGGGACTGGCAGAAGGCTAAGTAGAAGGCTTATGGAGTGGCCTGTGGAGTACTGTAGGTTCAGATTTTCAGAGGCATCCTGGGATTAGTAGTCTTTTCTCGCAGAGCTGTGAGTGGGGGTTCTTGGGAAGGACCTGGTCCTTCTGCCTGTCACTCCTGCACCACAATTCGGAGCTGTGTTAGATCTTCTGTGCCCCCCACCAAACTTATTCCTTGGTTATTAAGATGCCACACCTTGCTTAAAATAATCAATGCTATAGCGAGACACTGTATATCTAGTTTTGATCCCAGTGTTGAATGTTTTGAAAGAGGAGCCTGGAAGGAAATGTTAATGGAGGGTGGATGGTGCAGGTAGATGCAGGAATTAGGAATAGGCAAGTGGATGGGAGTACTGAGTAGAAAGAGAGGTAAGTGTTCTAAGAACAATGCATATGCCAGGTCACACATGGTTGGGATAAGGCGGACATGACGCAGGCGAGGACCCTTGGAGCCACCCAGCAACAGCGAGAAGCTCTCAAGTGACTGATGGAGCCGAGGAAAGCAGAGCTGTGAGACCACTGACGGTGGATGGAGCAGCATTGGTTATGCCTGCCAATGGGATGATGTCAGGGTGGTGGTCCAGCCTTCTGGAATAAAAAACCTGCCTGCTGATTGTCGGTGTTCTTCCCACCTGAGATAATTATAGTCTGCTTTACACTTATACGTGTCTGATCACGTGGCATAGTGGAAGTAGTTCAGAGATAGAATACTACATCTTTGACAGGGACAGGTGACAGATACAGGGTCCAGACCAAAGTGGGCTGGCTTTCCAGTTCAGGCTTTGGGCACCGTGCTGTATTTTTTTTCCTTCTAGTCTTTTCAAAAGAATGCCTAACAGGCCTTTGATGGATTTATGATGACCGCTGATAATTCTCCAAGTGATCATATACACACGGAAATACGTGGGCAAGTGTCAAGGGCAGCATCTAAAGGGCAGTTGTATTTTAAACATGCAGTTGGTGTTTGCTTTTGGCTCCCCGTTTGAGCCTCCCACCTGGGAACCCCTCTGATGCCCTGGTGTGAGGGAATGAGATTGCCAATGGTGACATCAAGAGCCAGGGTGATAGTAAAATTCAAGAAGGTTTTGGCTGCTTAGATAGGAACCACTGCCCTCTGTCCTTTCACAGTGTTGACAGTTAACAACACCTTGGGTCACAACGTGGTTGCTGACCAGTGCTGCCTTTCCCCTCGTGAGTACCTCCTCTCCCACAGGAAGAGGAGGGAAGTTTAAGGAACCAAGGGTGCTGTGGGCCAGTTAGGAGAAAAGCATAAGGAAGGCTAAGCGTTCTTTGTCATATGCTTCTCTGAGCCTTTACTATGTGACTGTGGCCCTCCAGGAGAGGGCTCCAAACAGTTTTCTCATTATTTTGTTTTGTTTGCACGGAGTTTCTTCCTCAGTGGCCCTGCAGTTCTTCATGGGAACCCAGAAGTCATGTTGATCAAGGAACATCTAGATATTATGTATGTCTTTCCCTTTGGTATTTGGCTAGCTCACTTCTTAGCTCTGAGATCTGAGTTGGTATTTGGTTTCATTTGTTTTTTTGAGATAGGGTCTCACTGTGTATCCCTGACTGGCATGGAACTCACTATATAGACCAGGCTGGCCTTGAACTCACAGAGATGAGCTTGCCTTTTCCTCCTGAGTACTGAGACTACAACACCCAACTAGTGTTTTGTTTTGAGACAGAGTATTGCTTTGTAGCCCAGGCTGGCTCCAAATTCTTTATCTTTCACTCAGTCAGCTAAGTGGTGTGCCTCCTTGCAGGCAGCTCTGATTTTTTAACTGTTTATTTATTATGTTTCTGGGGATAATCCCCAGATTTGTGCATTCTAGGCAAAGTGATCCACCCATATCTCCAGTCCAGCTCTGAGTCCAGACATTTTTTTAATATATCAGTTTTATTAAGGTATTTGGAGTTTATATATATGTGTGTGTGTGTGTGTGTGTGTGTGTGTGTGTATGCATATCACAAATGACTCTTGGATCTCATTCCTTTTTTCTTTTCAGTATACTTTTGAGAATATTAAGTTTTGTATTCTACCTGTCTAAGATCCTCTAATACTGTGTTCTTGATATTAAAAAAAAAAAAAATCCCGCCGGGTGGTGGTGGCTCACGCCTTTAATCCCAGCACTCGGGAGGCAGAGGCAGGCGGATCTCTGTGAGTTCGAGACCAGACTGGTCTATAAGAGCTAGTTCCAGGACAGGCTCCAAAGCTACAGAGAAACCCTGTCTGGAAAAACCAAAAAAAAAAAAAAAATCCAAATTCACATGCTTTTCCCTGTAGTGTGTTTGATATAACTATCGACCTTTATTCTCTCTACACTTTTCAGTTCATTACTCTATCATCTCCACCGCCCCATCTTATCTTCTAGTATGTTCTCTTCGCGGTGGGTACTAGCCCTGACCTTATTCCAGCAGCAGTTGATTATCCTGGGAGCCAGATGGAGATCATTTAGTTGCAAACATCGAATTTAGGGAAGTCATCTATGACAGACTGGGGGGGTGTTCCAGTGGGGTTGGGAGGAGTTGTGACCCATCTGGTTGGATGATGAACCTTGGTCACTGAGCCAAGGACACTTCTCTCAACTATTTTTGCATCCTGCTTCCGGCTTTCAAAGAATGCCATTTTGAAGGGCACCGTGAACTTTAGGTCTGGCAAAGGCAGGACTTTTGTTGGCAGGCCTGAGCTCATCCCATGGCCCTGCTGCAGCTCTGTGGTCTTGGGCAAGCCATCTCATAAACCCTGGGAACATCTGAACAGAGGAAAGGGCACTGCCCGACCCCTGGGATTGCTGTGAGAAGCACAACAGCAGAGATGGGGGGAACCTTGAGCCTTATGCACATATGGATACCTAAGTAGATGGGGGCTAGTGTCAGCCTCAAAGAGAACATACTAGAAGATAAAATGGGGCGGTGGAGATGATAGAGTAATGAATGAAAAAGGTAGAGAATAAAGGTCGATAGTTATATCAAACATACTACAAGGAAAATCATGGGGATTTGGAATTTTTTAAGTAACAGGAACATAAGATTAGAGGATCTTAGGTAAAATACAACACTAAATATCCTCCAAAGTATACTGAAATGAAGAAAGACATGGAATCCAAGAGCCAGCATCACCATGTGGTAGTAAGCCTAGTTCCTACTTCCTGAAATAGTAGTCAAGGACATTGTAAAGTGTCCTGAGAATGGAAATCAAGGTGAATGTCCCCAGAATGGTGAGCAGGGCTTGGTTACCTTCATAGCACTTTTTCCTCTGTGGGAAGTGCATAGATGTCTCAGAACAGAAACATATAAGGGTAAATAGTGACAGCAATGGTTCTGCAGTTCAAGGTAGACATACATGCGTGTGTGTGCGCATGCACACACACACACACACACTCTCACACACAGTTTTAAAAATTTTAAAAAGAAAAGGGATTGTGGGTTAATGTCATAGAAGTGGTGATCCTTAGAACACATTTGGAAGGTGCTGTCTCAACTGTCTTTGGGTTCCTGCCGGATGCTGCCTTACCTCCCATTCTCCAGCAATGCTGACCCCTCTGCTGGCATGACCCACCTCCCTCCCCATCTCATCACTGCCACTCTCCATCTGGAGAGCTAGAGTGTCATCTGAAATATTTGAAGTTATTGAAGTGTCTTACAGTTCTGGTTGTGACGGCATCAATCCATTTCACAAGGGTTGCTGTATCTTTGGCGCTTCTCACAGGGGTAAAACACAGTAGGTGGTCTGTGGGAGGAAAGCAATGGCTGGAGCGAACACTAAACCGGAGGCTCTCTGTTACACAGGGTAGAAGACCATGACGATCTCATGCCAATATTTACGCACTATGACAACACTCTGAGAGAAATGTATGGCGAATACTTCCTGGCTGAACTAATAGAGGCCCAAGACGAAGAGAATCATGCTGTGGTGTGTGAGGTTGGTGACTGACCCTCCTGGGAACATAGTGAAAGAAACAAGAGGAAGGAGCCATGCTGCTGCTGGCTTGCTGAACATCCCTGGAGCTGGAGTGCCCTTCCCTCCTGCATACCCTTCTAGGTGATGCCAGGCCAGCTAGGGGGACCTGAGAAAGCTGGTGCTGGTCACGTCCTGGGCTAGCTGGTTGCCTCACTCCTGTCCAGGATTTGTGGTGTGGAACTCTCCAGTGTCTCTTAGACCTGACAAGGTATTGGCAGAGCAGAGGACAAGGTTAAGTTTAGGAAGAAAAAAAAAATTTCTTTAGGTCCTGGTAATTGAGGATGAGGGTGTCAGGGAATTGAGAGAGGGGTATATCTGACCTGTTTAAAGTGAATCCTTCAATTCGGCTCTCTGGAACTCATAAGAATTCCTTGAGTTGTAAGTTTCAGACACGTACATTGTATAAACAGCAGCATATTTATGCCAGAATGACTGTGACAGATGTTTTTGCACAATGAAAAGTATCTTTAGAAAACGACCAAAGAGAACTTAAAATCTTGATCTTGCAGTAGCGGTAGTTGTAGCACTTGGCCAGAGTTGGATTAATAGCTTATCAGCATTTTATTGATAATGTTAAGACTCTGAATGGCAGCATGAGAGAGAAATTTGATAACTTGCATTTGTCCTCAGACCTTAATAACTTGCAGGTGGTCCTTGGTTGTCTAGCTATCAAGGTGAGGACAATACAGCAGCAAGCACCATCCCTCCGTGGTCTCTGCTTCAGCTCCTGCCTCAGCTTCCCTCAGTGATGGGCTGTAAACCTGTCAATCATTTCTTCCCTTTCCTCTTCTGGTTGCCTTTGGTCAGTGTTTTATCCCAGCAACAGAGAATAAAGTAGGCCATAGGGAGAGTATGGTGTCAGAACAGGGCTACAGGAGTGGGGTCTTTCACCCATGCTCATGCAGTCTGAGGAAGGCGGCTGGAAGCAGCGGTTCACACACTTGAGCTGCATGGGGAGCCCTTGGACTGAGGAAGCCCAGGAGACTTGGCCTCACCCAGGCAGCGGGTGGGGATGAGAATGGGGGCAGGGAGGCTGCTTTTCTCTAAGCTGCAGGGTGTTGTTGCTCAATGGACTTGCATTTTACATTAAGAAACTGGAAAACCTTCCCCTTGGTTCTGGTGTAGTGTCACCCACGTCTAGAGTAGGTCTTGTATCAACTATAACTGAACAGCTCAACTTCCATAATTGGTTTGCCAGACAGGAGACATGATGGGGAAGAGCCTGAATGAATTTTAGGGCTCGTCTTTTCATATAATGTAACAAATGTGGGCTGGTAAGATGGCATGGAGGAGAAGGGCACTTGCCCAGTGAGTCTAGTGACCGGAGAGAATCAGCTCCACACAGTTGTTCTTTGGCCTCTGTATATGCATCTTGGCAAATATGTCCCAATACACACACACACACACACACACACATACACACACACACACATACACACAGGCACACACACAGGCACATAAAAACTATAGTAAAAAATTTAAAGCCTCTTTAAAAATAATAATTAACAGCTGGGCAGTGGTAGCGCATGCCTTTAATCCCAGCAATTGGGAGGCAGAGACAGGTGGATCTCTGTGAGTTTGAGGCCAGCATGGTCTACACAGTAAGTTCCAGGATAGCCAGGACTGTTTCACAGAGAAACCCTGCCTCGAAAAGACCAATAACAATAATAATAAATAATAATAGTAAACAAACATGAATTGAATAGAGCCCTTAGATCCCTACCCATCCTGCTCATGAATAGAATCATAATTATGTTTTTGTTTGCAAACAGATGTTTGACTTTGATTGTCAAAAGAGATTCCTATGCCAGCTGATTGAAAAGCATTAAAAGATTGGAATTTGCAACTTTGTTTCTGGGGTGATATTTTTAGGGATTCATTCTTTATACACTCTTTTTTCTTTTGTTGAAACTGTAAGACCTCTTAAAGAATATTACTTTTCTTGAAATTTGAAAGCAAATATTCTCTGTAAATAATGTGAGCAGTTTGAGGCTTGCTTCCACATCGGGCCTCACAGACTTGGTGACTACGAGACTCTTCCGGAAGACATTCAGACTTTGTGCCAAGTTCACTCCAGCGTCATAATTCTTACAATAACGAATACAGAGTCAAATACTCCAAAATAGATGTGGGCAAAGGATTTGATTGACAGTCCCACCTTCAAAAAAGGATACAGAAATTGTCAGTGTCACATGAGAAGAAGTCATTTGGTATCATAAGATGTCAGTCTCATTAGTCATTTGGGAAGTGTTAGTCAAAAGCATAGGGAAGCCAGCCATGTTGGTTCACATCTGGAATCTTTGTTCTTAGAAGACTGGGGCAGGAGTAGCCCACATGCAAGACCAAATCTAGGCCACTCTATTTCAAAAACAAAACAGAACAACAAAAGCTGCAGTGAGATCATTTTACTCCCAATAGGGTGGTGGTAGCAATAACAACATCAATAATAATAATAATAAATAGGATAGTAATGCAAGTTTTGGCTTGGAATTCAAGGACATATTGAGGTGGATGGTCCTTTGTGACAAGAGATTTATTAGAAGTGTTATTAACGTCACAGACAGAGACAACGGCAGCATGGTGGGGGAGCTCTGAGAGTTCCAGTACAGGGGTCCCTTCTTTCAGGTTTCTGAGTGGGGAGGAGTGAAAAGGTCACTGAAAAGTTCCTCTCTTTTACTGGAAGTGGGCTGTTCTGCTGGAGTAGCCAGGGAACATCTACCGCTCCCCACGTGGTTTTGACGTGCGGTCGGTTGATGGCTCTCTTCACCACTCAGTCAGCCTTCAGCTCTAGGCTGATGAGAAAAGGAAGGGTCAGGAAGCATTTGGGCCAAAGCAGCACCATTTTGAAAAACAGTGTTTTTCCACAACCGCCGAAAACTAGAGGCGACAAATCGGGCAGAGCCTGAACAAGGACTTTGATCTTTCCGTTAAGTCTCTGTCTTGTGTGATCCAGTCTTCATTTGCAGGAGTGTTTTTGTTCTCTGGTTTTATTAGGGTGTTAGTGCTCACCAAATCCCTTGAGGAAGTGATCTACTGCAGCTGTGGTGCTCTCTGCCTGCTCTTTTTCTTGGTCTATTTCTTTCACTTTCCATGTGAACATTGAGGCAAAGAAAGCCACGGGTTGGAAGTGTCAGGGCCAACCCTGTGACGTTGGTGTCCCTAAGAGGTGAAGGGGTCTAGCCCAGTCTCTTCCAAAGGCTGTGCTGCCTCAACCATCAGAAGCTTTATGTTCCAGAGAGAGGAGACCACAGATCTTATTCAAGGACAAGGACATAGGCAGGGCCTGGGAATAGGAATCAGGCAGGAAAGCTACATCTTGTGTCTGAAGCCTTTTTGGGTTCAAGCTAAATACTGGCCCTACTGTCCCACCCCCACTTCCTTCCTACCTGTCATCCTGGACATGTCACTACCCTGGGTGGAGGTATCTGGTCTAGCTTGAGAGAGCTAGTTGTTAAATCCTCAGGAACTTTGCAAGCTATTTGCTGAACGTAGCCATCATTAAAACTTGTAGGCTCACACCTTTAATCTCAGCACTCAGGAGGCAGAGACAGGCAGATCCCTGTGAGTTTGAGGGCAGCCTGGTCTACAAGAACTAGTTCCAGGACAGCCAGGGCTATTATACAGAGAAACCCTGTCTTGAAAAACCAAAAAACCAAACAAACAAAAACCAAACCAAACAAAAAAGTTGTATAGGCTGAAGATGTAGCTCAGTGGTTAGAGTTCCTGTCATATAAACCCAGCATGGTGGCACGTACCTATAATCCTAACACTTGGAAGGCAGAGACAGGAGGATCGAAAGTTCAAGGTCACCCATAGTTAAATAACCAGTTCAAGGCCAATCTAGACAACATGTGACCCTGTCTCAAAAAAAAAAACCAAAAAAACAAAACACACAAAAAAACTCAAAACAGCAAACAAATCCCAAAACAAAAGGCCACTTGTATAAACTTACAGTGTAAGAAATTATAGTAAATAATGTTTAAAGGGTACAATTGATTTCTTTTAGTATTATATAGCTCTTGGGGATTTTGTCTGTGGTCTTATCCGGTGGACATAGTATTTAATAACATGCCATCACACATCTCTTCCCTACATCACTACTCCATGTTTGATGACATCAGTTGGCAACTTGAAACTACCGTGATGACAGTATTTTACCATTATTGGCAGGCACTAAACATCTGGGTATTTCTTCCCAACACTGAATCAGCGTTTGTTAACATCTCATGTACTAGGGACATTGTAAGTGAGTGTTCCAGTTCTGGAGCTGCAAAGGGACAGCTCTGGAGGGAAAGGTATCCTGACTTGTGGGCAAGTCAGGCCTGACTCATCAGGAGGTCAAGCAATACTGGGAGCTGGGGTGCGGTAGGGGATGGCTTCCCAGCAGGACATAGCAGTCTTGCTCCTCTCCTAGAGAGAGCTGTTACAGCTGAGCTCTGCTCTTTTCCCCTCTAGGACCGTCCTAGCAGCTATCTCCTTCTTCTGCTCTGCTCATCTCCTGCGCAAGATGTTACTTCTTTGGTTTCCCTCCGCTAAAGTGGAGACCCTGCAGAAATGTAGCAATCACCTTGGCTCCAGCGAAAAGTTGTTACTTTTTCTGCTCAGCTTCCCCAAGGGAAAGTCTCAGCAAAGGTTCTTCTTTTCTGCACTGGGGAAAGATCCTCACCCGAAACTCTTTTAAGTAAGAGACTTATTTGGGAAGGAGGAGTCCAGGAGAGTGGCTGCCTCTGCCAGGGTGGGAAAGGGCAGCCCACAACTGAGCAGGCAGAAGGGTTTATATAGGATTTCTTAGGGGTGGAGTTTGCCCAGGGAGATTTTTCTGCTCAGAGATTGGTTAGTTTTCCTGCTTAGAGATTGGTTGGTTTAGTTGGTCAGGGGCAGAGTTGGCTCCCATTTCAAGGCCAAACTATGTTTCATTCACTTCCCCTTTTTTAGCTTTTTGGCTCTAGTTTTGGGGCCGGGGCACATTTCTTTCACTGGCTCTGGTTCCAGGGCCAAAGTGTGTTTCTTTGACTCTCGTTTCAGAGTCAGGGTGGGTTTCTTTCACTAGCTCTGGTTTCAGGTCCAGGGTGGGTTTCTTTGACTGGTCCGTTTACCCTGCAGCCACCACTAACCAGGGGTAACAGGACAAAGTGCATCAAGTGTGCCTCTTTCCAACCCAGTACAGGACGGTTTCAGGCTGAGCACATAGAGCACTTGAGGGCTTGGCTTGAGTTAGGAGAAAAGCCATTGCCTTGTTGAAGAATTGTTGACTTTCTCTGTCCTATTTGCTACTTTGGAGGAGTTCTGAGCTGTGGCTTTGCTGCAGGTTCCTTGTCATAACGGTACCTTGACATCTGGTGTTTACTCCAAGTTGAGATTTCAAGGAAGGGTAGTTGGAGGCCAAGGCGGTTCCTAGAGACAGATGGGCAGAGCGTCTGTTTTGGCATCATCCAGGACATGGGCAGCAGTGGTCCGAGAAAGCACCACTGACCTGCAGGCGGGAGAGAGCCTGCCAGGTTAGCCATGCACTTGGCATCAATAGAAGGGGATGAAAGCCAGTAACGGTCACAACAAGGACAAAAGCCCTCATTATGAAATATTGTCACCCAAAAGGGATGCCTGACTGTGGGGTTTTTGGGGTGGCGTTATGAATGTCAAAGCACACACGTGTCTGTGAGTTAGACAGGTTTGTGAAGACAAGGCAAGCTCACAGGTGGTTTTCCAGTGACCTAAATCTTATCTGTGTGTCACGTAGACACGCACAGGACAGACAGGAAGAGCAAAATCTCCAGTTTTGTCCTCCAGACTTCGACGGCAGAAAATACCTGTGTCCGCTGAACGGTAACAGCAGCCAGTGTCTCTGCACTGTACAAGTGACACACACACACACACACACACACACACACACACACACACCAACCTACCCCAGGCGAGTTCTGCAAATTGATATTCCAGAACAGTGTATCTCAAGGCGGTCATTTGAAAGGAACCCAAAGACCAGAGCAGACATGTCCACCCTCCGTCCTTGCTCTGCTGCTGTCTCTGACTGTGGGCTTCCGTAGGTTGTTACAACCCTAGCCGAGTGATGGGAATATAACAGGTTGTGGAATTGGAGAATGCTAAATCTTTGTTCCTAATGGCAAAACATGTTTTTCTCATTTTCATCAGAATGTGTGATCCATGCCATTTGAAATCAAATCCCAAACACAATGAGCCATTAGTGTAATAGCTCATTACTAACGGCGGTCTTATAAATAATACATTCTTATCATGCACACGCAGCTCGCCATGAAGCCAGCAAAAGGTATTTCAGGCCATGGAAGTTTCGCTGCGCCAGCACGGCTGTAGATTAGAAGGACATCTCCATGTGAACCAAGATGGATGCCAATTTTCCCTGCCGGGAGTGAGGCTGGCCGTCTCTTTCTGCACATATGGTAGATGGATTGGTTAATCAGCGTCTGCTGAGTCTTGGGCCTGAAATTATAGAGAAGCCAGACAACTGCAGCTACACAGCCTTTGTTCGGGAGTGCAAACAAGACAAACAATTACTTGTTATTTGGGAAAAAAATTAAAATGTTTATTTTGGACTTTCATTAAAGTGTCAATGGCTTTATAAAACAGCTGTGTAAATCAGCCTTTTATAGCATGTATCATTTGGGGAGGGGTCCTGTAAAGAAAGGAAAATTCATTTTAAAAAGGACTCCTTGAAGATAAAGGGCACCTTTGTGTGTTTTTCAAGCACACAAAGCTATTGGAGAAATAGTTTGCTGTCTTTTCCTGTATCATCAAACATCCTTGCCACTTGCTTCTCTGCTGTAGGATGCTGAAGCATCACCCATTTGTGTGGGGCTGCTCCTTGGGAATGGGTGATGCACAGTACTGAGTTTATTTTCTGAATAGAATGGCTGTGTCCTTCAGTCACTCACTCAGCTACTTGCGAGTCTGTGTTCCTCATCAAAAAAATTTTTTAAAAATTATATATTAAAACCATGGCGACCATTGCAAAGAGCTTCATACCGAGTGATTTAGTGTGCAGAGGGTTATTTGTTAGTACATCAGTCCAGGCTTCATGGAGCTGTTTCCCTCCACACAGCCTTTCTTCACTTCTCCATGACCAATCAAGTGATAAATAAGTGTATCAAGAGATAGAGAAGAGTTTCTCCCTATTAAGGAGCCCCGGATTGTGACTGTTCTCTAAGTTGGGGTTTATCAGATGGGTTAGGAGCAACCCACTTTACAAAGAGCTGTGATGGGTGGGGAAGGACAGAATGGAGAAAAGTGTCTTAAGAGGTCAGGGCTTATGGGGGAATAAGAAAAGCAAATACACCTCACCCCCATCACTTTCACACACACACACACACACACACACACACACACACACACACACACACACACACACCCCAAAAGACCAAGCTCCAACCCACTGGCTGGCAGAGGGAGTAGAATAGGCGAGGTGAGGAGAACGGCTCAGAAAGAGATCAGGTGTAGCTTTCCAGGGTCTCCTCAGGGATACTCTGGCAACTCCCCTAAGTTACTTCCCAACCACTAAGAGTGTCCCCAGTGGTCTTGTTGGATATGCCTTTGAGCATGTTCTATATTCTGTGTGTTGTACTGGACATGAGAGCTACTGAAAGACCCTTCCACCCTTAAATAACCCAAGAGTGTTCCCCACGCTCCCAGTGGGCCACATGCCAAGAACTCTTGGCAGATCTTAAGTCTGATAGGTGGCTGTGTTCTGATGTTGCAGGTGGAAGGCAAGGCTGTCGGGTTCATGAGTGTGTGCTCCAGCGTGAACTTGCCCCTGCTGCACGAGTGCTTCGACCTGGGCCCTTTCCATGGGTTCTGTGTCCCACATCCTGACGATCTTCTGGAACCATCAAGAGAATCAAGTATCCAAGAAAGCCAAGGTACGGTGGCTGTCCCAGGACATACCAGAAAAGTCAGCACACGTATTACACACAACTGTGCTATTCACGGAAAGGGCATCTTAAGACTCTTCCAAGTTCCATTTATGGAGTACATCCACACAGTTATTGGCATCTTTGTGAAATCTGTGGGTCTAGGGACAAACCTGTACAGCCATAATTAGATATGGTTCCCTTAAAGCTAAAAGTTTTCAAATTCAGAATGTTTGCTTACAGAATGGTCATTGGTATATAAGCTATAGTGAGATTTTTATTTTCATTGCTGGGGATTAGGTTCAGAGCTTTATGCATGTTGACTAAGAGCTGTACTTCTGGGTTACATCCCTAGTGCCAGTTTAGTCTCTCTGTCTCTCTGTCTCTCTGTCTCTCTGTCTCTCTCTCTCTATCACACACACACACACACACAGAGAGAGAGAGAGAGAGAGAGAGAGAGAGACAGAGAGACACAGAGAGACACAGAGAGAGAGTGAGAGAGAACACCAGACTATAATAAATAACTTCAAGAATTCAAGGGACTAGGGAAATATCTTGGTGGCAGATCATTGGTCTCATAAGGACTAGGTTCCCTGGGTTAAATCTCCAGTGTTTAAAAATTTAAATGTATAAAAAGCAAACAAACTTGAAGACTCTGTATAGTTTTAAACTTTGATTTTACAATAAGTATCTCTGTGTTTGTGTCTTTGGGCAAACCCTCCGTAGCATGAGTGTATTGCAAGTGCTCATTCTGAACTTGTACAACTGATTTCTGCATTAATAACATTAATCTTCAATTTTTTATTTATGTTTAAGTATGTATGTCTGTATGGGTATATACTGTGTGAGTATGTGTATGTGTGTGTGTGTGTGTCTGTGTATATAATTAAGAGGGTAAGCACTCAGGAGGCAGAGGCAGGAGGATCTTTGTGAGTTCGAGACCAGCCTGGTCTACAAGAGCTAGCTCCAGCGCAGGCTCCAAAGCACAGAGAAACACTGTCTCAAAAAATCAAGAAAAAAAAAAGAGGGTATCAGATCCCCTAGAGCTGGGGTTACAGGTCGTTGTGAGCCACCATATGGATGCTGGAAACTGAGCTCAGGTCCTCTGCAGGAACAATACAAACTCTTAACTCCAAGCCATAAAATGAATTTTGAAATATCATCTGTGTCAGTATTTTTTGGAGTAAGATGAGGTAATCTCTGATGGTAGCTTCATAGTTAAGTAGGTTCTTATGGCAGATAGATACAAACAGGCAGGTGAGCTTAGGTGTGTCAGTTCAATTCTCTTACCTGGTTCCCCATGTGTAGGGTGAGGAAAACTGCCATCAGGCAGGAGTTGTGGATTTTCACTGAGGTATGGCATGTAAAATGCTCTACTTGCTGTCCATGTCTTGAATGAATTAGTGAGCAGTAAACATTGATAATAGTTAATGGCCATAATTTTTATGATTGGCCATTCAGCCACTCTTTGGGGGAAAATCAGTTTGTTTTGTCTTTTTTAAACTGTACTGCTTCCTCTAACATGAAGGGTTTTAGTGAAGTTGTTCAAAAATAGGAAGAGGAGCAATATGGTTGGTGGCACAGGACTTGGGGTTCCAGTCAGTCGCAGGTGTCACTTTAGCCAACCTTGCCCCCTCAGTGGGCAAACCAAACACTAGACACATGGATGTACGTGTCCTGATGGTGCACACTCGTCACACAGAACGGTGAAAGGCTCTTCCCTTTGGTACTGACAACAGCACCCTTCCTGAACGTGAGACTTGAGTCATTACTGTTTTGTGGTGAACGGTGCCTTCCCCAAGCTCTTGGGGAAGGAATGTTCTGGAGGAACATTTAAACACCATATGACAATCCTGAACCAGAAGGGATCAGAGTTGCTTTCCAGTGCTGGAAGTCTTCTATGAAGGAGGCACCAAGACAGGAGCCTTGCTGCGGCTCGTGCGCTCATGTATAAAGGAGAGATAAAAATAATACGCAATCAAGGAATGGATAGGAGGAGTAAATATTGGAATTGTGATGCATTTAGCTCAGTGCTAAGCATACAGTTTTTTTTTATTGTTGAAAGAAAAATTTACATTTACTCTCCTTGTTCCTGGCCCTCCTGCTCCCCCACTACCCTACCGCCCTCCCCCTGCTTCCTTAAGATGGGGCAGGATACCCTGCCCTATGGAAAGCCCAAGGC
>JAQHUG010000009.1:13573625-13584741 GCA_028555095.1 Dicrostonyx torquatus
GAGCCAGGCGGTGGCGGCGCACGCCTTTAATCCCAGCACTCGGGAGGCAGAGGCAGGTGGATCTCTGTGAGTTTGAGACCAGCCTGGTCAATATGAGCTAGTTCCAGGACAGGCTTCAAAGCTACAGAGAAACCCTGTCTCGAAAGACCAAAAAAAAAAGAAAAAAAAAAAGAAAAAAAAAGAATACACTAGTTAGGACGTGACCATAGTCCTAAATTTTCTCTGGGTCCCCATAAGATTACCAGCACTCATAATCAGCAGGAAATAGCCTAGAAAACTACACCGACATTCTCAAAAAATGAATTATAGATGTTTGTCTTTGTTTAGAGTGTTGGTTACAAGTTGTTATGAGTAATGGTCAGGAAAAAAGCTAAACAAAAGTGATTCGATTTAGGGTTCTTGTTAAAAATAAAAAAGGGGAAATGCTGTGGGATAATGCTCTTGTATACTGTAAAGATTTGTCACTTGTATTAGTTTAATAAAATGTTGATTGGCCAGTAGACAGGCAGGAAGTATAAGTGGGGCAACCAGACTAGAAGAATTCTGGGAAGAAGATAGGCAGAGTTGTAATCACCAGCCAGACACGGAGGAGACAAGCCACATGGCTAAACATAGATAAAAATTATGGTTAATTTAAGTTGTAAGAGCTAGTTAATAATAAGCCTGAGCTAATAGGCCAAACAGTTTATAGTTAATATAAGTCTCTGTGTGTTTCTTTGGGACTGAACAGCTGCAGGACCAGGAAGGATAGAAACTTCCATCTACAAAGACATCCAATGTTTCCCTCTAACTTCCACAGTGGTTGTGCACATTCCTGAACACATCAAAGTGCCTACATCCATGCTCAAAAATGGTAAAATTACATGTTTATCTAAGAACTGATGTCAAATAAATTTTTATGATTCATTATTGGTAAATGTTTTATTTACTTATATATTTTATATGCCTGTGCATCCAGGGCGTAAACATTTCTCAGGCGAAAAGAGATGTAGAGTAGATGTAGATCGAATACCCCCGTAACCAGTATGTTTTACCACATACAGAATCAGGATTTTTCATGTCAGTGAGCTGTTTAATAAGAGATTTCCTTAGCAGTTTACCAGTGTCCAACCCATACCCTCAAACTTGACTGTACGTCTGCACATGTGTGAAGACACACATAATTTGAACAACTTTTTTCTGCTGACATCTTCATCCCTGTATCTTCAGGCCTGTCTAGAGCTATGGAAAGACATGCTGCCCTGTCAAGCTGCAAGCTAGAAGAGCTAGGTGAGCACTGCAGGCACTCCCCACTCCTTGAATCAAGTCCCTGCCCTCTGACTCAGGTCCCTCAGAACTCCCACATCAATTACTGTCTTTCTATCTGTGTCTCAAGATCTGCTTCTGAGGGATCAAACCGTCGATCCATTCTCTTTGTACCAACCGTGGAAGCATTTATCTCATACACAACAGACTAGATTGAGGTTCAGACATCCCAGGTCTCTTGCCTGTCAGGTGGGGGACTGAGTGCCAGCTGTCCACTGTGGGCACTGGTAATGCACATCTTGTTGGTTCCTTCCCTTGTCCCTTCCTCCTTGGTCTTCTTCCTGTGTTCTCTGTTCATAGATCTCTGACTCTCTTTCCCTCACAGTTGGGAAAAATTTGAACTTCACAGCAGCCTCAACCAGGCCAAGCAGAAAATTAGTAAAACTTAATTTTCTTCAGATAATATAGGAGCCTTCCTTCTCTGGTTCTTTACACCATTTTGATGAGCCCACTGTCCATCATGTCAGCCTTATAAATATCCACTGAGCCTAAAACGATTAGCTGTGTACACCAGAGCAGGACATACACATGTATTGCATGTGCCTATCCCCGTAAGGACACTGCATCTATTTAACCTATGATGCATTAGTAAATTTTGGTTTGTATGTGTTAAGCAGCCTTTAGGCTACAACAAGTTTGACTGGGGTGAGTGAGTTCTAAGGATGTAGATTTTTGAACTACTATAAAGAAAACTGGTGAAAGTTTTATTTATTGCTTTTATTTAGTGGAGAACTTATTTTAGGAAAATCTCTTAAATGTTAAGCCTCTGAAGATGTGCAGAATCACTTCAAGGTGTCCCATATGCGTGGTCCTTAGTACATATTCTCCTTTAGCGACAGCAAAAAGGCTCAAAGCTCCAAGCTGTGTTTCCTTCCATTTGGCCCCACCGCTGGCCCCTGTGGTGCCTGCAAATCAAGCTGCGGCTTTTGTTAGCTGCACCACCACAATAAAGATTGCAAAATCAGAACTGAGCTGGCAATTTTCTTGATGATGCATAAGGCAAAATAGGGCACAGCCTGCATTTCCACAGCTGTATTGGCATCACCCGGTTTAATGGCTTAAAAAAAAAAAAGACAAGCCCAAATAAAACAACTTTTGTTCATCATGTAGGCCGGTGTGTTCCAAGGCAGCACAGATCTCTGTTTTGTAAGACCCCCGCAAGGTTCAGACTTGTAAATCTCATTACACACCCGGGGCCCACCTTACAAAAATCATTGTAGAATTTGATGTGCTCCTTGGCAGGGAGAGATTTTATTTTATATTACAGAATTGTGGCCTTTCAAAAAGATAATTAGCATAGCTCCCTGTAACCAACCCATCCAGGAGAAGTGTCGCTTATTATATGTTAAAAGGCCATTCAAAATAATTTTTTTTCCAAAAACACCCATGTCAAAAAGCAGCATTGCCTTTAAAATTATCAAACATATCACTCTTGCTGCCAGGAAATGTTTTTGTCATATTTAATTTCATTTGAATTTATTTCTGTTGCTTTTCTCAATTCACTTTGTATGTACTGGAGCTGAAAAAAAAACCCACAAAAGCAAAAAGTAAAAAGCAAATAAACAAAACACTGATAACCAACCAACCAAACAAACAAACAAAAAAACCCAAACAACAACAAAAAAAACCCCAGCAAAGTGCCCCACCACTTTCTTGCATATTAAAATATCCTCTTGTCTGTTTGCCAGTCTTCCTAAGGCTCCACTTTCTATTCTCAGTTCCATTCTTATGTCCTTGGTTCTTCACCCAGATTTCAGGTGCATGCAAGATTCTCGAGTGCAGAGCACAGCAACCTTCCTGCCCTTGCGTACACAACCTGGACCTCAGTTACCTGTAAGGCTTTCACTGGGGGGCTCTCCAGGATTTTGTATTAAAAACAAAGCACTGTAAATGAGATGCATCTTTGTCTCCGGGATCCTCCCAATGGCCTCGGTAACAAGTTAAATAACAAAAATTTATCTCCCAGTTCCAAGGCCTCAAGTGCTTGGAGATCAAGGTGCCTCAGCAGGTTTCCTCTGAAGTCTCCCTCCTTGGCTTGCCGATGGCCATCTTTTCCCTATGCCTTCGTATGGTGTTGTCCATCCTGTTCCTACTCCCCCTCCCTCCACCCACGGTTGGTCCATGTTCAATGTCTTCTTCTTACAAGGACACCATTCATAGTAGAATAGGGCTCACCTTAGCCCCTTCATTTAACCTATTAAATGGTGAGTTCATTCCACCCGACCAGGTGTCCACTGCCTCTTCTCAGATGCTGTCATATAAAGTCCTGCAGCCTGTAACAAGGGCACTGTAAGGGCTGCTGCTGTGGGTTCCCTGTCTACCTGACCAGTCTCCATCTCCAGTTCTTACCATCAGCATCCAGGTCCCTTTCTTCCCCTGCCTTCTATTTCCCTAGGGTCTGGTGGTATGGTTCTCTGATGACTCATGGCCAAGGCTGCTAGGCTATGACTATAGTAAACCTGGCGGTGGCTGCAGTTAGCTGCTCTATGTAACGTGTATACAAGTTTAATATGTCAGCTGAAATGGATTTCCCTAAGAATTTCTCTCTCCTCCCTCTCTCATTTTAAATGACTTGTAGTGTTCTGGATTGAACTCAGGGCTCTGTGCATGCCAGGCAAGTGCTCAGTCATTGAGCTGTTGTACCTCCAGTCCTAAATTCTGTCCTTTTAAAAACTTTATTTATTATTGTTAGTTGTTTTTTTGCCAGTGAATAACATCTTTGCATATGAAGGTTAATAATAACAATGAGAACAACAATAATAATGTTACTGTCATCTCCAAGGCTTTAATTACTCCTTCCAACTTCGATTTTCTGGAATTATGTACACGCCAGTGGCACATAGAAATGTCTAGAAAACAAGCAAATGATACCAGACCTGTGTGTAGGCCAAGTTGTCCTCAAGATGGACTGACAGTTCCGACTCTTGCAAGAGGATCTCCGGGTTACATCTTCAGGTTTTGTAACAGACCAGGGGGAATATGAGGCAGAGCTGAAATCTAGAGCTAAGCAGCCAGGGGCAGCGCCCCAAGTCCGCTGGGTGGGCCTTTTGGTTATTTAGCAAAAACCTGTTACTGATTTTCTATCTTCATTCCAGCGCTGCCTTCTAAGCCCTTTGCAGGATTTCAAAAACAACAGCAGCCACAAACGATGGCAGCTGCTTAAGAATCCATTATTTTTAGAGAGAGCAAGATGAAGGGGGTCTGCATTTCACTCCCCCTTTCAGCCCTGGGAGCAACCTGTGATAGGACTCGGCCATGCTCTCCAGCGGTCGGATTCATTTCACAATGGCAGAAACACAATCGCTTTGATACAGGGCCTGGAGGTCTTTGAAAGGAGAGTGGCTTTATTTATATTCCTTATGATCATTATGTGCTGGGATTATTTTCCCAGTAGGTGATGTCTCTTTTGCCCATATTTATGAAGCAGGGGAGAAAGCATTTAATGAATTTCAAGAGTGTATTTGACTGTAAAACACATCTCAGTATATTCACATGTAAATAACCCTTTGATTTGTTCTCTCCGGTGACCTTTTTTCTTTGGGGGCTACAACACAGTTTGTTGTTGTTTTCCATTTTCAAATGGGAGGCTGGATGATAATAATGAAAGATTATGCAAAAAAATCCATGTTTAAAATAATGTTGATATGCCACTTGTGCTGTAGGATAATTACAGTAATTTGGCTATTACACTATATGGAGGCAGGAGTTGGTTGGTAGCAAACACAGCAATGGGGGTGATTCAGGGGATTTTCCTCCCAACTGGCTGTTTGATCCTGCTGACTTTTCTCTTGAAAATCAATTGCTCTCTATGAATACTCTGAATTCCCCCTTGATTAAATTGGCTGTCAGTAGGCTGCACCCATTACATGGGGGTCGCCCCGAGTTCGCTCTGCTTACAAATGTGTTTTTATTTTGACAACTCTTAAACTATCATGAACCAAATTTAATCTGAGCAAAGAAGCATAGGAAGTAATTTACTAAAACCACAGTCTTGGTACATGGCTGCAAACAAAGAGAAAGGCAGTTCTGTGGATGCCCGGCGTGAAGCCAGCTCTACTGTACTGGGCCACCAGCCTTCTCCCCCTGGAGCTGGCTTGATCTCTGGTGTTTTCTGACCTCCAGGGCCACACGGCTCACTCAGCCAAAGACCTGGGAGAGGCACCTGGAAGCCTCTTTATCTCCTTATGGGTCTTAATAAACTGTGTCTTTTGGAATCAGGCTTAGAAAGTTTGATTTTTTTTTTCTTGAAAAGGACCACTAGTATTGAAGATGGAAAAAATATTAGCATGGCTGGGGTATAGTTTATGTGTGTATGTGTGTATTTAACTCCACAAGGAAAGGGGTGTTTTTTTTTTATTGATTGCTGATTTAAGTCTATGAAAAATATTTGGCAGCCAAGAAAAAAAAAACAAGCATCACAAAACTAGTTCTACAAACATGTGTTTTGTAATAGTTATGGAAAAGCACTCAGCTTTTCTAAGACAGAAATGCCCTGTCGATGCACAAACCCAGGCCTCACAGCAAAATAATAAAATATAGCTTATTCTGGAGCTAAAGATGAGTGTCCGTGGCTCAGAGACACAAACTACCCCAAACAGTATGGCCTGATGTAGTAACAGCTTCATGAAGGTTTCACAGTAACAGAACGACGAAAGTTATGAATAAAAGCATTTTTAGATACATTGGTGGAAATGTCAGGTGGGTAGGGTACAGTGACGTGGGAAACTCAGTGATGTGGATCAGATGTTCTGTGATGACATCCTTAGCCTTTGGGCTAGTCAAAGCGAAGAGATCTGGTTTGAGAATGGGTTTTACCTGAGAGTCACAAGGATGTTCGATCAAACATAGAAATGGGCAATGAATGAATGTCAAGGTTTTTTTTTCTTTTTTGCAGGTGGGGGATAATTTGGTTACAAACGTGCAAGATTCCAGCTTTCCTCTAATGCAGAAGAAGCAACCTCAAATGGATGGGGTCGGTGGAAGTTAGTTTAGGTGCAGGGTCTCTTCTTTCAAATGTTAGCACTATGAGGCTGAGTCATGTTTCCTGTAAGGAGATCCATTTTCTTTTCCCGCTGAGAAGTTGCTTCAGCTGCATCCCAGGCTGATTTCTTAGGTCCTTCTGTATTGGCTCTACCCTTACTCTTCATTTGGAATCATCTCCTCATGGAATTTCAGCTCTGCCCAGGACGGCACCACTGGCACTTACAGTCCTTGAGGTCTCCTTGGCTGCTCACTGGTCCTTGTGGCCTCTGCTGGCTTCTGCCTCTGCTGGTTGCTGCTCCATGGACCTCTTGGGCAAATGCTCTCCTTAGATTTTCTGCCTAGACGCTTGTGGGGACTCGGCTTCCAAGAGAGTTTTCTTTTTTCATTGTGTGGTTGTTTCCTTTCTTAAAGCCATCTATCTTTTTACCTCTTCCTTCAATTAGACTTTTCTGTCTAATTGGCTTTTTCAACCTCACTTTTAGAACAGCCCTTAAACTTTCAGGGTTTCTTTTGAATTTATTAATTCCTGCTATTATTTATATAGCTTCTGTTCTCCTAAATTATTTGAATTTATTTTGTTCTTTCTATTGTAGTTGCCTTAGTTCTCCATTTTAATTTTTTTTATTGTTTTAAAAATAAAACAGTTAGGGCTGGAGAGATGGCTCGTTGGTAGAGAGCACTTCCGCTCTTGCAGAGGACATGGGTTTGGTGCCTGGAACTCACATGACAGCTCACAACCATCTGTAACTTCAGTTCAGGATATCCAACACCCTTTTCTGGCCTCCCCAGCACTGCACATATGTGGTGCACACACATACTTGCAGGCAAAACACTCATACACATAAAATAAATATAAATAAATCTTTTAAAAATTTTTTAAAAAGTACTGTGGTATCAGTCCTTAGAAGATAAAATAAAAACATTTATTGACAAGAAAATCCTTTCTATTAGTAATCCAGGGTCTGAGTGGTTGAGGGCCTTCAAATTAACTGGCAATAGCCTGAGGACTATGGGGAATAGATAAACATTGGAATACTTCCCATTGCAAGAGGTAAAGGTGGACGTCCCAATTTAATAAAGAAGTGGGGTTTCCGTGGGGGAAGTGTGGAAAGTTCTGTCGGGTTTCTTGATGTCGACGGCAGTGACGCCTTTCCAGGCCAACAGCTCCTGCACAGAGAGTTCCTTTTCTTTTCTTTTCTTTTTTGATGGTATTATTTGGCTGGCCTGGAGCTCACTGTGTAGACCAGACTGACTCACAGAGATCTGCCTCCCTCTACAACATGTCATCACGCCTGACTTGGAGAAAGCTTGCAACTGAATTCACCCCAAGCTAATGGCTCATCTTCCACCAAATAGGAAAATGTCTGCAAGCTGTTGTTTCCCAGGGGGCCCATTTTCAGTTTACATACAGCTCCTATCCATGTCAGCCGACCGCTTAGCTGTCTTCAGTTTGAGGTAATTTCTAGATCACTTTGGTGGCTGGCACATCCCTCCCTTTCCTGTTCGACACTTCCCAATGCGTTTCACATGCAAGGAGCAGTGCAGATTGAGGAGAGGAGTTGGTGAGAGGGTCCAAGACAGAGAGCTGAAAAGAATAGGTCAGAATAAAGAAATAAAGATAAATAGTTGGGACAGATTATAAACCTGATTTTTGAGACCACAGCCAGCCAATCCTAAATAGCATACAATTAATGTTTTATTTATAACATAGTATTTTGTTTTTATCCACCCCAATTACTCTCTCTTGTGCTCACTGTTTTCTGTCTTCTCTCCTGTATAATACCTATGTTGATCTCATTTGTATATAAACACACACATATATTATACATATATATATTATACAGAGATACATATACACACAGAGATTCTGCATATGATAGAAGATGCAGTATTTGTCCTTCTTACCCCTCATTATCCTCTTGTTCCCCTGCTCAATTTCTTTAGATCTTTTCTTACATAGTCTCAATTCTACTCTCTCTAGCACACACACACGTACACACACATACATGTAGGTGGAGACTGCTTGTTCGTTTCCCAGCCGCCAAGACCTGAAATAATCACACAGAAACTGTATTAATTAAAACACTGCTCAGCCTATTAGCTCAGGCTTCTTATTAACTAATTCTTACCTCTTAAATTAACCCATTCCTATTATTTTGTATTTTATCATGAGGCTTGTGGTTTACCAATAAGTTTCTGGGTTGGGTGTCTTTCTCCCTAGGCAACTACATGGCATTACTCTCACTCCGCTATTTTTTCTTCTCTATCTCTGCTTGGAATTCCCACCTTGCTCTATTCTGTGCTGCCGTAGGCCCAAAGTAGATTATTTATTAACCAATGGAAATAAAACATATTCACATAATACAGAGGGAAATCACACACACACACACACACGCACACGCACACACACACACAATTTTAAATCTAGAGTCCACGATGAGAGGAGATGTCACATCTGTCTTTCTGGGTCTGTCTTATTTTCCTTAACTACCTCCATCTATATTCTTTCAAATGACATAACTTCATTCTTTGGTTTATTAAAACCCCACAGTGTATATATACTGCAGTTTTTTTAAAATCTATTTGTGAGCAGATCACATCTAAACTGCTTTTGTACCTTGGCTGTTGTGAATAGTTCTTCAATAAACATGGAGATGCCAGTATCCCTGTGGATGCTACTTAGATGTCTTCAGGTGTATGCCCAGGAGTGGTATAGCTGGTTCATAGGGTAGTTTTGGTGTTTGAAGGAAGCTCCAGAGTGGCTGCATTAGTTTACAGTACTATCCACAGCATATAAAGTCCCCCCTCCCTCGCCTGACATCGTTGCTAGCATTTATTGTCATTTGTTTTCTTGATGTTAGTCATTCTGGCTGGAGTGAGAGAAAATGTCAATGTAATTTTAATTTGTATTTCTTTGGTGGCCACACACACACACATACACACATATGTATGTATGTATGTATATATGTGTGTGTGTGTGTGTGTGTGTGTGTGTGTTTGCCACTTGTATTCTTTTGAGAACTGTTCTTTTTCTCATTTATTGATTGGGTGATTTGGGGAGTTTATATTTAATTTTTTTAATCCTTTATAGATGCTGGCTACTAGTGTCCCAGGTGTACAGTTGGCAAAGATTTTCCGTGGCTCTGAGCTCTATGAATTGATTCCTTTGCTGTGCAGATGCATTTTAATTTTATGCATCCTATTTGTCAGTTCTTGCAATGCCTCATTGAGCTGCTGAAGTACTTTTTAGTAACTCCTTCCCTGTCTTATCTAGAAGTTTAAAATGTCTGGGTCTTCCATTGAGGGCTTTGATAGAGTTGAGGTTGATTTAGTGTAGAGATGTAGGGGTCAGCCTTTATTTTTTTTCTACACATAGATGAAGAAGCTGCCTTTTCTCCAATTTGGGTTTTTCACAACTTTGTTGAGGGTCAGATTTCTGTAGCACTTGTTAATGGAATTATTCTCCTCATTTCTTTTTGATTTTTGGTGTTTGTTATTGATCTATTAAGAAAATTCACTGAATTATGTCTTCTGTTACTTTGGTGTATTTATCAGGTCTAAAGTCTTGTGCTTTACTCTTTAGGGTCTTCTGAGTATTTGATAATGTCATCTGCAAATGATGATACTGTAACTTCTTCCTTCCTTCCCTGTTTGCACCCTGTTTATTTCTCTCTCTTGCCTTATTGCATTGGTTAGAATGTCCAGGGCCATATCAAACAGAAGCCATGAGAGTGAATGTCCTTCCC
Organism: Dicrostonyx torquatus; assembly: GCA_028555095.1. Taxonomy (NCBI): domain Eukaryota; kingdom Metazoa; phylum Chordata; class Mammalia; order Rodentia; family Cricetidae; genus Dicrostonyx; species Dicrostonyx torquatus. The sequence goes on from JAQHUG010000009.1 coordinate 13,583,660, forward strand.
TTGTTCTCGACTTCAGAGGAAGTGTTTTTGGATTTTACACATTCATATGATTCTTGCTATGAATTTATGTATATATTGCTGTGCTGTTATGGTCTTTCTGTATCTTATTTCTTCAAAGCCTTTATCATGAAAAGGTGTTAAGCTTTGCCAAAGGCATTTTTCTGGAACTGGCTTTATGTGTTGTGTGACAGTTTTGGATTCTCATATATTGAACCAAACTGTATCCCTAGAATGAAGTCAACTTGATTGTGAGAACTGATGTTTTAAATATGTTATCACACTTTGTTTTGCAAATATTTTATTGAATAAATATTTCATAGTCATCAAGATATTGGTCTTTAGCTTTCTCATATGTGTTTTTTATTAAAATCATATCTGACTTTGGTATCAATGTAATAGTTGTTTTATAGAATTAATTTAGAAGCATTCTTGCTTTTCTACCTTACAGAATTCTTAGAAGAGCATTAATATTACTTCTTTGATGTTCTTGAATGACTAAGCAGTGAATCAATCTGGTCCTAGATTTTTTTCTTTGGGTGGAGACTTTTTATTATTGTATTGATCTGTGAAATATTACTAATTTCTTTTCTAATGCTTATCACTTCCTTCTGAATTGGGGTTTGGATTGTTTCTGATTTTCTAAGACCTTGAGATGCATCATTAGATTATATTTTTGGGATATCTTTGTTTTTAAATGACATTTGTTTGTTTATTTAATGTGACTTGGGGGCAGTATGCGTGTTTGCACACATGTGGAGATCAGAGCACAGTTTGTAGTAGACATTTCTCTCCTTTTATCATGTGGGCCCTTGGGATTGAATGTAGGTCATCGGCCTTGGCTGCACTGCCTTTACTGCCTGAGTTATCTTAGTCAGTCAGACTGTGTAAGATATCAGACTCTGATTTTATTTTAACATAGACATTAATATCTATACACTTCTCTCTTATGATTGCCTTTGTTCTGTCCCACAATTTTTGTTATAGTGTGTACATTTTTATTTTACTGTAGGAAGCTGAATGTTTCTTTCCAACCCTGTTTAATTCTGATATAAGATTGTACCTGCTGTCCTGGTTCCTGAACT
>JAQHUG010000009.1:13586235-13613516 GCA_028555095.1 Dicrostonyx torquatus
CTAGGGCTTTTTTCTATTATGATCTGTCAGAATGTAAGCAATTATTTCAGTTGTTACTTGTGTGCTGTGGTGGTTTGAATGAGAGTAGCTCTTTAGGCTCAGATATTTGAATACTTGGTCCCCAGTTGATAGAACTGTTTAGAAAGGATTAGGAGTACGGCCTTGTTGGAGGAGCTATGTCACAAGAGGAGAGCTTTGAGGTTTCAAAAGACTTGTGCCATTCCCAGTCTCCTTCCTTCCCTTTCCCTCCCTCTCTCTCCCTTCCTTCCTCCCCTGTCTCTGCCTTCTGCTTGTAGATCAAGATGTAACCTCTGAGATACTCCTGCTGTCATATTCTTCCTTGTGCTGCCACCATGGATATAAACCTTGAAACCACAAGCCCAAATTAAACAATTTTCTTTTATAAGTTGTTTTTGTAATAGTGTTTTATATGGCAATAGAAAAGTAACTAAGATAGAAGTTATAGGTTTGCTTTTAATCTAAAATATGGTCTCTGTGAGAGAAAACCTTGCGAACTGCGGAAAGACTGAGTACTAAGCAGTTGCTGTGGTATACCTGCACATGTCTGTTGAGTCTACTGGGCCTGTGGCAGTGTAGCTGAAGCTCCTTTGTGCATCTGTGGCTGCTCTCTTGCTGAGAACAGAGTACTGATGTTACCGTGTATTGCATGGCCCTTTATGTCTAGGCTAGAAATGTTTACTTTATGAAATTGTGTAAGTAAGATGTCTTTTTGATATATTTTCTCCTTTATAAATATTTGCTCTCTTTCTTTTTCCCTTCCCTCCTCCCGTCTTTCCCCATCCTCCACCTGCTGCTGCTCCTCTTCTCCATCTAGTAACCCAGGAGAGCCTTGAACTTGCTATGTAGCTAAGGGTGACCTTAAAGTTTTGATCCTCCTTCGCCTCCCAGGTGCCAGGATTATAGGCGTTGTGCCACCATGGATTTATGCAGCGCTGGGAATTAAAGTCAGGGTTAGAGTCTTGTTAGGCAGGCACTACCAATTGAGCCGCATGCTTAGCTCTGTTGTATGTCTTTTCATTTGAAAAGTAAGACCATTTACATTCGGAATAAATGGGAATTTATGACCACTAACCAGCGTTGAAGAAGACACATAAAAGGATCTACACACATAGCAGGAAGATTAAAAAAATCATAGAGGAAAAGAAAGAATAAAACCTACTATAAAAGTGCATCAGGAAATAGCATGCAAGAAACATTAGAAAAGCAACAAAGTGGCCAGAATTAGGATGCACAACTGGGGACCAAGTATTCAAATATCTGAGCCACCATCATTCAAACCATTACAGCAAACAAGTGACAACTGAAATAATTGCTTACATTCTGACAGACAGATCATAACAGAAAAAAGCCCTAGCAAGCAACAACAAGAGAAATTATGCAAACACATAGAGATGAAATAATATACTTTAGAACAATTATTGAGATATTGAAAAAATATAGACTTAAAGACTTCCTACAATAAAATGAATTCAATAAGGTGAATGTAAACACTGTAACAAAATCTGTGGGACAGAGCAAAGGCAATCATAAGAGAGAAGTGTATAGATATTAATGTCTATGTTAAAATAAACTCAGAGTCTGATATTTTACGCAGTCTGACTGACTAAGATAACTCAGGCAGTAAAGGCAGTGCAGCCAAGGCCGATGACCTGCATTCAATCCCGAGGGCCCACATGATAAAAGGAGAGAAGTGACTCCTACAAGCTGTCCTCTGACCTCCACACATGTGAAAACAGGCATTGATTGTGTGTTAGCACGTGTGCAAGCATGCATGTGTGTCTTCATGCTCCAGTACGAGTGTTGGAGTTAGAGAACAAATCTGAGGAGCTGTCCCACCCCCCTTAGATGGGTTTCTGCGGTTGAGCTCAGGTCGTCAGTCTTGGCAGTAAGCACCTTTACCCACAACATTTTCACTAACGCAGCAGCCACAAGTTCAATAACTGTAGGAAAGGTAGAAGCAAAAGATAACATAAACCAAAAAGTTATAAAGATGACTTTTAAAAATAAAGACAGGAGAGAGAAGAAAATGGGAACTGGAAAACACAGTTAAATCTTCAAAATGTAAAAAGGAGGAAAGGCGGGAGAAGGATAGAGAATGGGATCAGAGAGTGAGGATGTGAGTTTTTCTATTATTAGAAGCAGAAGAGAAAAATAGCACCAATAAACACAAAAGAAAAGAAAAGAAGAATTATATATACAAAGAAACAAAAGCTATATATGCATGTATGTATGTATGTATATATGTATATATACACACACAAACCAATTCCAAAAGTTATTAAATAGTTACACAAATATATTTAGATTTATTTATTTTTATTTTATGTGTTTGTATTTTGCCTGCATGTGTGTTTGTATATCACGTGTTTCCTTGGTACCTTCAGAGGGTGTCAGAATCTCTGGAACTGGGGTTATAGACAGTTGTGAGCTACCAGGTCAATACTGGGAATTGAACCTGGGTCCTCTGCAAGAGTAACAAGTACTCTTAACCTCTGAACCATATCTCTAGACTCTAAATATACATATTTTTAAAGATTAAAGTATTGTCTCCAAGAGGGTAGTTGTGTAGGCAAAAGTAAAAAGTCCCTGCTTACGTAAATCCGCACTTCTTCCTATGGTTCTCTGTGCTCTGCACCCCTCGGATAGAGCACATGCTATGGGATATTTACTGGTTTGTTGGGGATTTTTGTTTGTTTGTTTCTGTGTTGCTTACTATTCAGGCAGTGAGCGTGGTTTGGGTGGGCGCAGAATCTGGTTGGAATAACATTGTTCCCTTGTTCATTAGTGCAGGGAACCAAAGTTCCCTAGGCTGAAGTCTACTCCAGACAGATACACTCCATGTAGCTGCAGGCCCAGTGACTATTTCGGGTGCTCCCTGAAGCCCACACCTAGAGCAGGAGGTGCAGCTGCGTTGGTGCTTTCTACCACATGCAATTATGGTTTCCTGAGGCTGGAACCGTCGCAGTAGGAGTAAGGAGCACAGGAAGAGAGACACTGTACCCCTTCTTTTGACTATCGGGCTGTGGAAACAATAGACCCCATGAATTGGAATTTTCCCAGGAGTCTCATGCTGGGAGGAAGAAAAGGCTAAAGCCCAGTGTCAGGCAGAAGAATTTGTTTCACCCCTCCCCCACACACATAAAGGGACACAGACACAGGGACACTGACAAGAACACAGATTGGAACACAAATACAGACACAGATACACACACACACACAATAAATAAATGAATTAATAAAATGAAAGAAGAAAGCAACTAAAGAGATTTTATAAAACGAAGCTGTACTCATAAAACCTAAACAAGATGTGCACAGGGACAGCTCGTATGTCAGTGTGAACGGGGAGGTCTCACAGGGATACACTACAGGCAGCCAGTGGCTGCTCAGAAACTATTTTTTCAGAAACAAGCTTCCTAGGGGCTATCTGATCCCACGCGGTTGGCCCTGAACACATGTACATACAAGCATAGACTACGCAGACTCAGAAGGTTGTATAAATGTGTGTGTACCTGCACTTGTATGTGTGTATGTAACAATACTACTTGAAGAAGAGGTCATGGATTTGAGAGGGCATGGGGGCCCAAGAGGAATTGGGGTGAAGGAACAGGAGGGGTGGGAATAATGTAAATACAGTATTCATGTTTGAAATTCTCAGCAACAACAAAAGTAAGAGCAAGCCAGTCAGCAGCATTCCTCCGTGGTTTCTGTTTGAGTTCCGGCCTTGGCTTCCACTGATGAACTGCGGTTGGGACATGTAGAGCAAATGAGTCCCTCCAAATAAAGAGATTTTACCCAGTTCTGACATGTCAGATCACTTTGCCACTGGAGCCAAACAGTAAGTCAGTGATGAATGAGACCACATCTTGAGCAGACTGTTTAATTAACATCTTCCTCTTGCCCCCTATTCAAACCTAAGCCTCATGTCAGTGCCTGAAAGATGGACTTGGAGCCACTGGACCTCTTTGTTCCTTCCTTGTGTGGCCACATTGGATAGACCTATTTCTCCACTTTTCAGTATTACTGCTCTCTAATTGGCCTACTGAGGATGAGTGGCTGAACCTAGCCTTTTAAGTTAGGTAACAAGACCAGTCCCTGGATATAATTGCACGTGTCACTTCAGTTCTGACTCTCTTTAGTGGCCATCACATCCTCCTGATGTGGGATGTCCTTCTACATATATGTTGCTTTTATTGGTTGATGAGTAAAACTGTTTTGGCCAGTGGCTTAGCAGAGTAAAGTCATTGGTGGGAAATCCAAATAGAGATATGGAGAGAAAGTAGGCAGAGTCAAGCAGCTGCCAGCCAGCCGCTAAGGAAACAAGATGTGTAGAAAATGAAGTAATGTTGTAGTCACGTGACAATACATAGACTAATAGAAATGGGTTAATTTAAGATGTAAGAGCTAGCTAGAAATATGCCTGAGACATCGACCAAACAGTGTTGTAATTAATATAGTTTCTGTGTGATTATTTGGGTCTGAGTGGCTGGGAAATGAAAGTGCAGCCTGCTTACACCCTCTGGTGTTAAAGGTAAAGAGGTCTGGATTCTGTACTGTGTCTCCAACCGAGATCCCGCTGCGTGTATGTTTCTCTGATAGTGCTTCAGTGGTGGTTGGATGGCATGTCGCTGGACCACGCGGTAGATGTTAGCTTGGATACTGTGACAACACTGGCTTTGAGTTACAAGAAAAGAAAAATGTTATCCAGTGAAGCAAACTCGGGTATGACCTCAAAGCTGCCTGCCCGGACGGCACTGTGCCGTCACCCTGGGGCATGTGGAGTACCTTTCTAGTGTCAGCACGCCATGCAGCTCCCAGATCAGCTAAGCTCAGCCTGCCTTTCTGTAGTGCTTCCGTTTCTCTGCCCGTTTTGCTCACTGCCTCTTCTTCCTTCCCTTCCTGTCACTCTGCAGATGGGTTGTGCTGCCAGCCCAATGCGAACGGGCTCTATTTAGTCCTGTCCTCTGATAATCAGACTTTCTGTATAACTATCGGCGTGTCCTCTCAAACACCCACCTTGCTGAGAAGCTATTTTCTGGTTGACTCTAAACCACAGAGACACAAGGAAGTGGTTGCTGCTTGCTTCTAAATTGCCGTTGTCTTCTCTCCCATTAATTTTTAAACTCTTTCTGTAAGATGAAAGACCAGATCCTTTCCAGGGACCCTCTGGGATACCCCTGGTCTGTGATAGTTGAATTCATACTTTCAGGGGTTGTCAGTCTTCTCCCAAAGTGGAATCACCTTCAGAGGTGTGGGTCGAAGAAGCTGTGTCTGCAGGACACTTTGATCATCTAAATAGTGTAGTGCTAGTTCCTATTGGTCGTTATTGTCCAGATGTCTCCAGTTTAAATAGTTGCTGCATCATCAGGGTGTTTCTCTTTCCACACTTACAGCTGTGAATCTTTCACGTGGCAGTGCCTTGCCTGTGTCTCATAAGCTATTTGCAATATTCTCATCATTGCTATTTTAGGAATAACTCTTGCTTGTAGTAGTAAACTCTTATTTGAGCTAAAATTTATTTGGGGAAGCCGTTTGGTTGCCAGTTGGTATGATGATCATCGTATGTCTGCTCTTTTGTCTTTAATTCCCGGTTTGGGGTATTGTCCAGAAGAATAGCCTGTGTACTTTCTACCTTAAGTTTGAGTGAACATCTTTCAGTCTAGCCTGATCTGGTGTCAGTTCCTTTACACCGGACTTTCGAATGGTGTGAATGTGTCTTCTTTGATCACAGTTTAGAGTTGTGGCGAACGGCTTGTTAATGACAATCAGTGATTCCATATCCTCGTTATGGATGACCTGGCCCTAACTCAAGACAGAGAAATCTCCCACTTCACTCTCCTCTTGTCCATTTCTCTATTATTTCTCAAGCTCTTGTCTTACTCCACTTAGATGTTGGACTCTTTGGTGCATGTCTTATGTCTTAGGTGCTTTTCTCTTGCTGTGTTGAACTGCCCTGACAAAGATGACGTAGGGAAAAAGAAAGGGTTTTGTTGGGCTCACAGTTGCAGAATACCGTCCATTATGGCAGGGACGTCAGGGCAGCTGGAGCTGGAGGCTGCCTATCACAATGTGTCCATAGTCAGGAAACAGAGAAAGGTCAAGTTGTGTTCCTGCTCAGCGCTGCCCAGTCCGGGATCCCAGTCAGAGAAAGGCACCTCCCACAGTGGGATGGTCTTCCTGCTTAACTATCCAGTCAAGGTAACGCCCCACAGACATGCCCAGAGGCCCATCTAGTGATTCTGTAGTTTGTCAGACTTACAGCAGGCTTCACAATAGTGAGACTGTCATTGTGGAGGATATTCTTTGCCACTATAAAATATTTCTTGTAACATACAATGTTTAGTTTTGAATTGTACTTTATCTGACATTAACATGTCCACTTATAGCCAACACTAAACCAGCAGAAATCCATCAGTGAAGAACTCTAAGAAATGTCCCCCAAGTCATAGGCATAGGTATTTTGAGATGGGACAAAATAGAATAGACAAATAGACTTGAGACAGTTTCCTTAAGGACCCTGCTTTTGTTTTGTCTTTCACATTTACATTTGCTATCTGCATGAACTTGATTTTTATTTTTAGCAAAATATATGAATCAAACATCATTTAAAATTATATGTACACAACTGGCCAAATATGTATGCATCTCTGTGTGTGTAAATGTGTGGGCACGGGTTTATCACAGTGTGTGTGTAGAGGTCAAAATGAACCTGCGGGAGTCAGTTTTCTTCTGTTACCATGAACGTCCTAGGGATTGAAGTGATGTCATCAGGTTTGTTATCAAGGGCTTGTGCCCACTAAGCCAATCAAAACAGCCCAATATGCCTCCATTTAAAGAAAGCTTTTAAAGGATACTTTTTGACAAAGCTTGAAAAGTTTAGTGTACCCAATATGATAGCATTTTTATTTTCTGAAATTTATCCCCTGCCTTCCTAAGGAGAGGTTTTCCACCCGCAAGGCCATAGAAATAATCTTCTAAGGCTTCTTCTAATCATTTCAAACAGATTTTTAAATCTCCGGGATATAATCTTATCTACAGTTAATTTGGAGATCCAGTAGGAAATAGGAGCTAAAAATCCCTTTTTACTAATTTGGTTAGCCAACACTACTATATAATTTATTCCTTCTTTACCAGTTTGAAATATTATCATTAACACCAGTCAGGATTTCATGTCTGGCTATATTTTTTAGTCCATTCTTTTCTATTCCTACCTCAATAATCCTCTGTTTTAAATAATCCTCTGGCTTTATAGAATGCCTTACTATAGGAAGTTTGAGCTATTCTATTCCTTTGTAAAATATTGTTCACCAGCTCTTTCTCCATCTCTTTTAGGGCTGCCTTATTTCCTTGTATAAAGACAGTTATAGGATTTTCGATGGCTATTTAAAATGAATGTAAAAACACTTAAAATGAATGTAAAAATACTATGTCTTTCAAAAGCCTTCAAAATATGTTATGTTGCATTCTCTGTGGAATATTCATCTTAGAAACAGCAGGGCAGGTCCAAGGGCTAGTGGAACCTGAAGCATATGTAAGCTGGGGTCCTCTCTAAAGGTGTCATCATTATGAATGCAGCATTGGACTCGGTGCTTTGGGAGTGGCCTGTACCAGGGGCGTACTTGAACCTCTAGCTTAATTAGCCTGTGGTAAAGCCACTTCAGATAAGTAATGTCACACAGAGAATGCCGAAGAAAATTGTGTCTCTCCCTCTGCTAGAATAATCTCCTGTTTGTGACACTGAAACCACTTACGTGGTGGAAGCTTAAAATAACAAAGTTGTTGCTGTGGTTATGTTTTCAGTAGAGTGTCACATAATACCACAGCCTTGACTTTTCTGAGATAGCGTGTCACATTTGATGACCTCAGGGCACATTGTGAACATTAACTAATTAAACCTCACAAGGCCCAAGAGACTTTGGGAAGGGAGATGTAACATCACCTTGCCCAGTTCTGAAATGCAGCCACCTCTGGGGACAATGGTGGCAGCTGCTTAATAATAAGCTTCAACACCTCACAACAGTTTAGCTAAGACAATTAGTCATTGTAGTTGGTAATTGTCTTGTGAACATTAGCCTATCAATGGTTAAGTCGCCAGGATCATTAGTTCACTCTAAATCTGATCCATTCTTTAAATTTCTCTTAGAAATTTTATTCTAATTGTATATGCATAGAATAGGTTGTGTTCTGGGGCTTTCTTTTAGATCTGTTCTTCAGTTTGGAACTTAAAATAAGAACTAACATTAAAAAAACAGAGTGTAGCTTAAAATAGGGAGCAAAACTACTCAGTAGCAGTAATAGTCAGAAATAGGTGTGTTGACTCCTCAGGGAGAGGAGGGCAACTTCCAGGTCTTGGGGATGTTTTGCCTGTTCACCTCAGTAGGTGAATTCTCCATCACAGAGAAGAGACCACTGTAGAAGCCGGTTGACTTCACCACCTTTCTATGTTTTACGGCCAGGTGAATTAGCCTATGAAGGCATGCCAGACTTGTCGTCATGGACATGGAACATACTAGGAAGCCCAGGCACAGAACATAGTCAGGGACTAGAGACACCATACTTCAGAAGGATTCTGTCTTTTCTCGGGACTCTCCTTCATGGCCTGTGAACTCCCTTTCATGTCTGGATATGAGTTTCTCTCATTAGCGCCTTCAGCATTATCACTCTCTAAAAGCCCACCTCGGGTATCAAATTTTTCTCTTAGATGCTCATTGTATTTCACTCACCCATGTCTTTGATAAAAAGTCGCAGAAGACCTCCGTGGTCCAGTATTTGGGTTGAACAGTGTCTGTTGGAGTCATCCTGGTGCTGGATGTAGAGAGACAAGCTAGCCAGAGGCCGAAGCACAGAGAATCCTGAGCTCTGCCTGGCTCTGCAATGTCTGACGGGATAGTTAAAGACAGGAAGGCCGAGCAGCTTTCTCTCACTGACTGCATGTCTGGGTCGTTCAGAGGGCCCAGGGGGCCTCATGCCCACAAGCAGAGTGTCTGCTTTGAGCTGGGACCCATCAGAGTAGGAGATGGAAGTCTCTGCTGAGCTCCCTCAGTGGAGCAGGCCCTAGGCAAGAGAGAAAGTGAACGTCACTACTGTGATGGTCTCTTCCCAATTGCCCTGCTAAGGCATGGATGACCTGGAGGTGGGAAGGAGGGGAGGGGAAGGGAGAGAAGGCAGAGCAGAGGGAGAGTCTGAGGGGAGAAGGCCTTTGTATGGGAAATGGGCCATTTTCCCGTTGTAATTCTTATAGATTAAACATGTGAAGAATATTCAAACGATTTACTTTGCAGAGAGTATCATAACAGTTCAGCCCCAGCTCTTCTCACTAGAAAATAGAAAAGGGAGCCGGCATGTCTGCATACAGCTGTAATTCCAGTATTCTGGAGTCCGAGGCAGGAAGAATGTGAGTTCAAAGCTAGCCTGGGCTACATAGCAAGATCCTGGCAAAGAATTAGAGAGGGGGAGAAAGGGTTGTGGAGCTGAGAGTAGAAGGTGGGAAAGGAGGAAGAGACTAGGGGAAAGGAAAAGAGGGAAGAGACACTAATGCCAGTGTCACCGGGAGACCTTAAGTTCATGGCATTTCCCGAGAGAACCTGCCCTTTTCCTAATCTTTGGCATTCAGAGAGCACTGTCTAGTAAACTGTGGTGTTTCCATCTTCTAATTCAGTACTGTTTCAAAGCCTGCCATCCAAGAAGGTGATGGCTACTTAGAAACTTCAAAGGAGCCTGACATCAAAGGAGCCTGCTACCCAGAGCTTGGCCGAGGCTGGGGGGCTCCTCCGTGTCAGGCGCATGCCCTCTGCTTGCATGATTTCATTTGCACTGCTTCCCTGGGGCAGCATGGCCTCATCTTCTTCATGCGGACAAGTCAGAGAAGGGCTGAAGAGGAAGTCGCCTAGCACCCGAGTGTCAGTGCGCAGAGTGAGGATTAGAGTGGGCAGCACTTTTTCAGGTGTTCTTCTCTGGAATAGACACCTGCAGATCCACCATTACTTGAAAACACTGGAGGGCTACCCAGTTTCCTATTGCTCCGTGGATTCCTTATCATTTGTTTTCCGTCCTTCCTCTACCTCTTCTTTCAAAGATGCAGAAATCAAGAGCGAAAGCCAGGGTTCTCAGAAAGCAGCTGAGGAACCAGGGGGAAATGCTTCTTCAGAGGCCTTGGAGACCCAGGTAAGGGACATGACCTCCCTGGGCCTGAGGGATGGGGATGGGCCTGGTTACTGTGATACTGAATTAGTTAGGGTCACACTGAATCCTGTCATCTGCTGCAGAAAAGCCCCGCTCACACTCAGGTGGTGAGACCATGTAAGTTTGCAATGGGTAAGCCTCATGGGCATGCTCTAGAGTACAGGCCAGAATGGAACTTCGTCCTGTAGCTGTTACCTTTCTTATAACTGTGACAGAATACATGACCAAAGCAACCTTGGCACCAGAGACTTAACTTTGGCTCCCAACGTGAGGAGGCCATAGGCTCTCATGGCGGGGAAGGTATCACAGTGGGAGTGTGAAGCAGCTGATCACACTGTGTCTGAAGTCAGGAAACAGAGAAAGAGAGATGAAGACTGACTTCCTCTTCCTGCCCTCGCTGTGTCTCGCCGCGGCTAGCTTGTACTTGAAATAACCACATGGAAATTGTATTAATTAAATTATTGCCTGGCACATTAGTTGTAGCCTCTTATTGGCTAACTCTTACATATTATTTTAACCCATTTCTAATAGCCTGTAAGTCACCACAAGGTAGTGGTCTTACCAGGAAGATTCTAACCTACATCCATCTTGGGCTCGAGAAGCATGGTGACCGTCCCAGTGCCTTCTCTCTCTCAGTCTTCCATTCTGTCTACTCCGCCCACCTAAGGGCTGCCCTATCAAAAGGCCAAGGCAGTCTCTTTATTCAACCAATGAAAGCAACAGAAATACAGAAGGACCCTCGTACACCACTCCCCTTCCAGAATTCAGTCTGGGACCCCAGTCTGTGGGATGGTGCCATCCATGTCTGGGACCCCAGTCCAAGAGATGGTGTCATCCATGTCTGGGTAGGACTTCCCTTCTCAGTGAAACTTCTCTGGAAATACCCTCAATGCTACCCCCAGAGGAGTATCTTCTATGTGGATGCTAATTAATGATCACAAATCTACACCTTGTCAACATGATACCCAAATATGTCACCTTTAGCCATTACACCATCCTAAAGGGTTCATGGCCATCTCATAAGGAGAAAATCATTTAATGTATTTCTAGAGCCCCCATAATCTATAACAGTTTGGACCCATTCCAATGTCCAGTTCCTGTGGAAGACGCAAGACAGTCTTACCTGTGAGCCCCTGCAAGATACAAACTATTACATATATGCCAGCACAGGGTACTATCCGCCTTCTGAAAGAGATAAATAGGGGCATAGCAAGGGAAGACCAAAGCAAAACCCAAACCCAGCAGGACAAACAGTGAGTACTGTTGTTTTGTGCCCAGCATCTTGGGCTCTGGGTGGCATCATCTGCACTCCAGCAGCCTCACGTAGTGCTTCTCTTCCAGCCTTGCTGCCTGTGGGAACAGGATAGTCCTTCTAGGCTGGCTACAGTCTGTGCTGAGTGTAACATAGCCCTCGTGTCTCCAAATCCTGAGGCCTCCTTGCCATCGAAGCATCATTATCTAGTGATCTCTCAGGGACATCCTCCAGGAATCTGAGCCTGCCACACAGTGCCTGGCCTCTGTGACTTTCTGGGGCCTAGTGCAAATCTTCATGATCCTGTAACTCTTGTGTTTTGTCTGTTTGTAAAGCCAGCATCATGTGAACAGCACTGCCAAGTTCTGTTCCCAGCTCAAGACACCACCACTTTCTCTCCACCTTCCACCTTCCTTTCTGCACATTCCCTCACCAGAGGAGGCTAAGGCAGGTGAAGTTGCTCACTGGACGCTAATTATGCAATTCAAAGTTGCCGAAGAAACACGCAGGCTTCACATGCTCAAATGCATCAGCATGCTCTTTCCTGCCCTGATTGGGCCATGCTATACCACAGAGACACCTGTCGCTGTTTCCTGGAGAGCTGCCCAGCTTCACTACACTTGTGTGGGTTCAGGATGAGCTTTCCTTTCCTTTTTTACTGCCAGTGTGGCTGTAACAGAGCAAGTGGTTTGCTGCTACCCAGACCTAAACAAAGGGATGAATCCACTCCCAGGGAGTCATGAACCAGTCATGTGATGAGATAGATAGGGATTAACGGGCGGGCCCAGGAATCCAGCCACTGTTGAGTTACCAGTGTTTGTATTTGAGAGGCTGTCAGTGCATGTCCTTTTGTCCTCAGGTGCTAGGCCACTCAGGTCCCCTCCTTAGAAGACCTCAACAAGTGTGTCAGGCAGGTGGTGAAATGAATGGGTTCACCTTTAGGTTACTGTCAGCACTCACTAGGGGCTGCTTGATGGATTCCTTCAGGATTGGGAGTAGGTGAAGAACTATTGCTTTCTGAGCCCAAGTACCTCCTTTCCCCCTCCTTTACAGCCTCACATAGAAAAGAAAAAGTACCCCTTGGCAGTCAGTCAACACACACACTCACACACACACACACACACACACACACACACAGAGTAATCTTGGGGAGAAGAAGGAAGGAGGACCTGAGGCTTAGCACTAGGTCCCCTGGGACTATCTTCCCCAATTTTAATGTTGTGGAAATTTTCATTCTCTTTGGAAAAATGCTTGCTGATTGCCCCAAGCCACAAAAGGCTCAATGTGTAATAATTGGGTGTCATGTTTCAAGCACAGTTTTATCCACATAGATCTAGTGATCACAATGGTCAGGTACCCTGTTAAGTGCTGAGGGAACCCCCGTACTCGAGCACAGTCCCAGTCTGCAAGAGGCTGCATGTGATGGAAAGAGAAGAGGCTCTTAGTGAAAGGCATGGAGAATAGGATGGGAGATAGTAAGAAGAGGAGGCCAAAAGGAGAGTGGACCCTTTCAAAAAAGATTGGAGGGCCTGGATAATGGAGAGAAATGAGGCTTATGAGAGACATTATAAAAAAGATGAGACCTTTAGACATTGTATCTAAAATGGAACACTTTGTGTGCTGCTGCAGTAGACATCACATTTACTCTCCTCAAACCAAAAAATAAAATAAAATAAAAATAAAAAGGTCCAAAATACACAAAACAAGCATTCTCAAGATAGTGCTCTCTCTGTGATAGCAAATGATCCTAATGCCATTGAGATGGGAAACAGGGTGAGTCAATCTGTGATTGTCTACCTCACAGCACGTGAAAATCAGGCAGATATCCACAAAGACAGAGCAGTGCGTCAGTAGAGCCTAGAGTTTGAAAGACAGAGCAGCAGAGAGGAGAGAGCTGTGCAGAGACTGAGTTCTGTCATCTGTATGCAAAGGATTGCTGTTCAGTGTTCAGCTGAGCATTGGTCAGAGCATGCTGTTGATAAGGAAGCTACTGAGGTCAGACATGGGCAATGCACTTTCCAGGGGATTAGGGCCTAGAGTACTTACAGGTGTATAGGCTGGAAATGGTGTCTGTACCCAGCAAACAAGAAAACAGTGTACTTGACTCTTGTAGGAGTTCCTTTTGTTTGTGTGTTGCTTTCATTGGTTGACTAAAGAAACTGCCTTGGACTTTTGATAGGACAAAATGTTAGATAGGTGGGGAGGACAGAACAGAATTCTGGGAGAGAGGAGGAGAGTCAGAGAGAGCCGCCATGGAGTCAAAAGAGTCAGACATGCTGAATCTTTCCTGGTAAGACCACTACCTCATGGTGACTTACAGACTATTAGAAATGGGTTGAATCAAGAAACAAGAGTTAGCCAATAAGAGGCTAGAACTAATGGGCCAGGCAGTATTTCAATGAATACAGTTTCTGTGTAATTATTTTGAATGTAAGCTAGACGGGACCAAAAGCAGCCCGTGGCCGGGAGCTGGGCGGTGGGACACAGCCCTCTCCTCCTCTTGCAACACTTGACAAGGTCCAGGGAAAGAACACATGTGTGTCTTGGCCCCATAATGAGAATATTCTAATTCTCTAGAGGAAGAACCATTCCAGGTCTCTCTAATGATTAAAGCATCAAAAGAGTCAAAGTTTCCAAGTAACTTAACTGAGTCCCAAAGTCAGAAAATATTTGTAAGAATACAGACATATTCACAATGTTTAAAAGCCAGTGAAAATTACCATGTACTCAAAACCCTGGGGCCATATATGGCACCTCAAACAGAGCTAAATCCATTAATCAACATCAAACTAAGGAGGATGGTAGAAATAGCAGACAAAGCCATTGCAAGGATTTTATTAACATGTTCTTTGAGAGCTTCATACATACTCAGAGTGTATGTTGATCACATTTACATACCCCAGCTAGTCCCAGGTCCCCCTCCTTCCCCATCATCTCCTAGCTCCATGCTCTCTAAAAGAATGAGTTCTACTATATTCTATTTGCTCTCAAGGTTAAGGAAAGACACAGGAGATATGAAAACGATCCACCATAGACTTCTAGAGATAAAACCACACTACATATGCATCGTAGAAGTTGAAAAGTGCATCAGAAGGATTGACAACAGATTAGATATTGTGGAGAAAAGATTGGTGAACTTGAGTCATAAAGAAATAAGACAATGAGAGTGTGGAGGCTAAAAACATAACTTCAGAAGACAGTTCTCTCCTTCTACCATTGGGTCCTGGGGGTTGTATTTAGGTTGTTAGGCTAGGTGACAAGCACTTTTACCTGCTGAGTCGTCTCTCCAGTAGTGAAAAGGGATTTTGTTTGTTTGTTTGTTCATTTTTTAAAAATATGAACTCTGACAGAATGACCTAATATATGTCAAACTGTAGTCTACAGAGAAGAAAAAAGAGATTGGGGCAAAAAAATCCCTGAAGAAACAATGACAAGATTGTTGACTAGATGTGTCTGGTGGCCTTCCCTCTGAAGACAGAAAGGCCAAAACAGGACAAGTAAAGTTATGAAGTTTTCACTCTTTGAAGGATAGGGTCCAAGTGTGATGTAGGATTTCGCTCTGTATGCTGTGAATACCACTGGTGAATAAAGAAGCTGCTTTGGGCCTATGGCAGTGCAGAATAGGGCAAGACAGGAATTCTAAGCAGATAGAGGAGGAGAGAGTAGGCGGAGTCAGAGAGATACCATGTAGCTGCCCCAGAGGAGAAGACACCCATGCACTGGTACCGGTAAACCACGAGTCTTGTGGTAAAATACAAAATAATAGAAACTTATTATTTCTATTATTCTATTATTAAAACAGAATTTAAGATGTAGCAGTTAGTTAATAAGAAGCCTAAGCTAATGGGTCAAGTGGTGTTGTAATTAATACAGTTTCTATGTGATTATTTTGGGTCTGGGCAGCCAGGAAACGAATGAGCAGCCTCTGTCTACACAAGTGGTCAGCCATGGCAGTGCATGGATGTATCCAAGCACTTGGGAGTGGAGTCAGAAGTTCAAATCAAGCTTGGGGTGTATAGAGAGTTTTAAACAAGCCTGGGCTGCATGAGATACTCTCAAACAAACAAACAAGCAAGCAAACAAACAAAATTTAACAGACCAAGCCAATATTTTTAAAAAGAATGATTCTAAGGGGTCTGTTTGGAAATACAAGACTCTCTAAACATGAAAACCATCATTGTATTTTATTATATTAGCAAATAAAAACCACAATTTCTTCATAAATCCAGAAAATTTAGAAATTAGAAAATTTAACATCCATTCCTCATAAGAACTTTCAGAAAATTAGGTATAATAGGGAATTTAATTTGATAAAGTACATTTGAAAAAAGTTAGCTTGTTACTTAATGGTTATGGATGAATTCTCTATCTGACTGTGTTCTCTTACCACTTCAGTTCAATGTGGTACTGATGGGCTAAGCCAGTGTACAAAAATACGAAAAGAGAAAAGAATTGGTATTTTAAGGAAAGTGAAAACTGCATTTTGTTTTGATCCTTTATGCAGGAAATGTACAAAGTAGCTACAACACTAGTATGTATTTAGCAAATTTTAAAAATGTGCACATGTTGGTGCATAAATGTCACTTTGTCTTGCATGAGTTACATTTCTTGCTGTTGTGACCCAATACCAACAGGGACAGCTATGGAGAGGAACGAACTGTCTGGGCTCTCAGTCTCAGAGGACTCGGTCCACAGTCACCAGGCTCCGTGTTTCTGAGCCTGTGAAGAGGCAGAGCACAATGTCGCAGGAATATGTAATAGACGTTTCTTGTGGTAGACAGGGAGCAGTTAAAAGTCAAAGGTTCACTCTACTGGCTTTCTCCTTTTATAGTATATGGACACCCAACCCTTGGGAACATGCCACCCACATTTTCAGGGTTCTTTCTCTTATTTTCTCTTAAAATGCCTTCACAGACGTACAGGACCCATCTCTAACCTCCTAGCTGACACTGAAAATTAGCTTTCATGGATGTTATATAAATATTTTCCTTTATAGCACACAAACAGAAATAGAAACGCATACCATTTAGAAGAGTAAAACTACAGGAAATAGTTTAAGACCCACACACTGACAGCTGCTAAACCTTTCTGAAAAGAGAAATAAAGCCGTGAGATATCATGTATGCATAGATATGAAAACTTCATGTTTGTCAAGATGTCAGTTTCCCAAATTGCTCTGTAGATCCAGCAAGACCCTAGTTAAGGTTTAGCAGGAATACTTTGGAAATTAATATAGTAAATTCATATGGAAAGACAAAGGACCCATAGCAGTCAGGATCATTTACAACAAAGTTGTAGGATTGAAACTATTGGATTCAAGATATATTCTAAATGTCTTGCATTTAGGTATCATGGTACTGGCATCAAGGTCAGCATAAATGAAACAAAACATCCTGATAGAAATTAATATGAAATTGGAGTGAACTCTTCCCAAAGAAATTATCTAAATGAAATGATATTCAACTTTCTCAGTCATTAGGGAAATGCACATTAAAATCATGCATAAACATGCATTATTAGGATGATCAAAAATTTAAAAATTCAGCATTCTAAATGTTGATGAGAATATGCAGGAATTGTGGTTCATCCACACATAGGCGATACTTAGCAACAAGAGGGAATAAATTGCCCGGATGTTTGAGAATGTGGATGATTTAATTTTTAATGTCAAAAGAAATAGAAGTCAACCCCTCTCCCAGTAAAAGCGTACCCTCAGTTCAACAAACAGATGATTCTGGTGACGAAGAAGAGATGAGTGTTTGCCTGGACCAAAACTGAAAGCAGTGGGATCTGTGGGCACACAGAAATGTAAACACTTATGGGAGTGAGGTATATGTTCATCATTTAGACTAGGGTAATCTTTTTATAGGTATATACACAAGTCAAAACTTCTCAAAAAGCATAGTTTAAATGAATGCAGTTTATTGTGTGCTAATTATACTTTAATGAAACAGATTTTTAGAAAAGCTAGGTGGAGCTCTCAAGTTACACAGAATAATAGTGTCACAACTAACATCTAGAAAGAATTAGGAGGTGCCTGTACAGTCCTAAACACCGATCAGCCTGCCATCTACCTCCTCCCCCTCTCCTTTCAAAAAAAATCTTGGAGGTGGATGCTAGTTTGTTTCCTTTTAACATGAGGGAACGGAGGCTTCGTCACTTTGTCGTGTCTCCTAGCCATTAGCAGAGGCCCCGAGGTCTGAACACTGCCGATTCGCTGCAGAATTTGGATTCTGACCATCATGGCTTGGTTGATGGTTATGTCTTCTCATGGTCCTTTGCAGGAGAAAGATGAAGAATCTTCTTTGTCTGGGGAAGTACAGTCAGGAGTCTCCAGTAGACACTCTGATGAAGTGCAGGTAAGGTTTGTGCGTGCACAGGGCCTCTGCCTTCCCTCCTTCCCCTCAGCCTTTGTGAGCCCTTTCCTCCTCTAGCCCTCCACTGCCTCTCCCCAAGGCATAGCCACGGCTGTCCTCAGGTTAGCTTTGGGTAACTGTGACCCCACTGTAATTAATCCCTAATCCCACACCCTCCTGCATAGCTCAGACGGCAAGTTATACTTTGTGATTCAATTATTTGTAACAATTTTAGTAAACATCTTTTCCTTCTTCTGTGCCCAAAGAGAAGCTTTGGAGAGCTAAAATGCTTATTAGAGTACCCCCAACCCCCAGTGCTGTTCACCCCCCACATACACACAAGTACATACCATGTGATATATGCAGATACATATATGCACACACATGCCCAGGTTCATCCACTGTAAGTGTGTGCACTTATGTACTGCTTAGGTTCCTGTAAGGTTCCCTCTTGTTGCAGGTTCAAGTCAAGCTTCATTTGGTTAACCAAGGTTTACTTGGTGGCATCTTCTTTGGCTGTCTCCTTTGTTACTTTTCTTCATCCGACTTACACCTTAGCACTGTTTCTTTATCAGATGGGGTCCACTCATGCCTTCTTGTGTCTTCTGTTTCTTGTTCACAAACTGGGGAGTTGCGAGATCCCAATGCCCTGTGGTCCTACTCAGGATTTGGACCTAAGGAGCAGAGAAGGCATTATTGTTTCTTGAGTAGGAGATTGACATGATCTGCCCTTTCTGTCCCAGTGACAAGAACAAGGCCAAACCTCTCCCCAATTCCAGAGGGCCTCTGGGGACAGTCTGCTGCACTTTGCTGCCTTAGTAGCTTGTGCATCTCTGAGGGAGGCCCAGGCCCTGAGAATTAGCAGATTCATGATGGGGCAAACACTGAATGCTGCTCCCACACATCGGAGCTCTGTCAGAAGGCCAGACCCCTGGGGTCTAACCCCCAGATACTGACCAATCAAGGAGTTTGCTAGGAGGGAGAGTGGCACTTTCTGATGGTCAGCCCTGAGCTGGGATCAGGGCTCTAACTAGAGCATTAATGATCTCAAGGTCTGGCCTTCCAGGCTGTCTGCAGGTGGGGGTGGAGACAGGGAAGAGTGGGGCTGGGAGAGCAGGATGTGCTGTCAGACAGACAGCACTGTATGGGTACAGGTCTACTTTCGCAGTTGCTACTGGACCCCCGCTCTCTGTCCTCTGTTGTTTAGTCTCCCTCAGCACCCCAAGGAAGAGGGCTAAAGCTACCTAGCTCCAGCTCTTGAGGGAACAGCCAGAAGCCAGTGAGGAGAGTGACTGGGGACTCAACTCCCAGCCCCTGTACCTCTGAGGCAGAGAGTGTACTACAGGATGGAGTCCATAATGGAAAGCCACTCCTGGAAAAGTCTGTGTTGGTGACCGTCGCTTCCTTGCCTCACTTCCTCTCTCTCCTTCCAGAGCTTCGTGACAGCTGCAGAGACCCAGAGCTTGGGTTTGCCTCTGAGGACACTCACTAACCCTAGGCCATGGCTAGTCCCCAGGCAGGAGAGACAGTTAAGTGGGAGGAGGCAGTTTTTTCTCTAATATTTCTAAGAGGGAGGCCACTTCCTTATAAACCCAAACACGGACGGAATGGGAAGGGAGGACCAGAACCCTTAGACCCCCTGAGGACATCTAGGTAAGTCGGTAAGCAAGGAGATCGATTTTCCATGTTTATCTCCCGACCCTTCCAGAAAAAAACAAAAACCCACTGAGATGACCCTGAAGAAGTGGAAAGGGCACAAATCCACAAAGACAACAGGACAGAAGGGAGTTATTAGAAGATAAGCACTTTAAAAATATTTAGAATCAAGAAAATCGATGAAAGAGTTTGCTTTGGCTTTAGCAGAACTGAGAAAGGGGAAAGAAGTCCGAGAGGACGCCAGGAAAAGTGTAGGAGCTCGCCCCCAGGGCTTGGGTTCTGCTGAGGGAAATAAGGAGCAGAGCTGAGCACAGAGGTCTGTTTGGCGGCCTGGTAAGGAGTGGCCTGCACCCCAAACTCCCTGCACTCTCTACATAGCTGACAAACCACACCCCAGGGGACATGACCGGTGAGCATTTCTTGGAGAAACCAAGAAAACTCTCTGCAAGACTGTCTGATGGGGAAGGGCTGTGAATGGAGAAAGTGCCATTCCCCATTTTAGATGGAGGAGCTCCCCACCCCAACCAGAAACCAGGTGTTTGTTGGAGTAGTCTGTTCTTGCTGTAATCAATTCCCACAACTTGGTGGCTTAAAACGATTGTGCCTGTTGTCTTCCAGGCCTAGAGATCAGAATTCCCAGACAGGTCTCACTGCACTAAGTCTTTAAGTGTAGGTGGAGGGTTATTTCTGAGGCATCTGGGGGGATGCTTTTCCTTGCTCTGCCAGTGTCTAGAGGGCATATCCATTCCTTGCCCTTTACCCTCCTCTTGTATCCTCAGGGCCACAACAGTACATCTCCCTACCCCTATCTGAGCATATTGCCTCCCCTGTCATTTTATCATATTCACTTAAATAAACCAGGATCCTTCTCAAAATTTAGTGGCATCTGCAAAGTCCACTTTCACTGTAAGGTACGTGTTCTCAGGTTCTGGGGATTCAGACACACTTCTTGAGGGCCGTTGTTTTCCTTCCCCAGTCTCTTCTGCAGGTTGAAACTGTAGGCTGGGAGAATTTTGTGTTATTTTTTTAAAAGATTTATTTATTTTGCCTATAGTGTTCTGTCTGCGTGCTTGCCTTCAGGCCAGAAGAGGGCACCAGATCTCATTACAGATGCTTGTGAGCCACCATGTGTTTGTTGGGAATTGAACTCAGGACCTCTGGAAGAGCAGCCAGTGCTCTTAACCACTGAGTCATCTCTCTAGCCCCTGTATTAGTAACTTTTCTGTTATTCTGATAAAACACTGTGACCAAAAGATTTTATTTGGGCTTACAGTTCCAGATGGCTCAAGGTCCGTAATGGTGGGGGAGGCGTAGCAGGAAGTGGAAGCCATGGCAGTGGCAGTGGGGAAGCTGAGAGATCACATCTTTACCAGAGAGCATTAAATGGTGAGGATACACTGGAAGTATGGCAAGGCGCTGTGCTCTCAAAGCCCGCGCCCGGTGACACATTTCCTCCAACAAGGTCACACCCCCTAAACCTTCAGAAATAGCATCTTCAAGTGTGCCCTGAGTGTTCAAATGCCTGACCCTAGGGGACACTTTTCTCCTTCAAACCATTAGAAGCTCCAAGTCCTGAATAGGCAGGGAAGAGAAACAGTGAAGTTCATGGATTATTTCAAATACCCGATTGCTGAGATTGACCAACACTTCTCAGATCTTACAGAACATGAAAGAAATGGAGAAGCCAAGGAAATAAAAAGAAAGTGCACAAATGAGAATGGAGTTATGCTATACGACTTTGTTCATGGTGGCAACAATGTGTCCGAACATGTAACAGCGTATCATAACATGATCGATATTCTGTCATCTACAATGTATCAGAACAGTGTCAATACTGGTGTAATGAGAAATGTAATTTAGTTATACAGTGGGGATAGAATACAGGGAAGGAATGATGGAAATCGGTTAAATATATCCACCACTTCAGCGTTCAATCATAAAAATTTTTAAATTGATGAATTAAAGAATAACAGCATAATCTTGTTTTTCAGAAATAGGGGGAAGTACCCCAAGAAATAAAATGGTTAAAAGCAATACCTGATGGGAGGGTGGGGGACAAGGACAGCTGGTTTTCTTTACGAAGTTTTACTACTAGTATTTTGACTTTATGCTTATGTTACTTTGATTAATAAAAATTCCAGAAGGAACTCCAAATGAATCAAGTTTTACCCCCAAATCAGTGTGGATGTACCCAGTGTTAACTTCCCTGATGGCTGAGGTCAAGTGGACCTTTCTGGGCTCCCATCTCATTCCCAGAATCACCTGAGCATTTTCAAGGTCCAGAAATTCTAGTGCCACAAAATGTTGATGAAACCAATTGCAGGTGTTAATGTGTACATTACTACCACACTAATCTTTACCCAATGCGACAATGGAAACATCTGTTTTTCTGGCCTTTGCATGAGAACTTATTTGCATCACTGTGCATTTTGAATGTCATTATAAGGTCTTCAGATGGACCTTTGCAGGATGGTTTGTTTCTGAGGAGACAGTCTCACAGGCATTGTTGGAGCAGGACATGAAGAGACAGTGCAACCACTGGCCTGTTAAAGCTCCGTGGTTCCCCCAAGCTTGCCCCTCTCTCCTGGCTCTAGGATGTGGCTCAGAAGTTAAGCATGCTCTCCAACGTGGGTGATGAGGACCTCACTTTGAGCAGTGAGAGCTCCGTGCCATCTTTCCTGTTCCCCGAAGAATCCTCCCACTTCCGCCCCATCTACCTGGGAGAATCGGCTGCATTTTGCATTCAGCTCTTTTGTATTGATGAGAAATACGAGGCAAGGCAAGTGCTGATCTCTATTTGTCTGTTGTGCTAAGCACTTCTTAGGTAATAATTTTTCAGAGTATGTGGTAGTTAAACCAGACTCTATCCTAATCTTCTGGGGACCTTAAAACAACAGATTCTTGGACCCCATACAGAATTCTAGTTCGTAAAATCTGGGCAAGACCTACAGAATGGGACAAAAATCTCTGGCCAGTTCTATTTCACCTGTAGCACAGTTGAAGTTCTGAAAATTCCCACTGGGTAGCCACATTCTGTTTCCATTCTATACAATCTGCGTTTCTCCGAGTCTTTGAATCTGCACTGCGTTTGGGTGCAAGTAACAGAAAACCCACTTGAAACAAGGCTAGCACGCTGAGTAAGTCCGGTGGTAGGACTCATGTTAGACCCTGCTAGACCCCAGACTTGGATAACCACATTGAAGAGGAATTTCTCTTTACCTCTTTACCCTGGCTTCCTGCTGTTTATCCCAGTCTCAGAAGATAGGAACAGTCTCAGGTTACATAAGAATCCTCGGGAAGGCTTTTCTGGTTGGGGCCGAGATTTCCTGCCTAAGAGGCCTGGTTGACTCAGTCCTCATTCCTGAGCCAGTGATGGTCACCGAGTCGTACTTCAATGTGTGTTCAGTCTGTTACTTTGTGCCCCATCCTTAATCTGGAGCAGGAGACAACCCAAAATGTAGGGCATCAAAGGAACACCCTACAATTCAGGAAAACTTTTGGAAGGAGGCACGATGTCTGTCAGTCATGGCTCCCACTTCCTTCCCCTCAGGAGCTCCTATGTATGCTGTGCTTATGGCCCCCTTCCTCAGTCTGAGTAGGAACTGCTGCATGATGCCTGAATTCAGCATCTCCTTCAGCAATCGCCTATTACAACCTTACCCACAAACTGTTTTGAAGAGAAAAATATGTGCCCATTTTAATAGAGCAGAAGGTTCTCCAGTACCTTTGAGATAACCGAAGATAGTGCTGGTCATTTCCTTTTTAGGGGGATACATTTAAACATAACCCCTCACTTTTTAGCCTCTAGAACTATGGTTTTTAATATTAAATGTTCAACTTTTATGGAGATCGTGGAGGTTGAAAAGAGAAATCTTTCTATTTTAATTACAGTATAGACCAAAGAGCCTGGAATGGCCTTCTATATTTGTTTTATGCTTCTTTTCTCTGTGTTTTTAGATAAAAATTTTACCTAGACAGTTATTTTTGATTTAGGTGATGACACCTTATAATTTGCCTATGAAAATACAAATGTGGCTATTTAGAAAAATTTCTGCAAATAAAAGTGAGAAAGATTAGACTAGCCTATCCCACAGCCATGTCTCTCCTTAACTCTTCCAAGAAGTAAGGGGAAGATCACATACATAGACTGGCCATCATTAGTAGTGGCTTTGAATTGCAGATATTATTGGTCACTGTGAGAGTGTCCAAAGATACTTTGTTGCTGCCATATGAAGCCTATGGTGCAGGTGTATGCAAGCGATTAGACACTACTGGATGGCTAACTGCTGAAAGACAAGGGTGGGAGGGTAGGGAGAGATGGGGGTGGGAAGGGTGAGGATGGGGAGTTGGGGGGCGGGGGGTGGGGAAGATAGGAGGTGGGGAGGGTGGGAGGGCACATAATAAACTGTCTCATGATGCTACATTTATTTGCAGTCCAGTAACATTGTTCACTGTGTTGTTTACAGGTCCCTGGATTTTATGAGTTTTGTTTTCAGTCTTTTCCCCGTGAGTATATGCTGAATTTTGAGTAATACAATTGGTTTTGTAGTTAAGTTATAGAAAGACAGAATATTTATTGTACAGACATTTAAAATGCTGCGAATGTTGAGGCTTGAAGTGCTCCCCTGTTCTGAAAAGATGGTCAAGCGGCATGTCATAAACTCTTAAAAACAGAAAATATTTTCATTTTCAGTAATGTATCTGCTGTCTGATCGTTTCTTTTAGAGACAGTATTCCAGTGGTTTATTGGGATTAAATAATTCATGGTCATATATGAAAATGCCAGCAGTTAGGAATCTTTAGTACCTCGGATTGTTGGGTTTCTTTCTGGTTTACATTGGCTCAGACTATCCTGGCATCAACACCTTGCTTTGTGGCAAGTGGGAAAGAGGAAACCTGTGGTCCATTTCCAGCTTAGCTTCTCTTTGCTGCTTATTCCTGGGGCCTAACATGGTGCTGGTATGTAGAAGGAGCTCAGTACATGTTGGGCATTGAGTTTGAGATCAAAGTGCAAACATACCCCTCCATCCTAGGGACTCTGAGCCTCTCCATTGTCCCACTGTTGTCTGGGGATGGGGACCCTTGGCAACAATTTATCATTGGAAGGAAAGGAAGTGGAGAAAGGCCACAATCAAGGGAAGCAGTAGGTCTTAGAAGGACCCTGTTGATGTTTCACTGTGACAGTTGTATGTACAAGGTGAGTCTTCAGTGGGCAGACTGCAGGCAGAATATCTGTTGTTTCCGTGTCCTTTCTACTTGTAACACTGAGGGCAAAAATAAGTATAGTGTAATCACTATGTGATATTAGATTTTACTTCCTCATTTTTTCAGAACTCAAACAGCCTTAGAATAGGGCAATATATTCTCCACTGTGGTTTCTTTAAATTGATTTTTAAGGCATTTTCAAAGCTCATAAAGCTATGTGGATTAACCTAAACAAAGAATGTTCAAAGCTGGCTCCCTCAAAGATGCCTCAAAGACATTTCACTGGGCTTCACTCCGGTTCTCACATCCACATTCTAGAAGTAAGACTGGATTTTAATGGGCAGAAGACCTGTTTACATTTTGACTCTATTTGACTTGGGGATATAAGGATACAGGAACAAAATACCTTCATTACTTCACCCTTAATCCCTCAAATCCAAGCTGAAGCAACTCATTACCATCAGCACCCCCTCCCCGAGGAAGCCCACCGAGACTTGGCGCCCAGCCCTCATTTTCAGCTTGAGTAGCTCAGCATTGTGATTCTAAAGTCTCTCGGAAAGAAGCTGTGTTATTTTGCTAGAAAGAAGGAAGATAAGGTCAAATAATGACTCACTCCTTGGGGCTGCAAAATGTCCTGAGGGCCTTGGATTAGCACAAGTAATACCTTCACAGGGTTCAAGAGGAGGCGAAGTCCCAAAGGGACAAATTAGCTCTGGGAAGAGCAGGCTGCTTCTATGGGGACCTGGGGCAGGATCAAGTGGCTTCCAGGAACACAGACAGCCTGGAGCTGTACAGTCTTCGACGCTGGAGTGAGTGTTCCAGTCGCCGCGTGAACAAAGAGTAAAAAGGAAGAAATGAAGCCCCCGTTAATAACACATTTCGCCCAGTTCAATGTCGCATTGCAGCGTGCAATCAATGTCAGCCCTGCTAATGAGCTGTTTTATATTCTTCATCTCACACTAAGCATTGAAGTGCAGTGTTTTTAGATTGCAGCATACCTCAATATAGGAACTGAATTTCCATTAGTAGCGCTTAATTTAGGTCTCATGAGATTTGCAGTTGGATAAGAAACTTCGTATATTCAAGTTGGTGTGGATAGACTGACATGACTCACACACACAAAACTTGTCTAATAAGTGAAACTTGGTGCCAGTCTTTAAAGTTTAAAATAATGAAATTAGATTAAGTGATATTAAATTAAGCTTTTAGTTTCTCAGTCACACCAGCTACAATGCAAACTCTCATTGGTCACATGTAACCCAACCATTGGCTGCTGCCTGGGACAGCAAGGTCTAGAAAGGGAAATGGCATCTGTCAGGACTTGATGATCCGCTTGTGTCTTCTGGGGTTCATGCTTGCCTTTAGATTATCACCTCAAAGGGATGATGTCATGGCAAATGGTTCATGTATAGCCAGAGGGCTTTAAAGGCAGAAAGGCTTGAGAGCTACTTACATTTCACAGAGGAGAGGCCAAGGCTTCTATGAATCTCATTTCTTAAG
Organism: Dicrostonyx torquatus; assembly: GCA_028555095.1. Lineage (NCBI taxonomy): Eukaryota > Metazoa > Chordata > Mammalia > Rodentia > Cricetidae > Dicrostonyx > Dicrostonyx torquatus. The sequence continues at coordinate 13,612,405 of JAQHUG010000009.1, forward strand.
TTCAAGGCCCTTGTTATGATATTATGCTGTCTCGTTTACTCACTGGTAAAACTGAATTCCCAAATGCGAATGGTCTTAGTTTAAAAATCTGTACCAGGTTTCATAGCACAGGCTTTTACTCCAGGAACCCAGAAGGCTGTAGAATGAGGAGTTTAAGACATGCATGGACTACAGAGAAAAGTTTAAGGCCAGCCTGGGCAGAGTTCTTGGTGAGATGGCTCAGCGGTAGAGTTCTTGGTGAGATGGCTCAGCGGCAGAGTTCTTGGTGAGATGGCTCAGCGGCAGAGTTCTTGGTGAGATGGCTCAGCGGCAGAGTTCTTGGTGAGATGGTTCGTTGGTAGAGTTCTTGCCTAGCATATGCCAGGCTCTGGGTACAGTTTCCATAGCTATGAAATTAAACAAGTAAGTGAGATCAAGTGCTAGGAGTTGAATGTGGTAGCACATCCTCCTAAAGCTGCAATCCCAGAACTTTGGAGGCTGAGGCAGGAGGATATGAGTGATTAGTTAGAGGCCACGTTTGGCTGTATAATGAAGCCCTGTCTCAGAGCAGCTGCAGCAATAACAATCTACTTCTGTTACAGTCATTTGTTCTGCTCTCAGTCAGCTTCACTGATGTCTTCTCCATCTTCTCCTAGTGGCTCAGCTCCATGAGTTCTATTAATGACTCTCCAAACAGTGGAAAAGCACAACTTGTGCGTTGTCTCACTTCTGTTTTTGATAGTGTTTTATAGCATAAATTTGCTTACTAATAAATGGCTTCTTATATTCTCCAAATATACTGTTGACTTTTAAAAAATCATTTTAGGATAAGAACTTCTGCTTGATATCTGTGCCCCATCTCACCCCTGAGTTTGTCCTCATCCAGAACTTTGTAAAGGTCGTCCCGTTCAACAGTTGCACCCTGGAGCATGATCTCTATGTGTTTCATCGAGCTGGATTGCTCAGGTAAGTGAACTCATATGTTGTGTGACTTCCTGGGAGACTGATAATGTCTTGTGCTGGTTTGAATGGAAAATGTTCCCCATAGGCTCAGGTGGTAGAACACTTGGTCTCCAGTAGGTTTTGTTGTTTGGAGGAGGTTATAGAACCTTTAGAAGGTAGAGACATGAGCA
>JAQHUG010000009.1:13619056-13640559 GCA_028555095.1 Dicrostonyx torquatus
CCCGTTTTGCACTTCTCTGGCTATGAAGTGAGTTCCTTGGTTAGAAGAAATACTGTGTGAATACCATGTCAGTGTATAAGGCATTCTGTAAGTTCATGGAATGGTTATTTTTGCAGAAGTATTACATGCAGGAAAGGCATATCCATAACCAGAATAAGTTTCTACTCTATTATGGACAAACCATTGTCCTTTCCATGGAGGAAGTAGTCCAGTGTGGTCAGGCTGCTACTAGGTTGCTGGCTGATTGCCCCAGGGAATGGTACCATATCTGAGGTTCAGTGTTGCTCACTGCTATTGGCAGATCTGTCACTCGGCAGCAGCTGTAGCCATGTCAGCCTTGGTGAGTGAAAGTTCAGGTTGTTGAGCCCATACATAACCCCTATTTCTGCCACCAAGGACACTTTGTCATTGTGCCCATTGGGCAATGACAGGGATGGCTGGGGAAGGAGTCTGACTGTCCACAGAGTGGGTCATCCTGTCTACTTGATCACTGTACTCCTCCTCAGCTGAAGTAATCTTTTGCTCAGCATTTACATGGGACATAAGTATCTTCACATCCTTTGCCCATTTGGAGAGACCTATTCACATACTTCTTCCCCAGAGACTTTTCCCATTTAGTTTTTCAATCATGTCCTTTCCAAGTCTCTGACCATCCAGCGAATCCATTGGCTATAAACAATTGCACATATGGCCATTGCTCCTTCCAAAGAGAATGTATGACCAAGTGTACTGCCCGAAATTCTGCCCAGTGTGAAGATGTCCCGTCGCCAGTGTTTTTCAGGGTTGTTGCAGAAAGTGGTTATAATGCTATATCTGTCCTCTTCTGGGTGGTGCCTGAATAATGTGCAGAGCCACCAGTAAGCCAGTTGGTCATAGGGCACACCCCATGAAAATATAGATGCATGCTTGGCAGCAGGTGGCATTGTAAAGGAGGAGTAGAAACCATAGGCATTTGGGCAGCTTCCTTTTTTGTGGGATTTTCTTTTACTCCAGCCACACGTTGGTATGCCAAAAATGCTGCTGGCTGTTCTTACTCTTTTACTCTTTACTCCTTTAGGGGGCCCATTACCCAGCTCCCAAAGAAATCACAGAGTCTTAATTTTAATTATAAATGCCTGGCTTTAGCTAGACTTGTTTCTTGTCAGTTTTTCTTAAATTATCCCAACTACCTCTTTCCTCTGGGCCTTTTCTTTCTCTTCTGTTTATTTTACTTTCTTACTCTGTGGCTGGCTGGGTGACTGTGTGCCTGGCCCCTGACATCCTCCTCTCCTTGCTTCTTTGTTCCATCTTCTTTTCCAGAGTTCTCCTTCTATCTATACTCTCTGCCTGCCAGCCCTACCTATCCTTTCTCCTGCCTCGCTATTGGCCATCCAGCTCTTTATTAGACCATCAGGTGTTTTAGACAGGCAAAGAATCACAGCTTCACAGAGTTAAACAAATGCAGCATAAGCAAAAGCAACACACCTTAAAATAATACTTGACTTTCTTCATGTAACTTAATTGTGCCTTCAGGACCTGATCAAGCCTGATCACTATGTACTACTTCCATTTGATAATGGATTGCTGCTGTGTACACTCTACTTGATGACTTGGTGGGCCAAATAAAACCCAGCTCATGATGGGCAGCTCAGGCCATGTGGTAACTTGGTGGCCTATTTTCAAATGGTTCTGTTTCCACTAAGGCCTGTTAACAGTCTAAACTGTCTCTTAAAGGGGAATAGTTGTCTTCAGATAATGGTAGAGCTTTGCTCCAAAAATCCCTAAGGTTTCTTCTGTGAGTCACCTGTAGGGGTTTGCTTAATGCTCCAAACAGCATCCCTATGTGTCATTGACTCTTCAGGTGCCATCAGGCTTGCTGAATTGTATGGTCCAAATGGTAGAGCAGCTTGCATAGGAGCCTGGACCTGTTGAAGGACCTTCTCCTGTTCCAGGCACCACACCTAGCTAGCAGCTTTCCAAGTCACCTGCTATATGGGTTTGAGTAACACATCCGAGTGAGGAATGTACTGTCTCCAGAATCCAAATAGACCCCTATCAAGGCAGTGGGAGGGGCCAGGTGTAATCATTTATCCCTCCCCTTGGAAGGAACATCTCTGCATGCCCCATACCACTGGACTCCTAAGAATTTCACTGAGGTATAACACCCTTAAATTTTAGTTGAATTTATTTCCCATCCTCTGATGCATACATGTGTTACCAATGGATCCATCATGGTTGCTACCTCCTGCTCACTTGGTCCAATTAGTGTAATGTCATCAATATAGTGAATCAATTTTGTGGGAGAGACAGATGATCAAGATCTCTTCAAACTAAGTTAAGACACAGCATTGGAGAGTTAATATATCCTGAGGTAAAGCTGTAAAGGTGTACTGATGGCCTTGCCTACTAAAAGCAGATTGCTGCTGGTGGTCCTTATGCACAGGTACTGAGGAAAGGGCCTTTGCCAGATCAATAGCTGCATACTGTGTACCAGGAGCTGTGCCAGTCTGCTTAAGGACACCATATTTGATAGAGGAGCTGCAATTGGAATTACTGCTTGATTTAATTCCAACAGTCAATTGTCATTTTTCCGCAATCCATTTGTCTTTTACACTGGCCAGATAGGAGAGTTAGAGGGAGATGTGGGGACCTGCACCACTCCTTGGTGGTGGCACTGATTTCTGCAGCTCCTCCAGAGGTGTGATACTGTTTCTGATTCACTATTTTCCCTGGCAGAGGTGTCTCTAAAGGCTTCCTTCTGGCCTTTCCACTTGTAATATGCCCCAGGTCCCTCTGGAAAAGGACTGGAGAAAGGCTAACTGTAAAACTCTCAGGCATTTTATCAAGTTCTTCCTCAGGGAAACACGACCTTCCCTTCATTTAAGGGGTTCTATGTCTGAAAAGTGCCTCAAGTCAGAAAATTGGTTCCTGTGCCAAGATGCCCATTTTCCATGTTACAATGTAGTCTTTCTTTAATTTGTTTGAGAATTTTTCAGCTTATACAGATCAAACAAAAATGCCTCAGGCTTCTTATCTGTTTCATGCCTGGGAACACCCTGATTGATTATCCAGTACCAAAGGTCCATACAAGTCGTGGCGTTGTACAAATCACTTTGTCTGTGCTGCCCATTACAGGTCAGGCCATTGTGGATATTGCGTTGTTTATGCTGCCCATTGTGCTAACTATGATCACCTTGCCCTTGGTGATTCACTGCTGTCACCTTGGCCTCTGCTACTTCGGGGCCCAGTTTAACCCATCACATTAATTCATCCACCTGATGAGCAGCAGCATCGCCGACCATAAGGTCTAGCACAAGGAAAAAGGTGACAATAATGCTCTGTAAATGTGTCAGAGCTCTTCTTGCCATTTTGTGTTTTAGAGGATTAGTGAAGGGCAGTTTCCTGGAGCCTCATCATCACTTGGAACTTGGTTGTTGGTCTGATCTGGCTACAGGGGAGGATGGGAAACATGGCAAGAGTCAGCTAGGTATGCTCCCAGTAAAACACACTTTTCCCACCATTGAAAGGAAGAGGAGGAAAACAGCACTGCACACACATCCCAGCCAGTGTTTGTCTTACATGTATTCAGAAGTTCTAGAATGGGGTATATGGTTCTACTCAGCCAGGTGCCTCTGAAGAGCAGGACTGGAGGGGCAATAAAGATAACTTATTTTGCCATGCGGTGGTGGCACACACCTTTAATCCCAGTATTAGGGAGGCAGAGGCAGGCAGATCTCTGAGTTTGAGGCCAACCTGGTCTACAAGAGCTAGTTCCAGGACAGGCTCCAAAGCTACAGAGAAACCCTGTCTCAAAAAAACAACAAAAATACAAGATAACTTATTTTTGCTTTTTCATTAATAAACTTTGTGTTTAGAATAGTTTTAGATTCCCTGAAAAAGTGAGGAGACATAAAAAGCCTTCCCATATCTCCCTTCTCTGTCCCATTATTCTCATTTGGTACCAGAATGCTACATTTGTTACAGCTGATGAACAAACTGATATTTCGTTATCAACCAAAGTCCATAGTTTATGCTAAGGTTCCAGTTTAGCCTCTGTGATGGTATGGTCAACTCAATGGAATTAGAGTCAACCTAGGAGACATAATAACCCTGGGCATGATTTAAGGGCACTTCTAGAGATATTTAATAGAGGGAAGACCCATGTTGAATGAAGGAGCACTGTCCCATGGTCTGGGGTCCTGAACTGAATAAAGGAGAAAGCCAGTGAGTACCATATTCATCTTTCTCCAGTTCCTGAGTGTGAACATCATGTGACCAACTGCATTAGGTTCCCACTGCCCTGTCCTCTTGCCATGAAGGACTGCATCCTTTCAGATGACAAATTGAAATAATTCCTTCCTTCCTTTTCCTTTCCTTTCTTCCTCCCTCCCTCCTTCTTCCTTCCTTCCTTTCTTCCTTCTTTCCTCTTTCCTTTCTTTCTTCCTTTCTCCCTCCCTCCCTTCCTCCCTTCCTCTCTCCCTTTCTTCCATCTTCCTTCCTTCCTAAGTTGCTTTTGTCAAGCATTTTGTCAGAGCAATGAGGAAAGTAACTAACATTGTGTTGTATATTCAGTGGATTTGGGGACATGTGTAATGGTGCCATTATAATGTTTGTAATAGTTTCACTGCCCTAAACCGCTGTACCCTGTCTGTTGTTCCTTCTTCCCCCTTAACACTGGCATTCTCTGACCTTTTTATTCACTATAATTTTTACCATTTCCAGAAAAGTAGTTAGAATCCTATAATATGTCACTTTGTCAACTTGTCTTCTCCTATTTGGTCATATGCATTTAACTTCTATGTCACTTCATGATTTGGTGACTCATTTATTTTTAGCACCAAATATTATGCCATCATCTAGACACACTACAGCTTATTTTTCTGTTCACCCACTAAGGAACATGTTGGCTGTTTCCAAGTTTAGACCATTATGAACAAGGATGTAAAAGCATTCACACACAGGGTTTTGTGTAGACGTAAGTTTTTCAGCTTATTTGACTGAGAGAGAATGGAACTGCTAGTTGCTATGATCACAGTATAGTTTACCTTTGTACAAAACTGCCAGCATTCTCAAAGAGTGGCCGGTCCATTTTGTAACTGCTCTCTGTCCCTGCCAAGCTTCGCTGCTCTCAGTATGGATTTGACCCTTCTAGCTGCTCTACGGCATCACTGCATCCGTGCTCTGAGTGTGCAGCTCCCTAGTGATGGATGCCACGCGATGATTTGTGTAACCGTATTTCAAATGCTTACCCTTCACCCATGTGACCTCTCTGGTGAGGTTTCTATTTAGATCTTTTCTGCCTCCTTTTACTCAGGTTGCTTGTTTCAGTTTGACTTAAAGCAAATCACGCACACCTGTTATTTCTCTAATAGAAAATGTTAACTTGGTATCAAGTTAACTAAAGTTCAAAGTTTATGCTAAGTGGGAGACTACTTTTAGTTAGAAGTAAAATAAAGGCCAATTCAGGAAGAGCCTCTGCCCTTGATTGCTCCATAAGCAGGCAGTGTGGCGATAGGACTTCAAAGTTTGTGTTTTAAGGGTCCTTGTTTCTTTCCTTTCTTCCACTGTGGCCTCTCCTGTGTCTGCTCCATCTGCAGTTGGCTCTTATCACATTGGCATGGCTGCAGCATTCTGGGCTGACATCCATGTAGCAGCACGGCGGGAAGGTAACAGGCTAATCACGTGCTTTCGTTCCCAAAGGCCTGCAGCAGAGCTCCTCATTCATCTAATAGAACATGCAGCACCAACCGTGTGCTTGCGCCAGTTCTAACCCAGGTGCTGGGGAAACATGAGTGGCCCAGACAGACAGAAGTCCTGACTCTCATGGAGTATGCATTCTAGCCAAACAAGGAAGACACGAATAGAGGAAAGAGATGAACTAGATAGTGGGTACATGAGGGAAACGAGATGACTACAGCATGTGGCTAAATGCCGGGTGGGGAGGGACCGCTGTCTTCACAAGGTGCACAGGAGAGGTGGCCTTGGGCAAAGGCATGATGGAGGTGAAAAGGGAGCCATGTGGGCACAAATCCCTGACACGTTCTCTTTTTATATCATGGTTTTTGCTTCCCTTCCCTTGATATTTGGAATGGATTGCTCCTACTTTTACGTTCGGTTACTTTAAATTTCATGACCCCATGTTCTGGTCCCCTACCTAATTTCTTTCTTTGTCCCCTGGGAAATTATATTTGTTTCTATCATCTGCCCTCTGGCCATGCTGGTGAGCACGGACACAGATAACTCATCTGCTTGTTAGGGAGGGCTACCTCTTCTGTCAACATATCCCACATCCCGTGCTCCCTCTCATTTTCTTATGGTACTGTATGGGTCTTTAAATGAAAACATTTCACTTGTATACTAATTACCAAGTTGTTTCCAAAGGTAGCCCTGGGTTTTAGTCATATAACAGATTGCTTTCTCACATTCCCTGGCTTGCCCATTCTTAACTTGCCCACTGGTCTTTCTCCTTATTCAATCATCAACGCAGGGCTCATCTGGTTGGCCTGGTAGCCCATTCCTTCTTGCTACCTTTCCATGCTGTGCTTTTCTGAAATCTGACATTTTTTCCATCATAGGAAGATATAGCAGACTTACTCATCCAATTCATATTTACTGTGCTGGAAACACTTCACTTTTTGGCTAGGTCATACAGCATTGTCAACATTACTCAGTAAATAAAGATGGCCTTCAGTGGGCCGCCTCTGAGAGATTCTTCCCTTCAATATATTTGCTGTATTTGCTTTTCTGTGAGTGTCTCATACTTGCTTTGTTGCCATTTTTTTCCCCTGTGATGTCACTGTCTTACTCATTTCAGACTCACGTTATCATGGCCAGTGTATGGTGATATCAAATCTGTCCTTTGTTCCTTGTGCCCTTAATGGGCCTCATTGAGTGGAATGCAGTAACAAGTTTGCCTGTTGGGACCATTTTTGTTTGGGGCATGGTTGCTCTCTTGTTTGTGCACGGCTCACAGTGAAGTATTGCTGATTGTGGAGCTCTGTGATGACGTTCCGTGAGGCTCAGGTCACCTATTCTTTACATCTTTTGTGTCTCTTGACTGGCACCAAATTTGCCCAATTTTCTGAGACAGTAATTGGAAAGACACATAAATATGTAGTTTCTAAAACCCTTCATTCAGTTTGGAGTTAAAAAGGATACATGATAAATCTTTCTTTTTACTTTTCATACATAATTTTCTATTTTTTTATGTGTATAGTCAAACTGAGTACCTCAAATTCTGACTTTTGAGGCCAGATTTGCTTTTTTTGTTTTGTTTTTAAGGAGATGAACAGAACATCTTGTGGTGAAGCAGGTTACCAAGACTGAAAGCCTTGTAATACCCAATGTGATAGATAAGGAAAAGCATCACTAATTTCCCACTTTGAGTCAGGGTGCCTAAGAATTGATTTTGAACCCTGAAGAAAAGAATAGTTACAATCTTTATGATCATTGAGTGTGCAGCTGTCTCTGGAAAGGTCGTGTAAGGCAGAAGCAGAACAGAACAACCCAAGTGTTCTCCTTCCAAGTTGTACATAGCCAGACAGAAAGAATAGGCCCTCGATAGTGGTCGTAATGAGGAGGAGAAGGTTCTCGGAGCCTATGGAGAGTTGAAAGTAGAATGACTCTTAGGCACAGCCAGTGAAGCACCATCTTCTGCAGCCCTGCCATACCTAAAAGCAAATGTGTAGCCATCAGAGCGGACTTTGTGTGTGTGTTTTAAAAAACATTTATCACTAGATTGATAGAACAAATAGAATAGAATGTATGAATAGATTCAAAGATTTCTTTATGTACAGTTTTAATATTTTTACAGACAATGAATATTCTCACCTTTTATGATTTATCTAAGAATATGGCAAGAAATAAAGATAGCTGCTTGGTAACTGGACAACACATGCTGTCTCCTTTTCGAAAATGTATAGGGTGCCTCATGTATATCACGATTGCATATACTGGTTTAAAACGTTAAGTATTCTCTCTCCCTTTCCCCCCTTCCCGCCTTTCCTCTTCCTCCCTTTCCCTTCTTTCCCACTCCTTTTTCTGTAAGAGTTGTCTCAAAGTTAACTCCAGGGGCTTTCCATAACAAAAACATAAAGACTTCCATCATCTGTGGTCCATGCCCTGCATGGGAAGAGGTTTAAAGGGAATTTTGGTTTATTTCTCAGATTGTGGCTCTGGATCAATGCAGGGTCCATCTGATGAGAGCAGAAATCATGGGCTAACTTGTACCCCCATTGGGTCCCCATCACCTGGACACCCTGGGGGCACTCCAGATGTTTCAGAGCCTTTTGTGACTGGTTGACTGAATGAATCATTTTTAATAATGTCAATTTAATAATTGAGTTTTAGGAAAATACATTTTAATTGGGAATTTGTTCACTTTTCATGTTTTCTAAATGCTCCAGTCAATTTTTGTATAGAAGCTATTAGGCTGTGTACCATGCCACATTTTATTTTGTTTTTTGCCAGTCATAGGCCTCTCATCTCATTCCAGCTAAAGCCAAAACAAACAGGCCACCTGATATTGCCAGAACCAGAAGCAGAAGCAATGCAGAGGCCCCTGTGCACTAAATCTATCTCCACTTATTGTTTTGTTTTGAGCCAGGGTCTCACTATTAGCCTACACTGGCCTGGAACTCTCAGTCTTCCAGTCTCAGCCTTCTGAGCACTGATGTGTACTCTGCACCCCTCCCCTCTTTCTCCCCTCCCCTCCTCATCTTCCTGAGTTAAAAACTTTTGTAAACTAGCTCTCGGGGGCCTGGAGATAGCAGTCAATAAAGTGTTTGTGGCACAAACACTGGCTAAATCCCCAGAACCCAAGTCAGATGATCCCAGCTCCAGGGAGGCAGAGACAGCAGTAGTCAAGGCTTAAAGGCCAGGCAGATCAATTTACCTGCTGAGCTCTGTACCAGTGAGAGACCCAGGATCAAATGATGATCCTGAGGGATAAATATAGGCAGGAATGTGGAACAGCTCCACCCATGAAAAATACACTCTGAGTGTATTAGGAATTCCAATTTTTCTAATAGATACATTAATGTACAAATTTAAACTAGGTAAATCTAAATTTCAGTATTTATAATATAACCTATTACATTTGTTTCAATGTATGATCAGTATGAAAGCATTGAGCTGTTTTGTAGTCTTGTTTGTACCAGTTAGTCAAAACTCACTTGACAGAGTACCTGTAAAGTTTGAGTAGCCACATTTCAAGCAACTAGAGAGTCCTGTGTCAGGCAGAGTTGCTCTTGCTCATTTCTCCTCCTGCTGAAATTTTAGGAACACATAAAAATTCTTAAGTGCTCCTCTTTGCTGAATATAAATAACAGTCACGTGAGCTTCTTGGTGTAATGAAGAATGGCTGTGCCACCCGATCCAATTTCTCTGGACAGAGGAAAGAAATGATGTCTGTGATTTGTGACACCTGAGAAAAAACTCCAAGTCCCACTGAGCCCTTACTCAGTGTCATTGTAGACTAGGAGAAGCCCTGGCTTTCAAAGTAGGCCTTGATATGGCCTGAGCTGGGAGGAAGGTATTTCTACTGGCCAGTTTTATGACAACCAGACCCAAACTAGAGTCATCAGAGAGGAGGGAGAGTCAGTGGAGATCATGCCTCTGAAAGATCAGGCTGCTAGCAAGCCTGTGTTGGTCCTAGCCCACTGTAGGTGGCGTCACTCCTAGGCTGGTGGTCCTGGCTTCTATAAGAAAGCAGGCTGTGTAAGCCACAAGGAGCAAGCCAGTAAGCAGCACTCTTCCATGGCCGCTGCACAAGCTCTTATCTCCAAGTTCTTGCCCTTGCTGAGTTCCTGTCCTGACTTCTTTCAATGATGAGCAGTGATGTGGAAGCCAACGACACATAAACCCCTTCTCAGAGTTGCTTTTGGTCACTGTGTTTCATGACAGCAATAGACATCCTAACTATGACGATATTCATATTTATTTTCCTGGCTCCCGCTGCACACTTTATAACTCAATTGTAGCACTTATCAGTCAGAACGACATGCCGTAAGAATGGGATGCTCTGACTGTTTCCACCCAGGCTATGTAATTCATTCCCTCGACAGCTGCTGTCCATTGGGAGCTGTTCTAGCCATAGGGTTGCAGAAGAGGCAGGAATTTTGTCTTTGAACTCATGTTCTAATAGAGGGGGAGGAATGACACACAAAGCAAGAGAAGAAAAGAAGTGCACAGAGAGAAATAGGACAGGGAGTGTGAGGGGTCAGAGCTAGGTGGCATAGCTCCTATGGTGACGTCTGTATACACCATATCTGTACCGTCTGTATACTGTATACACTGTATCCAGGTACGTCTGGGTTCACTGGGCTGAGAGGTGAGGATTTCAGGTGAGAAATGATGAGGGCGCACAAGGGCTGAGTCTGGGGACGAGTATGGGGTCTGACAGGTGAGGCAGGGAAAGAAATAAGCACACAATTTGGAGACAGGTTAGAGGTGCGAGATTCAGAGACAGTGTGAAGAAAAGACCCAGGAGAGGAGACTGGTCAGGAAGTCCTCGGAGGCTTGTTACTCAGCGCGGTGGGCGAGATAACTGATGTTTTCACCCAGGGTCTGTGGATGGAGTCGAGGTGGAAAATCACATCCTTGGTTTTCACAAAGCTGTCCTTGAAATCCAGCGTCTCTTTCCATTGTGAAAGGAGGCGACAATCCACAGTGGTGTCACCAGCCCCTGCTGCTTCCTCCTCGTTTTCCTTCAATATTGCCGCTTCAGATATCTGCAGATGTCACTCATTACTTACGCACACCAGTGCAAAAAATTATAGTAATCAATAGACCGCTGCTTAATCATCACACTGATTTAAGTTCACCTGTTGTCATTCTCTGTGTCTTGTTTTATACACTTAGAGATAGTATTCTGAGAAGAGCCTCGGGCATAAGAGGTCATGAACTCCGCGGTTACTGGGACTAGCACTGTAGAGTCACCTGCTAGGACCCAGGATTTTAGAGGCATCACCCTGGTATCTCTGTTGAGGATGGGTTGGGGGAGCTAGGGGGAGCATGCCGAGACATAGGGTGCTGCTGTTGTAGCATCCCAGTGGTGGAGTAGGGATAGCCGGGGTGAGCGATGGAAGTAGTTGGAGTCAGGTGTATTTTAAAGGGCCAGCCCATCTGGCATGTGGTCGAGATGGGGTGTGCAAGAACGCCGAGATGAAGCTGGTGATTTGGGCCTCAGCTGCTGGAATGCAGAGCTGCTGCCCGCTCAGATGGGAAAGGGACCACTGATGCCAAGTTTGCTCACACTGAGGCAGTAGCAGCCTTCAGATTAAGTTTACCCAAAGTTTGCACAATATTTCACATCAGTTTCTATTAATTTTCACCTCAGGAACCTGAAACTGTTTGGGCAGAAACTTGGTGACTTGGCATTGTTCTCTACTGAGATTTTACTTTATCAAATAAAAGTTATTTTTCTTGTAGTGACTTCAGCCTTAAGTGCTAATTCATCTGCTAGTTATGTAGCCACGTCATTTTGGTTTGACTATTAGTTGCCCTTGCCGTTCCTTTCTTTTCCTTTTTAACTTTCTTTGATATTTCATACATATATACACATAGACTATCATGCGTACAATAATAGCTTATTGAGATGCAATTAATATAGCATAATGTTCCCGCTTAATTGTATAACTTAGTGGTTCTTAGCAGATATACAATATTGTACATTCATCACTTCTGTCTATAGCAATTGACCAGGTTTTAACCAGATCACTGTACACATATATATCCTTGCAAATAAACTATTTTTGTTTACAATATGTAATCATGCATTACAATTTAAGCACAGATATTTGTTGTATGAGGCTGTTTGTTTGTTTCTGGCTGCTCAGCCCTGAAATAACCACATAGAAACCGTATTAATTAAATCACTGCTTGGCCTATTAGCTCTAACTTCTTATTGGCTAGCTTTTACATCTTAATTTAACCCATTTCCATTATTTTATATTTTTAGCATGAGGTTCGTGGCCTACCAGCAAGGTTCTAGCATGTCTGTCTCTGGTGGTGGCTCCGTGGCTTCCCCCTGACTCCATCTCCTTTCTTTCAGCATTTAGTTTAGTTTTCACACTTAGCTCTACTCTACCCTATCACAGGCCTAAGACAGTATTTTATTAACCAATGGTATTCACAGCATACAGAGGGGAATCCCACATTCAGATATTCACCACAATTAAGAGTTAATTAAGGTAGAATCGTTTATTATTACGAGGAGTAACACTGATCTATTTAGTAATAAAACTGAGTAGAAAGAGCAAGATGTCAGGTTATCTATATCACAAACAGACCTATTACAAAATGAAAATATGGAACTTGTCTGGACGTGGGGAACAAAATTTTCTTTCTGTGGGATGACTGCTCCAATCCTTGGCACATTCAACCCCAAGATAAATTAAAATTGTGTGAACAGCATGGGTAAGGTCACCGACTACATGTAGCATGACTCTACTTACCAAGGGAGGGAACCGTGACCAGAGAGACTCCACAAGTCATGCACCCGGTCCTCAACTTTCTCCATGTCTATGACCCATCCCCCATTTCAGGTAGAAGATGGCTTTAACCACATCTTTGCCGCACCCTTCACATGGTTCTCCATCCAGTGTCCAAGGTAGATCTCAGTTGTCACTATTTACAGAGAGCGGCATCAGTGAGGATGGAGTGGTGAAGTAGGGAACAGGTGGGAGGAGACTCATCAATGAACAAACAGAAGGAAGTGACAATCAAGTATAAGCCATGGCCCCTAACCCCTAGACATGCTCTTTTGTCTCACTAAACTTCACTTGAAGACACAAAATTACAGATGAACATGCTAAGAATCCTAAGATGTCGACCTAGAGAATCAAGCTCCAAGGATGAGACCCTTTACTACATGCAACTTTGGGCGGCTCTGTAGTCTGCAGTGAGATTATATTTCCTAGAAATGATGGAAGCTACATCCATGGACCTCAAGAACATGGCTGCTTAAATAAGACCTGAACAATGAAGATGCTGATAGGCAGGCTATTGTGGAAGGGGGAAATGTCAAGGGCTCCTCCCTCCCCCCCCCCGATAAAGAGCTACAGGCAACTCATTAATGACTGCTGAGAAGAGACAATTAGCCTTCCCCAAGGAAGATGCCCCTAATTGGTTATCAAATTCCAAGTGATCATCCCTAAAATCATATACACACAAGATACTAAATGGACTCAACAGGCCATATTTATGTAACTATGTATTTGTACGTATGCATAAAAGCAACAAAAAATGACAGTGAATTTGAGAGTGAGCAACTGTGTTTAGAGATACATAGAATGGGTGGGAAGGAGGAAAGGAAAGGTGGGGAAACTATGTAATAATTTTAAATTTTTTTTTAAATTTGGGAGAGGCATTTTAGCTCTCTGTATGCAATGTGAAATAAAGTATTATAGTAATGGGTGTGGGCTGTGTCCTACCCAGCTCCTGGTGCCTGGCTCACGGCCACACAGCCAAACGGCTGGTTTATACCCGAAATAACCACATGGAAATTGTATTAATTAAATTACTGCCTGGCCCATTAGTTTTAACCTCTTATACATATTAGTTTAACCCATATCTAGTAATTTGTATATCACCACATGGTCGTGGCTTACCAGGAAGATTCTAACCAAAGTCCATCTTGGGCTGGAGAAACATGGCGTCTGCCCCAGTGCCTTCTCTCTCCCAGCCTTCCGTTCTGTGTACTCCACCCACCTAAGGGCTGCCCTATCAAAAGGCCAAGGCAGTTTCTTTATTCAACCAATGAAAACAACACATAAACAGAAGGACCCTCCTACACCAAAGTATGCTGAACATTTTAAATTACATGTGCTAAATTATATGTATTTGCCAGGTGGTGGTGGCACATGCCTTCAATCCCAGCACTCAGGAGGCAGAGTCAGGTGGATCTCTGTGAGTTTGAGGCCAGCCTGGTCTACAGGAGCTAATTCCCGAACAGGCTCCAAAGCTACAGAGAAGCCCTGTCTCAAAAATCTGAAAAAAATTATATCTATTTAAATTATATATACTTAAAATGTAATTTCATGGTGTCATTGATATTGTTTTGCAATATCAATGATTTTTTTTTATTTTATTCTTTGTACTTTTTTGCTTACTTTTAGGTATTCTTGAATGAGGAGAGTTATTTTTATATACTTTTATCTATGTAACCTCAATGTTACATAGATATACGTTATCAGATATTATTTTATATAAGTGTGATATTATCTTAGTACTATAACCAAGAAACCTATCTCTATTCTTGTCCAGGTCCATTAAGATAAGATTAGCCAATTTTGTGGATACTGCCGGTGTTGAAAATCTTGTCAGCACCCTCCTGCTGAGTAGAAAGATACTGGATGATTTCAACCAATACATTGAGGCTTGCAGAGATCCCGTAAGTACTGCTGGTGGCTCCTGTAGCCTCATTTTCCTGAGCCTTAGGGACCATTATGACCCATGAAGATTTGGGTCTGAAACTTCCTTTAGCATCACTTAGAGAATCCTGTTGGGGGTGGGGAGCATCAGAGGTGGGGTGAGGGGTTGACATATCTGCCTGTCATCATGGAATGACAGCTTAGGAATGCATGGTACCTGATGTCCATCCCAGGAACAGTGGGCACCAGACTTAGGGTAGTGGAGCTCCGTTTTAATTGCGTAGATGGTGAACCTAGCCAGGACCTTTTTTGATCTAGCTTGAGGTTTCAAGGGCTAGATATAAGGATGATCCTTTGTGGTCAGTATTTGACCTTCTCTAGCATAATAACTTGTATGTGAACCATGGAAAACAACAGGCTGGGGTCCATCTACATGTTAATCCTGAGGAGGCTGGTGTCAGTCTACATGTTAACTCTGAGTGAGGCTGACATGAGTCTACAAAATTAACCCTGAGGCCTTAGTGATTGCCAGTTGACTTCACTAGACATGCAGTTAGCCAAGAGGTTACAGATGCATGCTGCAACTTATCTAATTTGCTTGATTTTGAAATAATTTTTATCAAACTGTGACCAAGAAACATTTTAGTGGGTTTTACAATTGAAAAACACTATGTACATAGGGCCTGTTTCTGGAAAGAGACTGTCCCCACTTGTCAGTGGTCCCCTCAAAACTCCATTCAGAAACTTTTTCTCAGGTTAATACCTCTGCTTCTAAAATCAGAAATTAGTTATACCTGCTTCTGAGATTTATGGAAAGAAAATCATACAGCTTTTTCCCCCTGGTGTGGAATGCCTTTCCTCAGCAATGTGCTTGTGAGATTTGTTTGCATTATGACAAGATTATTTCATCACATGACTGTATCATCACTCTACTTCTTCATTTTGCTGCCACAGTCATTTGGAAAAATAGGAAATACTGACTTTTTAAAAGTAAAGTTAAAAAACAAAACTTTTAAAGTTAATATTTACATCACTAGGAAGATATCAAACATGATGGCACCATAAACATATACTGTTAGAAGGGTATAAAATGAAAATAAAACTTCCCTCCATTGCACTCAGTGCTTTGGTTTTTCTTGGTGTCTTATCTTCATTTGTAGCCTCTTCCCCCTCTGGGCCCTCGGAACAGTGTGATCTCAAGCCTTACTTCTCCAGGTGTGGTCTAATGAATTGGAAGGGAGTGTCCTCTAAGACAGAAATGTTAGTGAGGGGGCTGGAGAGATGGATCGGCAGTTGAAAGCACTTGTTGCTCTTCCAGAGGACCAGGTTCAGATCCCAGAATCTACATGGTGGCTCACAACCATCTGTCACTCCAGTTCCAGAAGACCCAACACCGTCCTCTGACCTCCAAGGCATCCGGCATGCATGTGGTACATAAACATAAATGTAATCAAAACATGCACACAAAGAAAATGAATTACACAAACCTAGGAATATTAAAATTTTGGAATGAGATTGAAGTGAATCTTTTCCTAACAGAGAGAAAGAACATGCCTTTTTACAGGTCAGTCAGTGCCTTTCACTTAACACTGAAGGTTCAGAACCATGGCAAGTGAAGCAGCTGGGGCTTTGGCAGGAACCAAGGCAGAAGCAGCAAGCATCCTGATGGTCATGGTGTCATTCATCTCCACAAACTCCTGCTGAAAGAAAAGAAAAGAAAAAGAAAGCCACAATAGGATATCTTGTATCTCTACCTCTAGCAGAATGGCTAAGACAAAACCCAGAGGCTACTAGATGACAAGGATGTGGGAAGACTCAATTATTCATGTTGCTAGTAAAAGAGTTGCAGATACACTGGGAGACACATTAGCTATTTCTTAAAACCAAACCAAACCAAACAAAAAAACAACTAAAAGTGCACCTACCCTTTGGCTAGTAATTTATGCTCTTGAACATTTAGCCCCGAGAGAGGATGGTGTGTACAGAAGTATTCATAGCAGCTAAAATCATGCCAGGTAGTTTTCAACAGATAGATATAGACATAAGCTATTGTTGATCCATGCTGAACAATGAAAGGAATGGACTGTTGCTATCAAGTTGTATGAATCTCCACGTTGTTATGTTGAAAGAAATAAAGAGCTAGTCCCCAAGAGTTTGTAATTATATGCATAGATTCCTATTTAAGTGTACATTCATATATATATGTATATATATATATATGTAATACTTAGGCAGAAGTTCATAATTATACATTTGTATGTTTTAAAAATGAGAAAATTTACAATTGAAGGCCAGATTATTTGTGGTTAGAGGGCAGGGGTGAGGCTAGGGCGATTTGTTTTTGTGCTACTGGTATTGTCTGATGTCATCGTGGAGATTGAGGCACTAACCTGTATAAAGTAACAGGATCACACAGATGTGCTTGATTCAGGATCAGTTTCCCGTGGGCTCACTATGCTCCGACTTCAGAGAATGTTATCACGGGGATACTGAACAGCGTGTGAAAGGATTTTTATATTATTTCTTACAGCTGCTTGTGGGTCTACAGTTATCTCTTCATTTAGATTAGAAGGAGAAACTAGAAGCAGTCTAAGGAAGAGCCTTGATGAAGCAGTAACATTTTTAACTGTTGAATCGCCACACCTGAGATTGGATTTTAGCATTCTGTGACATGTCTCTGGTGCATCCTGAAGCATGTTGGGTGTCTGAGGAGAGAAATGCCTCTACTGATGCATGAAATGCGCTTGGGCCACCTGCCATTTTTATAGAATTCCTTCTTTTTTTGGACTTGAGTATTTAGCTAGCTTTTCTTTAAAATTAATAACACGAGCCTGTCGACCTGATAAAACAAGAATCACTTGCCCTCTGCGATAAGATCTAGTCAGGAAAGAAAATAGAGAATGAGAAAATCAGTATCTGCCATCATGAGCTTAACAGTGGCGCGAGGCCTAGGGCAACGTTTCCGGTGATGCTGGTGATGAAAAGTGTAACGTCATGAGATGGGGAAATCTGTGTGGTTTGATGAGTCAGTGTTTTCTAATTAACATTGTATGGTGTTATCAAAGCGTACGTGAGTAAATGTGTAAGAGTCAGTTAAAACAAACGCGTGGGTTTTAGTGCAGTAGCTCATACAGCAGGGCTGTCGGCTGATGCATTGCCACCAGCTTCAGGCACTACCACTTGTGGCGTCTCAGAGGACAGTCTTTTCTAACTATATGTTGTGAAGACAGATGAGACTTTTCATATATTTGCACCAGAGCAGCATGTTGCAGCAAGTTGGCTACAGAAGCTGATATGCAAATTCCGCTATCCACTAAGCCAGATCAAAGAGATTTGCAAAAACGAAAACCAGTGTCACTTGAAATATTTTTGTTTAGGAAAATATAAGGTTTCTTTTGCTGAAAAAATATGATTTATGTCTATAAATTGTTTTATGTAAAATATATATTTTATGTAAAAATAAAATAAAATCATTATTGTTTTTAAATGAAACAGCTAGTTTAAAATTTCATTTTACTAATAAATTTTAAAAGCAAATTCATGTCTTTTCAGTTTGAATTTCCAATAGGAATTTCTTTGGCGTTCTCACTGAGTTGATGTCCCGAGGCCATAAAAGTTGGGAAGTGCTGGGGTAGAAGCGGCTTCTGTGTAAAAGGGACTGAGGTTTGAATTGTGGACTCATTTACCCAGTTTCCTAAGCCTTGTTATCTTGCAAATAAAATAGATGGAATAATAATTCTCACATCAGAGGGTGGGGCTGGAGACGAAGCGAGCCGTGAGTGTAGCACCTGGGATTGTAAATGTTGCTGAGTGTTGGTTCTGTTACCGTGGTGACTGCAGCCGTGGCTGGTGGCTGCATCCCAGTCATGGATGCCCTAGTGGCTGATTTCAGAGACCTTGGTAGTGATGCTTTCCAGGGTCTTAACAAAATGCACCTTTCCTTTGCAGGATGGAACAACTCTGCAGGTGTTTGTAGCTGAAGTTGCGAATCAGATAGTTGGCATTGCCGTGATCAGAAATGAAATGGTAAGTTAGGAAGTGGCCATTCATCGTGATTGTGACTTGCTTGATTGTGACTTTCTATATCCATGAATCAGCCAGCACACGGTGCCTCTTTGAAGGTTTTTACTTTTACTTAACATGAATAAATCCTGTTTCTAAAGTGTTGGGTCACGTCCCACTTGGCAGCCTTTTGAAACTCTCTCTTTTTTCTTTTTTTGATTTTTCGAGACAGGGTTTCTCTGTGGCTTTGGAGCCTGCTCTGGAACTAGCTCTTGTAGACCAGGCTGGTCTCGAACTCACAAAGATCCACCTGCCTCTGCTTCCTGAGTGCTGGGATTAAAGGCGTGTGCCACCACCGCCTGGCAACTCTCTCATTTTTTAAGTTAAAAATGTTTGAAATTTTCAGGTGGAGTTTAGTGTACCTTTAATCCCAGCACAGAGCCAGGTGGAGTTTTGTGATTTTTGAGGCCAGCCTGGTCTACAGAGGGAGTTCAAGGACAGCCAGACCTACATAGTGATACCCTGTCATGAAAAAACACACAAAGAAAACAGAACACACACACACACACACACAAATTTGGAATATTGCAGACATGAAAAGATTCTCATTCCTAAAATTCTAATAAACTCCCACATAGCACAAATTTTAATTGGTCTTAATGATAAAAACTTAGAGTAAGCTATCTGGGGGTGAAAGTTGAAGGATCAGAGAAGCAGAGCAGCCAATCACTAGCAAGTTTTTACCTCTACCAATGCTCAGACCAAAGGGGCAATCCTGTCCTCAGACAGCCTTAGACTGCATTGCTCCTCAGACTGTGTTGAGCTCCTTTCTCCTCCTGCCCTCCATTCCTCTATCTGCCCAATCATATCACTCCTGCCTCCACCTCCCTACTACTGGGATCACCTTTGTGTGAGCTATTTCTCTTTTAGACTGAATCAATTTCATGTAGTCCGGGGTGGCCTTGAACTCACAGAGTTCTGTCTGCCTCTGCCTCAAGTACTGGAATTAAAGGTGTGACCACCGCTCCTGACCTCTGTGGTTAACTAGTGTGGCTGGCTCTGTGCTCTGATCCTCAGGCAAGCTTTATTTGTTACATCATAAAATATCACCACACTTCCACCATCAAAATAATAAAACAACAATAACAACAGCAGCAACAACAGCAACCTATCCTGCTGCTGTCACCAAAGCATGACTCCTATGGTTGGTCACTTATCTTTGTTAGCATCCTTCTTTTGCATTCAGTTATGTGTGTGTGTCTGTCTGTTGCCAGTGGGTATGCCATTATATTTTTTCCAATGCAGTTATTCCAACACATTTATTACTTAGTAGTCCTTTCTTCTTCTGCTGACTTAAAAACCTGCTTTCACATTTATTAATTTTCTATATTTCTGTGTCCATTTTACATTCTATTTCATGTTACACATTTATTTTTGATACCCATTACAATTATCACTTCTTTAAAATAACTTTTAAAAAATTTTTTCATGTGTATAGGTATTTTGCCGGCATGTATGTCCATTTACCATGTGTATGCCTGGTGCCCTCTGAGGCCAGAAGGGGGTGTCAGATCCCTTGGGACTGCAGTTACAGTTAACCACCATGTGGACCTGGGGGGCCTCTGGAAGAGCAGCCAGTGCTCTTAACCATTGAGCCATCTCTCCAGCCCTTACTTCATGTTGGATATTTAGTAACAGAGGCTGCTTTTATTGGTCTTCTTTGGTTTTTTTTTGTTTTATTGAGATAGGTCTCAAATAGCTCATGTAGCCCAGGCTAACCTTGTATTTACTATTTTGCCTTGAAATCAAATGTGATCTTGAACTCTTGGTCCTCCTGCCTCCAGCTCCTAAGTGCTGGGATTGTAGATCTCTCACCACAGTCAGCTCTCATTTGCCTTCTTTATCTAAACTTTCTTAGACATGTATCCCTTCAGGTCAACTTTCTAATACCAACCATGAGTTGGTTATGCCTGTGTCATTTATAAAAGCAGTTTGTTTTCCTCCTAGAAATTCAGTTTTCTGTATTGTTCAATTCCAGGTTCTTTGGTAATTTGTTTCATACATGTTTTTGGGTCAGTGATACAGTTTGAAGACAATATAAGTTTGTTCCCTGAAGATACACACTTGTAAGCTTTTCCCAGTATGACAGCATCAAGTGGTGGGGACTTTAAGAGGTTTTTGGGAAGTTGATGGGTCATTGCGGGTACTACCTATAAAAGAGATTAAGTAGTTCATGGGCGTCCCAGTTAGTTAATAAAAGGGAATTGTTATAGAAAGAGTGAGACAGCCCCTTTTCTCCTCTTCCGTCTTTCTATCATATCTGTACATGCCATCACCACTCTGCCTGGAGGCCTTCAGCAGAACCCAGACCAACATGGTGCATTTCCAATCTCCAAAACACCACACTAGGTAAACCTCTTCTCTCTCTCTCTCTCTCTCTCTCTCTCTCTCTCTCTCTCTCTCTCTCTCTCTCTCTCTCAGCCTTGAGTAGGTTGTTGTTGTTTTTTAATAGTAATGAGAACAAACTAATGCGGTCAGACATTTACCTGACCTGCAGGCCTGCTGGCTGTCTTCCTCCGCCTTCCTCTGTCCTGTGAGCCTGGCTGAACTGACAGCTAGGCAAGCCTTTGCCTTTTGGCCTTCTGTTGGCTTTGGCCCAGAGGAAGCCTTGGTAGGAGGAGGGAGGACAGGGAAACTGAGGTGTCTATATCTGGCTGAGCTCACACCGAACCCACTGCCTTTTCTCCAGGGTGCTCTCTCTGTGGATTGCTGGGCAGTCTTCTACCTAGTTCATCCAGTGAGGCCACTAATGGCTTGCAGTTGCTACCTCACAGTCCCTGCTAATTTCCTTACACCCTCCTCATCTCTGTAAATATTCCCTTTCTTGAGTCTACCTCCAATTATCCTAATTTGAACATACCATCTGTCTCCTGCTATGACCCTTCCCCCGCATACTCTAAGACTTTTATGATTTTTCTACGTATTTTATAATTATTTTTCTTAGTACTATATGTAGATACCTCTTCTTGTACTTTCTAGATGTTAGTTTTAGGATATAGGAAGACCACGAAGTTTTGTATATTAATCTTGTACCCAATTACCCTTTCTTTTTTACTCTGAGAGTTTAAAAATTGATCCTCCCCACCATCT
>JAQHUG010000009.1:13658003-13671241 GCA_028555095.1 Dicrostonyx torquatus
GCACAGCCTCAGCTGTTGTTTCTCAGGAGCCGTCCACCTTGTTTGCCAAGACAGACTCTCAAATCGGCCTGCCATTTGCTGAATGAGGCTGGGTGGCCCATGAGCTCCAGGAATCCTCCTGTCTCCATACTCCCAGCCCTGGGATTAGAGTACAGCACAGCAGACTTTTTTTGGCATGGGTTCTGGGGATCAGTTAAGGTCCTCATGTTTGAATGAGATCTTTACCAAGAAAGCTATTCCCCAGCCCCACTTACGGGACTTTCCCGTGTAGCTGTTTATCACAGCGTGCACACAGGCACTTGGTCTGAAACATCCTTCCTCTGCCTCTTCTCTAGGATATAGAGTACATACGATCTCATTACAACATCGAGGATTTCATCTACTTCAGCCACCACCAGCAAGAAGAACATGGGCGCTTGCACCATTTTGCCCTGAACCCTATTTTCCGACACTACACCAAGTTTTTCCTGAAGGAGATCCTTCGCTTAGGCTATAAATCATGTCTCTACTACCCCGTGTACCCACAATCCCGGGAGAGCAAGGTAAGAGGCTGGCATGGGCTGTCCCCTCATGCATAGGTGTGCATGGTGGCATCCTGTATGTGTCACGTCTTGTTTGTTCTGCTCGTGAGAACTTTGACTGTAGCATGCAGCTACATGGGCTATATTTGATTAGGCCATTTGCCTCACTGTGGCGAAAGTCCAGGAGGCTTCCAGTTTTTGAAACAACAAAAACCAATGTAATTAGACAAATTGGTTGGTTTTCCTATATTGACAAAATGGCAACCGAAAACTCTAGCTGAACAAAACACAAGCAGCAAATTATTTCTTATGGTGTGAAGCCAAAATGACCCTATCATGTTCTTTGAAACAAAGAACCCTACAGAAATGAGTAAAATAAAGTAGTTCCATCCTATATAATTGGTGTGCTATACAGTACATTCTGAGTAAAATTATAACCATTTCCATAAAAATCATGGATGAAAGGTGGAGATGTACAATTGTAATGGAACTCTGCTCTAGGGAATACCTATGCTGTTCCATCTAATGCTTGCTGTATTTCCATCAAGTGACACAGCAATAGGGACTTACTGTGCACATGTTGCTTATATGGTGCAGGAGACTTGTCTGTTCAGTCAATCATGTTTTAAATAAATGCTGATTGGCCAGGTAGGAAGTATAGGCGGGTCAACTAGACAGGAAGTAGAAGCACGGCGAGGAGAAAGTCTGGGAAGCAGGAAGCTTCCCTGGCATTCCTGTGCAGTCCATCTACGAAGCAGGATGTAAGCTGCTCGCTGAGAAAAGGTACTGGCCATGTGGATTGCATGGATGGGAACAATGGGTTAATATAAGTTACGGGAGCTGGTAGGAAGACTGAGCTAATGGGCCAATCAGTGTATAACCTAATGTAGACTCTGTGTGTGACTTTCTTTGGGGCTTGCCGGCTGTGGGGTACTGGGCGGGACAGTAACCCCAACGAGCAGGCCCCTCATGATACATTATATCCATCCAAAAACCAGCTCGTCTCACCTCCACATCCTCCTCTTCTCCTGCTTTAGTGCTCAGGAGTGTGCGTTTTACTATGCAGGCTGTGCCTTTGCCTTTTCTTTCTCAAGCTGTATCTCATAGGAGCTACTGACACACACACGCAGACACCTTCACCTACTCATGTACTGTAACCTGGATGTTCCACAGTAAGTGTGATTGAGGCCTCTGAAAACTGGTCCCTTGGTCACTAATGGTGGTCCCCAACTTGGTGTGTACTTTCAAGGTGATGGGTTTCAACTTCTAGGTTGAGTAGACATCCCTTCAGTTCTGGGTCATGACCTCAAGCTTTTCCACATTCTGCTGAGAGCCCTTGACACTGTCACCCTTTTTCTTAGTGTCTGTGAGGAGCTAAGGGGAACTTTCAGATGCTCTTACTTGCCAAAGTATTTCTTAGACAATCTGTTAGTGCATTAGCACACAGACTTATTATAATAGTCATGCCCATGTATCATCTTAAACAAAAGCCAGCTGGAGGAATGCCTGGGGGAAAGAAGGAAGAAAAACGTGGAAAAGAGTTTTCATGAGCTGTGGACCCTGCTTCAGTGAGGTTTTGTTTTGGTTTGGTGTTTGTTTCCCCTGTAAAATATAGCACGTGAGCAAGATGATTAATGACCCGGAAGATAACAGTTGTACAGGAAAACCCTGGCCCCAAACAATTTCCTTCACTTTACGCTTGACTGAATACCAACTGTGTGACCTTCCAGGTGTGATATTAAATTCTTAGTTTCTATTTGCCATGCTTCCTGGATATGGCATGTCAAGAGAAAAGTGCACTTGTGTCCACAGTAAAGAGATCTTGGGCATTTCATTGCGCCCGTGTCTGCTTTCCAAGCAATGTAGAGTTAGGGACATGCTGCTTGGAAAACCGCAAAGCACACTTGGAAACAGGTTTCCTCAGTCACACTACTAGTTGATTTACACATAAGACAAGAGTGAAATGCTGTCCCAAGTCATTTGAGTGACAGTTCCCAAAGTCTGCCCCAAGGCCTCTAGCAGTGAAATTGAGCTGCCTGTATCTCACTATGGCAGTGGCTCTCTACCACATGCAAACATCCGCATCAGGACGTAGACTGGTGGTTCTCAACCTGTGGGTCACGACCCCTCTGGGGATCAAATATCAGCTATCCTGCATGCCAGATGTTTACATGACGATCCATAATAGTAGCAAAATTATAGTTATGGAGGAGCAATGAAAATAATTTTATCATTGAGGGGTCTCCACAACATGAGAAACTGTATTAAAGGGTCACAGCCTTAGAAAGGTTGAGAACCACTGACATAGACATTCACAGACATGCAAACCACATTCTGGCCAGGGTTTCCTGGGCTCTGATTTTCAGTAACGTGCGAAGTCAGGGTGTGAGGTGTAGTGGTGAAGGATTTTCTAAAGCTCTTCTGGCGGGGCCATGGTGGCGCACACCTTTCATCCCAGCACTCAGAAAACAGAGGCAGATGGATCTCTGTGAGTTCGAGGCCAGCCTGGTCTACAGAATTAGTTCCAGGACAGCTAGGGCTGTTACACAGAGAAGCCCTGTCTTGAAAAAAACAAAAACAAACAAATAAGCAAAAGCTCTCATGGAAGCTGATATAAATGTCCATGTCTGCTTTAAAATGGCACATAAGTCATAGGCAAACTATTAAGATCCATCTAATTCTGCTTTACTTTTCTCCCTCTCTAGTTTCAAGTCAGTAAGTAGAAACATCGTTGCCAGTTTGGCTTCTTCACAGTTTTACACTTGAGGGTTGTACTGGCTGGTTTTGTGTGTCAACTTGACACAAGCTAGAGTCCTCAGAGAAAGGAGCCTCGGCTTAGGGACGGCCTCCATGAGATCCAGCTGTGTGGTATTTTCTCCTGGGAGGTCTCAGTCCATGGTGGGTGGTGCCATCCCTAAGAAGGTGGGCTGAACAAGCCATGTGAAGCAAGCCAGTAAAGTAGCACTCCTTTACAGCTTCTGCACCAGCTCCTGCCTCTAGGTTCCTGCCCTGTTTAAGTTGCTGTCCTGGCTTCTTTCTATTATGATATGAAAGTGTAAGCCAAATAAACCCTTTCCTCCCCAACTTGCTTTTTGGTAATGGTTTTTCATTGCAGCAATAGAAACCCTAACTGTGACAAGGGTGAAATGGTTTATTGGCCTCGAGTGTCTTTTTCTTTCTTTCTTTCTTTCTTTTTTATAATTCCCAAGATTTCATAAATGTGAGAGTCACTGTTCTCTGTCAAGTTTTAAAAACTAGATAAAATTAATATTTAAATCACTGTTGTAAAAATTGTTTATCTCTTTCAACAAGCATAAATCCAGTTCATAACTTCGTCATAACACAAATCAAAATCATTTGATCCTCTTCTCTATCCCCACTTTCCAATTTTATTCCTTCATTCTAAGATCCTTATTTCATTTTTTCAAAAAGAGCCCCAGTGAAGTTGCCTGAGTGCTTTCACGTCTGGCCTCTGCTGCCCCCTGGGTGGCATTTTTATCTAAGTGTGTTAAAGCAGCTTGTGCCAGACACACAAAGGTTAACAGGACTCGGATAACACAGCTTAATGGGGTCAAATCAAGCTGATTCACGATCACTATGGAGAAGAATATTCTCCTGGGGGAAATACTTGTACTGAAAAATCCCATAAACCAAACCACTTGTTTATCTGTCATTCCCACAGAGATAGTAATGTAATTACTCTCGTAATTATCTTCATTAGTGTCAGGCATTATCTACAATTCATTCCTCTGCTCGAAGAGTATGTTTGTTTATTTGCTGATTTTTTTTCCCTCCCCTCTCTGACTTGGCCGAGTGAAGAGTTTTGTATTTGTCAAGCAGCATGCAGACATCTGCGCTGTGCGCCTCTGACATTCTCTCCCCTAAAGTAGAGATTGCTGTCTTTCAGATTCAGAACTCCTACGCCCACTCCCTGACATCTGCCCTTCATTACTTGGTTCCCGTGCGACCACGACGACAGATTGTCTATCCTCTGGAAAAGCTTGGCATAAACGCTCCATCAAAGGAGGTCTCCAAGGATCAGGTGGGTAGCAGGGCGGCAGGCAGGGAGGCACGGTGCCAGCTCCCGCGGGCTTGGCAGATGGGGTGGCAGCCCTGTCTTCACCGAGCAGGCTGCTTCTTAATTACAGGGAACCTGGCGCTCATACCCTTACAGGCGGCGCCCTGCAAGGGCTCCCTGCAGCCTTGCCCTCAAGTGGTTATTTCACAGGAAGCCTAAAACAGTAGCCACATCCTCCTTCAGAGGATTCAGCAGGGACACCCTGTGTGTTGGTGCTGGTCCTTAGACAAATGAGTGGCCTAGAGCCCTCCGCACTCCCCAGCTTATTTTATCTTCCTTCCCTGTCCTCAGAAGAATCCCCCTTTCAATTGATTGCTTGCTTTTAAGTCAGTCAGTGGTCTTCTTGTTATTAGGACAAAGCTGCCAGAGAAATGTCATGTTGGAGGTGTTTGGTCTTAAGCTGGTGTTGTTTTTTGTTTTTGCTTTTTAAAAATACTTGCATAAAGACTCCTGTATGATGTCAAAATGAGTAACAGGCTTGCTTATTTTACCCGCCTTGAGGTAAAAACTAGTCCTGGAAATGCCTTTATGACCAGACAAGAAACGGGCCCAGTACCTGCATGTCAATGATCATGTATGTGAAGACACAGCCAGCTCTTGTGATTTTGTGATTTAAATGGAAAATGGAATCAACATGTAGGCTCCCAGTGTTCTGGGTACTTTGAGTTTAAAAGCAAAATTTCTTAGTGGCTAAGATTTGCTCTTCCTAAAAGCTAAAATGGGAGAGTGGAAGTTCAAACATTAAGTCCAGGAGCTGTTCCTCAGAGTTGAGGGATCTCGTCACAGGGAACGTATGAATGACGCCCCCAGCTTGGCTTCACTCAGGGGCGGGGATTTCCCACCCCAGTCCAGAGGCCTCAATTCTCTGGAACTGAGGCTGCTTCAAGTCTGACAGAATCCTTGTATTAGTAAAATAACAAAATTTGTATTTATTTTCTAAGAATTCTGCATCTATATTTGAGGAGAGACTGAAAATGAACAGCAGGTTGGTTTTATTTACTTTTTAAAGGTTTTATTATGGAAGGTGGTAAGCAGATACAATCATATAGAACATAGTTTCCTATCCTCCCACCCCCTGTGATGAGAGAACTTTCCTTTACTGGTTTTTTTTTTCAGATTTCAGTCTATCATAGTTTTAGCAAAATTAATTCCTGGAAAAATGAGATTTAAAATGCAAAGACAGACAAAATTCAAGTTCAGTTATGTACTATTAGATTTTGCAGTCATAGAATTACTCTGTCAAATTACTAGAAACTTCCATGTGCTTAGGTCTTCATAGACCAGTTCACACATGACTTTTTATTGCGAACCACACCTTGAGGAGTGCAGAAATCTGAAGGGGCCTCCACGTAAGCAGAGACCACACCTGAGGGGACAAGCTATTGGGGGCGGGGGGCTCTGGACAGGGCAAAGACAGCAGCCGGTGAGCTTGCAGGAGTGGTTTCCAAGGAGGAAAAGGGACGTCTTTGTTAGGATGAGTTGGTAAGGCCTGATGGGACTTGTTAGTCAGTGTAGCCAAATAATGAGTTTGATTGCTGGACCTCGGTGATCAGCCTCAGGAATGAGTTAGGCATAAGGAAGCAGCCAAATAAGTGAATGGACTTTGATGGCAGGCAGGAATGTAATCTAATGGTTTAGCAAGAGAGAGGGCAGCGGGAAGGGTAGACCTGCTCACACCATGTTTGCAATCCTGGGGCCTGTTATAGAGCCCTTAAAACCCTTCATATACACAGCATCTGGAGACAGTCATTTTCTATTCTTGGCCAGTTGGTATCTTCCTTCTCCCCACTTGCTTCCCCTTCCCCCAGTATCATCTTGAAGCAAACGCCATGGGCAGATTCTTCGTATAATCAGTCTACGGGCATGTTCTTAATGTCATTGTCCCCTGTGCACTGAAGGTGAGATATACAGGGGCCCGGGAGGACCAGCGCCCTGTTGCACTGGGACATCCTGGAACCAGACATCCAACTTGGTGCAAAGATGACATTTTAGGGTCAGAGAAAGCAGCTGTATGCTGTATCTGTTTCAGAAACAGCATCCATAATTCTGATTAGAAGTGCATGTGTGCGTGTGTGAGTGTGTGCGTGCGTGCATGTGATCTCACCAGATGATGCTTTGCAGTGTATGTACCAGATCTGGTAAAGATGACAGATGTCGTACCTTTGCAACCATCGCCTACATGCCTTCATGCAGACAGGGCTGGACCTTTTGTGTTATTGGGGCTCCCGTGACTTCAGCCAGCACTTTCATGCAGTGAGTGGGGGTGTTCAAGCTGTCGGGGAGGCATGTAGAGCTGTTGCATGGAGCATGAGCATATCGTTCCAAGCATGCAAGACACTCCTGCCTGTCCTCTGCCTGCCTCCGGGAACCTCTGGAACTGAGCCATGTTGAGATGAGCTGGAGGTGGAGAGAAAACATTTTGTTTCATTAAAAATGATGCTAGCATTACTTCTGGAGTTGACATGATTTGAAATCATTGCTTACATGTAGTAACCTTTTCTCTGCTCATGTCAGGATGTGGGACTCCTTCTCCTTCCAGAGCCCTGGCACATGTGGAGGCACAAGGGAGACAGATGGTTTAAACTTGGGTTCCCGGAATAAAAGCCCTCAATGGGTGGGTGAGAAAAACGATGGTGCAGATGTTTGCCTGTTTGCACAGTCCTAGTCCTGTGGGGTCTACAGCGTTGGTGAATTCTGACTAAGAGGTGCATCTACCATTACTGACCACACCCAATCTTGATATGTGTTTTAGTAAAATGAACATTTAATAAGGGGATTGGGAAAGGGGATTGGTGGCATTTAGCCTGTACAGTGCCTGGAGTTAGATTGTCAGCTTTGCATAAAATAAAGAGGTGTGAGGGTTTCAAGACCAGTGAATAGTGTCTGGGCTGGAGCCCCAGCTCAGTGGAGGAACACTGGTCTAGAGTGTGAACCATCTTCTCTTTGATCTCCAGCACTTCTTCAAACAGATGCAGTAGCGACACTATACTCGAGTGACACTTTTGAAAACGTAAAGATCCTATTCAAAGGATCAGCAACATTATAACCCACATAGAATGGAACTAAATATCCAAAACTTGAGGTGCTGATTTATATCATTTAAAGTTTTTTTTTCTCTTAAAAAAACATTTCAGCTGAGTTCGACATTTTAAGCAATTGTCTGAGAAAAGTTGAGACCAATATGGTTGGTTGGGGGAATAATTTCAATGTGGTCCAAGTACATCCCTATCTGAGAACTAGAATTCCTGTGGCTGAACCATGCAGGGCTGAGCAGTCACCATTTCTCCCAGAATTCCTTTCCCCTGTGAGTCTCACATCCCTCTTCCACATGCATCAGCTTCCGCACCCCCCTGGTTCCACTTCTCTCCAGCCACTTGCTTCTTATGCCTTTTACCATGCTTAGCGCATCTCTGAGTGGCCATCCCCTTGCTTTCATCCAGGAAGCCGATCTTCAAGGGGACAGATCACACCAGGCATGAGGAATGGGATAGATGCGTTTCATCTTGGTGGGTTGCCAATTTGAATCTGGCACAAGTCAATCGTGACTGAGATTCATCTCTGCATGGGTAGTGCAGTGTGCCCTCCCCTCCCCACCCTGAGGCCATGGAACTTCTGCCTGCTTCAGAGGCGCTTCTCGGAACGGACAGCTCACTTCAGAGCAGGCCATAGGAAAGAAAGCACCTGAAGGCATTCATTTTCTCACACCTTCTAGAGTCTCAATAATATCTGTCCAGTTGAGCAGTAGGAATTCACGGAGAAGAGAGAAGGTGTTTCCTGGTCAAGATCATAATCTGCAGGATAGGCCAGGAAGATTCCCATCCAGTTTGAATGAGCCATCTTGGTCTGTGCATCTTGGTATGTTCTGAGCTATTGTCTTGGGAACTTATTAAATAGGTCATCATAGCTCACCATCATGTACACTGTGATCCTGAAAAAATACTCAAAATTTGCCCAAATTCTTTGTGCAGACAAACTAAAGGTTGGAGCAAGTTGCCTTTCTCTTACTTAGGAGATCTGTGGAGAAGCATTTGTTTTTCTTTCCTGCCTGCACCCTAGGAGGATTCTGAGTTGACTCTGTTACTGTCACTACTCTTGGGGAAGCTGTCAGTAGACTTACAGTTTACATTACAGTATATTCATTTTCTGTTTAATTTATTTCTTTTATGTGTTTGGGTATTTTGCCTGCTTGTAAGTCTATGCACCATATGCATGCAGTACCTACAGAAACCAGAAAAGAGCGCTGGATCCCCTGGAGCTGGAGTTACAAACAACTGTGAGCCTCCACGAGGGTGCCAGGGGAACTGAATCCAGGTCCTCTGTCAGAGCCATCTCGGAGGTAGATGGGGGAGGGGGAAGGATAGTAAAAGCGAGGACTCAATCCAGGATTAAACCTATGTTTGTAGAATTCCTGTGGTATCTGTACTTCATGTCCCAGGTACTGCTTCCTCTTGGGGGTATTTATGTAGCAATGATTTATAATGATAAACTTCAGAAATTCACTATCTTTATTACTCACCAAAGTTCTTAATGGTCTACTCTAACTGTTTTTTCTTTACCTTGATTTATGGTGGTCATAGAATAGATGTATGATATCCTCCCCCTCCTGAGAAATCATACTTTCACAGTGATCAGCTCTGATGTTATTGACAGTCTGATGAAATCCAGACTAACTTCTTCGGAGGCCTCCATTTGGATTCTCTGTGTTTGTTTTCTCCACATCTCTCTTTGTCCTTCTACAAGGAAAATTGGCAGTGTTTCTAAGCTCCCCACCCCCACCCCACCCCCACCCCCAGTGCTAAATGTTGGCCCGCCCTTTCCCGGTATGTGATCTCAAGAAGATGTCACTGGCTGGCATTCAGTTACCCTTTGAATTGCCCCTTTTCATCCGGGCAGTCCAGCTATAATTACCATCTGATGGACGGTTACTGGATCCCGTTGCACGTGGGCATCTGCTGCCTTGGGAAATTGCGTTATTCTCCTAGCACCTGCTAGGTTCTCCCCAGCGTCATTGTTTTCCAGTCCCTTCCTTAAACCTGGTAATGGTCACTGACAGTAGTCAGCCTTCCCTTGGTTGTAGCTGTGGTTGAAGAGTCTTGTGTGGTTTTTAAAAACAAACCAAAATTCACAGATCTCTAGTCTCTCCTCAGAAGATGATTCTAAAATCGTAAACTCAGAGTCATCCATGTACCGATCATTGTTAATGCCATCACGAGGAGATTTCCTTGGCATGAAATTCACCCCTCAGTCGCTACCAGGGTCTACTTTGCTTTTCCAGCCCAGTTCTCAGCCACTCCCTCCATGCTCATGCTACTCCTGGGCAACATATTTCTTTCAAATGGTAGCGAACCCCTTTCCTCTGATTTGCAAAGAAATTTGTATAAATCCCTCCATGGGCTCCCTCTTTTCCTCAAATAATATACCGTCCATGTCATTTTCCCCAATTCTCCGACACTACCTCATTATATATAGTATGCTGTTTGTATGCCAATGTCAGGATGGCTTGTGAACTGGCAGTTTGTCCTCATGGCTGTCACCAGTCTTTTCTCTTGGAAAGTGATAGCAGCCATCCTTCCTGTGGCTGAAAGCTTTGTATTAATGATCTTATATAACTGTCCCTTCAGCACTTACTATTGTGACCCTCTTCCCCACTGAAGGGTTTGTGTGTGTTGGAGTGGGGCCACTTGTTCAGTCCTTCCAACTAGGCAGATGCTTGCCCCAACTCTCTCGTGACTTGTAGACTTTATCAACTAATGTCTAAATCCAATGTCATGGCCCTTCTAGGAAATGGCATACAGAGAAGGAAGACAGCTTGACACTGACTTTTTATTTCCCTGACTTCTTTGACACCAGCCACTTCACCAAAACATAACCTACAAACGTGGCGTCCTCCCGCACCCCCCACCCCACCAGAGAGCATCCACTCTTAGTGTCAACCCTGTAGCAGCCTGACTCTGGCTAAGCGAGGCTCGGAGAGACAGACATCTGGTACAGGTTGCCGTGCTAGGCCTGTTTTGAGATACCCATAGGTTGAGGGTGTCTCTAATTCTCTCTGTGTTGTATCAGCATGCTGTTACAAGCCTTTCAGAATTATGGTGCCAGCTGCCATGAAAGGAGAAGAAAATATGATCCCATATGGTGGTTAGATTACAAACTCCTCAAGATTCAGCTTTATACTGAATGGGGCTCAACAGTGTTCTTAGCCTATCACGGGAGTGCCTGGTGCTTCCCTTGGAGAGCTGGCGGCACAACTGGCAAACACTGGGTGATATTTAGGAGTTGGGATGTGAGATGATAACAAAATGATGAGAATAGATTGTGAAATTGACTTCAGTAGCTCAGTAGCATCATCTACCAATGCCAAATCTCATCCTCACTTTGTAGAATAAATGGTGCAAGACAATGTCCCTCCAACAAAACTTTACTGTGATATGAATAATAGTTCAAGAAAGTAGATCTGTATACACACACACACACACACACACACACACACACACAAACACGTCTTGGTTACTTTTCCAGTTGCTATGATAAAATCCTGTGATAAAAACAAGTTAGGAAGGGTTTTTTTGTTTCTCTTTTTTTCCTTTTTGGTTATTTTGTTTACAGCTCCTTCATGGTGAGGAAGTCACAGCCCAAGGAACTGTAGGCAGCTTCACTTGCAGCCAAGAAACAAAAGTAATAAATGCTTGTGTTCAACTTATTTTCTCCTTTTTACTCAGTTCAGGATCCCAGCCAAGGGAATGGTGCCACCCAGAGTGAGTAGATCTTCCCCCACTTCAATTAAGCTAACCAAAAGAGTTCCCCGTGGCCATGTCTAGAGTCCGTCTCCCACACTGATAACTGAGACCAATCATCATCAGTACCATACAAGCCACAGATTTGCAGCTTAGTTTTTAGTATTTTCTCGCTTACTCTTGCTTCCTACTCTGAGACTTTGACAACCACAGATCTACTTTATCTCTTGAACTTGCCTAATCTGGACACTTCATACAGCATGTGGTATTCTGTGAGCAGCTTCTTTCACTTAGCCTGTTCTCAGAGTGCAGCCATGTGGCAGCATTTATCTGTGCTTTATTCTTTTTATTGCTAAATATTATATTGTGTGTAATATTGTGTGTAATGACACAGTCTATTTCATCTCCCATTATAAATTTGAATTGTACTCAACTTTTGGTTATTGTGAATAATTATGCTATGAAGTTTCACATTCTCTCTCTCTCTCTCTCTCTCTCTCTCTCTCTCTCTCGTGTGTATGTGTGTGTGTGTGTTTCCATTTCTTTTGACTGTTTATCCTAGAAGTGGAATTACTGGGTCTTCCCAGAGAAGCATAGATATTGATAAATACAGTTTTTCCTGCTTTTACCTGTCCTGCTCAGCCAGGCCCTGAAGCAGCATGTAGGGCAGACGGGGCTGCAGGTGCTCATCTGAGTCTGAGGGAGATAGAGGTGACCACTGTCTTGACACTGCCTGTGAGTCTTTTGTTCCAGTCCATCTCCAGTGGTGGTGTTGCCCCTTAAAAAGAGTTGCCAAGTTTCTCAACAGGACCCTCCACCCCCCACCCAGAGGCTTTCCTGGATGCTGATTGGGTTCTTGACACAACCCCTGTCATGTGGAAGAGGGCATCCTGCTTCCCACAGAGCAAGCCTGAGTAACCCAGAGGTTCCAGAAGTCCCTGGGTACTACCACATCAGCTGCTTACCACAGAGCAATGGAAGGTGGCAGCTGAGAGAGGTGACAAGGGTTCCAGGCTTCAGGCTGGAGCTGGTCTTCATGGCCCAGCAGCTTCTTTAGAATTTGCATTTGGGGAAGAAAAGATTGGCAGTGCCCACAGGTGGCGTGACTCTGGTATTTTACAATACTTGGTACAGTTAAATGACAGCTGCAGGTGCTGACTAGAGATGTTATTTATCCCTCCTTGATTAAAAATAAAATCTCATGACCAAGTCAGCACGGTTGTATGGTAGGAAAAAATTAGACAAAATCAGCACCATAGTCACCCTTTCTGTAGATTGGCCACCTTTGTAGATATTGTGTTGTGTAGGGGCTTCGGAGATGGGTCACTCAGTAAAGTGCTTGCTTGCAAGCAGGAGGACCTAAATTCAATCCTCAGAGCGCCCACAAAAAGCCAGGTGAGGTGGTGTGTGCTTATAATCCCAACACTAGGGAGGTGGAGACAGATTCCTGGGGTATTGCTGGCCCGGGAGTCTGGCCTAGTTGTTGAGTCCCAGGTTCCAGTGGGAAAACAAAACAAAACAAACCAAGGTGAAATGGTGCCAGAGGATTTACACCTGAGGCTCACACATGACTTCCACGTGCACACGTGCTCCTGCTCCTCCATCATGAGCCATTGTAAATGTGCAACACCCACTCACCGCCACTGTGTGTGTGCACTTGTGTGTATGCGCATGTGTGTGTTAGATCATTTTCAATTGAA
The DNA here is from genome assembly GCA_028555095.1 of Dicrostonyx torquatus. Lineage (NCBI taxonomy): Eukaryota > Metazoa > Chordata > Mammalia > Rodentia > Cricetidae > Dicrostonyx > Dicrostonyx torquatus. The sequence goes on from JAQHUG010000009.1 coordinate 13,671,037, forward strand.
AGTGCCCCAATTGAGTGTAGTGTCTCGCTCAGTTCTTTGAAACCCGCCCTTGTCTTCGAGCTGTTGTCGCTGTGTTCCTGTGCCATCTAGTACCCTGATACAGCTAGGCGGTCTTCCATTGGCGGGAACTGATCCTAGTACCCTGATACAGCTAGGGAGTCATCCATTGGCGGGAACTGATCCTAGTACCCTGATACAGCTAGGG
>JAQHUG010000009.1:13671490-13689270 GCA_028555095.1 Dicrostonyx torquatus
CCTAGTACCCTGATACAGCTAGGCGGTCTTCCATTGGCGGGAACTGATCCTAGTACCCTGATACAGCTAGGCGGTCCTCCATTGGCGGGAACTGACCCTAGTACCCTGATACAGCTAGGCGGTCCTCCATTGGCGGGAACTGATCCTAGTACCTTGATACAGCTAGGCGGTCGTCCATTGGCGGGAACTGACCCTGCTCCTGATGAAGAACACTGCTTCTTCTATGGGACTCCATGCATTTATGAGGTTATTTCCCCCTCACAGAAGTTTGAGCAGGAAGCCTGAGGTGGGGGGAGTTGGAGAATGAAGTGAGGAACTCTCAGGACTGTGGGAACCATCACAAGGCCACCTGCTCTTGTTTCTCTTGACTGTATGTCTGAGAAACATTTCCTTCTGTACCCAGACACAAAGTGGGCAAGTCCATGACTTTCCTGGTCAGTTTTAGCTCATTAAAGCTCCATGGGCCACTTCAACTCACAACACATGATTGTAATTCTATAAAACGTCCAATTTTGTCTCATGTAATGACAGAAACTCAATTTCCATGCAAAGGTCAGCCAGCTTCCCTGCCTTGCGGCTGAAGCCAGAGACCAGGGAGGCTCCTCTATTCTACCCGGCCCCTCCCATGTTAACATTTAACTGGCAGTTTTATTCTTATTGTTTTTAAAAGCCTGTCAGTTTCTTCCTCTTTAGGAATTTAGGAATATTTCTGACTTTTCTGGAAATGATGCCGGGAGAGGGAGGAACTCGGAGACCTCCAAGCCTACTCTCCACGTGTCCGGGTAAGACTCCTCTCCCTCTGGGGTCCTCGTGGGGTTTCTTTGGAGACCTCTCCGGCACTGGGACCAGCATACATGTATTCCCAGGCAGTTTATTGGCACCTAAGCCATCTCTGCTCCTTGATGCAGTGTTGCCTGTAAAGCCTAGGTCAAGGCTCATCCTTCTGGGGACTGGCAGATTCCACCAGTACAGGCTGCAGGCTGGCCTATCACACCCTACTCTTGGAGTTTTCACTACAGGGTCCATAGGTGAAGCTTCTGTGATTTGAGGATGAGATAGGGCCATCCCACCACTTCTCTGCATGATGGCGGCTGGACTCTCCGGATATAGAGCAAGGCAGTATTAAGGAACTCTCCAGAAAGCCACCAGCAGATTTTATATATTTCCTTTGACAGTATATGTGTATATATATATTTATATACAAATATCTTGTTGTATATGTGTGAGTATATGTCACATGTGTGCACATGCCTGCAAAGGCTAAAGGAGGGCATTGGCATCTCTGGAACTGGATTTCGGGGCAGTTGTGAGTCATGTGATGTAGGCGCTACCATCTCAAGCCTCCTGAGAGTAGCGAGTGCTCCTAACTGCTGAGGTTTGCCCTTAGCACCCGTCCTCTGACAGTGTGATGCTGAGTGCGAGCTTTAAATGCCATTTGGTCTGTACATTAGACTCCTCATTTTTTTTTTTTTTTTGAATTGGGACAGTGTCTCACACTATAGTTAAATCTAATGCCTGGATTTTACTATGTAACCCACACTGGGCTCAAAGTCATGGCAATCCTCCTGCTTCAGCTTCCTTTCCTCCTCCAAACTATTGTAACTACTACATTCTCTGTCACTCAGAGCCTCTTGTGTTTGTCAGGTTCTTACCACGGAACTTCCCTCTCAGCCCTGATTCTGGTTTGGTTGGAGGGGCGGTTCTGAGGAATGAAGCTTCAGTGGCCCCAGTTGACATCTCTGTGATGCTATACTGACACAAGGACCCATGGCTTATCATCGTGAGCAGCTCCCTTACATTAGCCATTGAAGCTTTTAATTCATATTTTCATCAACAATGTTACTATGTCCATCTTCATTGCGTGAGAGCACATTGAAAGGATTTCTTTTGAGTCAATTACAGAAAATGGTATTAATAGATCATAGGTGAAGCTACCATCTTTTAAATGAAAAATCATTTGGGGATTGAAAATGGAAACTTGAAATTCCTGACTTTGCAGGAGCATTCCCCTTGCTAGTGTGATGCTGTCTCTGAGTAAACGGTCACTGCACAGAGAATGCTACCTGTGTGGTCAGACCGAGATTGCCGGGCAGGTGGACATCATGGAGAGTCTCCCATCTTCCCATTTGCCTCTAACTTAGCCCCTGGAGGCTGACCCACTCAATAGCAAATGGTTTTATGTCCATAGAGACATCTATTTGAAAGTATAATACATCTCCCTTTTAGGGTCTCTTGGAAATAATTTTGCATGTTATAACTTGTTAATAAATTCTACTTGAAAAAAGGAGGGATGTATAAAGGCACAGGAAGAGCCACCTCAGAAGCTGTGCAGGCTTATGGTCGAACTGAGCTCGCGTGGATCAGAAGTCTTCTGCAGCTCAGTGGTTTTCATAAAATCAGTCTGAGTGTACACATTATCATTACTGACATGCTCAACAAATCTTGAGGGAAAATAGTACCTGAGCATCACAGGCAGAAGCTTAAATGGGCCCTGGGAAGGGGCCTGAGACATGGTCCCCAGCCCAGGGCTACCTATAAGGTCCTGGCTAAGGAAACATGGCTCACGTTCCACTAGGTGTCTCCTCATTAGAGCGTTTAAAGCCCTCGGTGTTCAAGTCTCAAGCTGCCACCATTCTCCAGAACGGAAGCGCTCGTCACAACATTAATCATTCCTTAGACCATTTTCCTCAAGATCACAGATGCCATGATTGTTACTCTAACCACCCCAAGGAAGAAGAAAACAAGAGGGATCACGTGAAACAGGGCTGGGGGAACAGAATAAACACGTTATGGAAATAACATGGGAGTCATAAAGGGTTTTTATTGCTACTTGTTGGACTATTGAACACGACTTGGCCATAGCACAGCAGACTTGAGCCACACCCATTCAAGTGAAACTTGGGGTCATAAACTTAAATCGTACACTGTGCCATTGCTCCTACTTCCTGGGCCACTTGATCCCTGCTCTATGTTATTAACATTATCACCATGGTAGCGACTGCGTGTTTAGCCAGAAGGAGCTGCTTCCCAGAAGCATGCAACAGACAGCACCCTCTGGTCACCTTAGCAAAGTTCCACTCACCAAACCTACCCTCATTTCCGTCACTACTTACTGGTCCTCAGGCCGGTGCCTTCATGGAGCCAGAATGAACGGTTACTTTCAAAATGGAATCAGGCATTTTCTGTCATAAACCATCAATGATCAGGTAGTAAACTCAGAATTATATTCTATAGATGGATAATTGTTTCCTAGACAGACAGGACCAATCCCCATACACTGAGTGTTTGGGTACCCTTGTTAGTAAAACTAAGGTTATGTGCCCACCCCACCCCTTCTGTGACTTCAGTGACTCATCACTCTTACCATGTTGTTAAGACGATGGGCAAAACAGAGACAGATACAGGCCCCTGATGTTTTCCATGGCCGCCTCTAACCCAGGGAACTGTCTTCTCAGCACACGGGGTACCTCCCATGATCTGTAGGTTCTGCTTTATGACAACTGTGTGCTGCCTAATACCCAAGAAGCTGACCACTCTCTAAACAGAGCACTCTCTAAGCCTGTAGAAATCCTGGTCCCCCAAACACGGTGATATAGAACTCCAGGAGACAAATTGCCCTGTCTTCTTTTTCTTTAATGGTTTGTCTCTTAGAACCTACTCCGTTGGATTCCAAATTCCAAAAGAGACTCAGTCCCCTGCATATGCTCCCTGTGAGTTTTGCATTTTTTCTGTCTCTGTCTTTCTCAACACACAAAAGGACAGTCAGCACCCAGATTTGGCCCTCGAGGAGTGTTTGCATCCTTCCTGTGAAGTGCATCTCCATGTCATCTGCCCAGAGTGCCGTGGGTGGAATTCTGTGACCTGTTCCTGCCACCCCCATCCAAGCTCTCCCCAAACCAGGTTGCCCTACCAGAAGTCATCTGGGTTTGTCCCTCCCTAAGCCTCCATGGCCTGTTTTTTGTCCTTAACTCCAATCCACACACTCTACTTTGTACCTGCCCTTCATGTCAGACGGAAACCTGTGTTACCTGCCATCCTCAGCTCACTTAGACCAGAGTCCCACATGCCCTGGCTGGACAGACTCTTTTGCCCACACAGTGGTCCAGCTAGGAGGCTGGGAAATTCATGATGTCTTTTATTCTGTCACTGTTCGTTGTGTGCTGACTGAATGCTGGGCCCTGTTCTATGCACTGATGATACAGCACTAAGAATCTAGCTAATCCCTGCCTCTCAGAGTATGTGTCCAGTGGGGGAAGCGAGCGGGAAACCAACAGACATGTTTGTTCATACAACATGTCAGGAACACCAGGTGCATCAAGAAGAAAGCCAAGGGAAGTGGGGGCAGGTAAAATGTCTCTGTAGTGCACTGTGTGGTGAAGCCCCCACCAAAATCCTAACATTCAGGAAGTAAGACAAGAGGCCTACTACTTCAGATCCAGCCTGGGCCACATAGGGATGCTCTGTTCCCCAAAACAGACAAAACAAAAACAACAAACAAACACCTCACCCCCCCCCACACACCTCTGCTAATCATCACTTCAAAAGAGCCTGCATCCTTGGGGCAGACATAGGGGTGGTATCTTGAAGGAACAGATGCAGTCCTTTGCTGGCCCCTCATGCAGGCACATTTCCACACACCCCATAAGTGCAGCATCAGTGCTTTGGACTTTGATTTCATGAGTAATTTTAGAAGAATTTCATTCACAAAACCCATTAGATGTAGTAATTCCAATGCATCATCTTCTCCATGTGGGTTTGTCTGTCTGTGAGGTGTGTGTGTGTACCTGAATGAGAAAATGCATGTGCACGTGTGCGCGCATCCCTTGGAAGCCAGAGAGACCTACACTGTCTTTGTCAACTTTCCCCCACCTTATTATTTTTGTTTACTCTCATGTATATGGGTAGGTTTTTTTTCTGAGTGTATGTCTGTGTACCATGTGTATGTCCGATGTCCACAGAAGCCAAAAGAAAGCGTCAGATCCCCTGGAACTGAAGTTATATACAGTTGTGAGCTCAGTATGGGTCCTGGGAATTGAACCCTTGTTCCCTGGAAGAACAGCCAGTACTCTTAACCTCTAACCCCTCTACCTTCTTATTGAGACAGAGCCTCTCACTGAACCTGGAGCTTGCCAGTTCAGCCAGACTGGCTGGCCACAAGCTCCAGGTTCTTCCTGTCTCTGTCACAGCCCTGGGATTATAGGTACCCTCTGCCTTGGCTCGCTTTGTCTATAGGTTTTAGTGATACAAACTCAGGTCCTCGTGTTTGTATAGTATGTACTTTACCCACTGATCTATCTCCAGGTCTCTCTAATACATTCTTAAAGCAAACCCCACCGTCTTTCCAACCCTCCATGGCTTGCTCAAGTATAGCTAGTTCTATATAAATACATAGATATATAGATAAGATCATAAGACCTCTCAAAAATATTTTTTTAAACAGTAGTCAGGGGTGGATTAAGCCAGTGGGCTCAGATAAGAATTTAAATTTTCAGGTGTCCAGATACTTGGAAAAGCATAAATATCTTATCTCCATGGCTATTGGCTGCCCAGGAATTCCTAGGGAGGATATTGTATCTGCTGAAGAAAAGAAAATTGACAAAGTAACTGCCATTTTGAAGGCTCTACTTGACAGATGTGCAGAGTATAGAAATCTATGTATTATTGAATAATTCTTTTTAATATGCCTAAGAAAAAGCAATTTGTAAGCCTGTTTACATTGTCACCATCTGGGTGCATTCTGTCACCCATCTGTTTCGTGCAATTATGTAATTATCAATATAAGGAAAGAATAGGTGAGATAATTAACAAGAAAAACTGGTCCACACTGGAGAGAAAAAATGGCATGCATCTGCTGAACGGCTTTTTGTTTCTTGTTCTTCATTGTTAACTGTTCTCCCCCGCCCAGCACCCTTCAGGAGAGTTGTTTTTGCGATGGCGTGTGATTCATTCTCTCTCTCTCTCTCTCTCTCTCTCTCTCTCTCTCTCTCTCTCTCTCTCTCTCTCTCTCTCTCACTCACACACACACACACACTTATGCAGAAAGCAGATTTTAAAAGTACTTAGGGAGCCAGTACCACTGTGAAGGACGCGTCAGAAGCCTCCTTGGTGTCGCGTGTGATTCTTCCCCACTGGGACAGACCTGATAGTCATTTCCAGAAACTATAGCATGAACAGCTAGAGGTCTAGGAAAGTTGTAAATTAATTAGTGACAGATGGGAGGGTAGGGTGAGTGTGTGGCCTCTCATGGAACATTTGTTAGAAAACAGCTTTGGAAAAAAAAATTCCCATACTTAATGCCTTTGTTTTAATGGCAAGGCTTAAGCAGTATACGCCATTCTAAAATAGGCCAGAGAGTCCCAGTGGACTGAGTTAACATCTACATAATGCCTCTAAAGTTCACCCTTGAAGAAGTTTCTTTGTGTCGGAGACTTGTGGGTACATGCATAGAACTCAGACCACTTGGCTACACAGAGAAGACCTCCTCCCTCGGTACCAAAGACAACTGTGGAGGGATAGCAGCCACCCAACTCTAAATATCTTCTTTATAGCTTCGAAGCAGCAGTAGGTGGGTAGGTAGGTGTATTCATGGAGAGCATATTGATCTCCCCATTCCTGTGATTCCCACCCTGACTCCAGCCCAAGATAAGATGGACACTCCTCATAGAGGCTGTCCAACAGCACAAGAAGTCAGCGCTGCAGATGCATAGTCTTGGCCAGATCTTGGATTCCAACCCCAAGATACAGAGAAGAGGGGACCAGGCCTTGGGTTCATTTAAATGACAGTCACGATTCAAGGTGCAGGCAGGATGTCTCAAATTTTCCTCCACTAATTTGAAGTTCATTCAGGAACAGGACTCAGCTACCAGTTTCCTGCTGGGTTTTCCAGAGCATGTTTCCCGACTTCCTCCTGGGCTGGGGTGGAATCTACCTTTTGTGGTGTTCCTGTCTGCTCCTGTTGTCTGGTACATGTCTGATGGGTGATGGGAAAAATGAGAGGAAAAACCATGAGTTGCAGTCCCATTTAAAATTAAACAGGCTCTTAAAGTAAACATTACAAGGCAGGATAGAGGTCTCCTATGAAGTCTTGTCTTTATTTGAACCCAGGACTCGTGTCTGTCCATCTGTCATCTATCTTTTTGCTGCCAGGCAATGCCTCACACTCACAGTAGGGCTCACCCCATGGCTTCTTTCTAGGGGACAATTTTACACGTTGAGATTGGGCTAAGATTTCCTTCTAGAGCCCCATCTTCAGGTGACCCTGGATAGCACAATCTGCAGCCACCATTTGCCCCCCAAAGGAAGAACTTCCCCAGGGCAGTCCTGGCTTTGCCCACCTTCCTTGTTCCACGTCCAGCAAGTAAAGTTCCCACCAATGTTTCTCTTTGTTCCTTTCAATCAAACACTATTATTCTTTGCTAACTCCTCCAAAGAGGCAGTATCCGCCCTCCTTCTAGCTGCATTTTTTCATTATTAACTTAAAGCAATGGCTACCCATAAGACAAACATATAGAACAAAATTACTGGCATGCTTGGGGACATATTTCTAAAGGAATAGGGATGGGGGCAAATGCAGCTCGGTTACTCAAGGGATTTAGTTGCTTTTGACTTCATATTCATTTCCTTAATCCAAAATTAAAGTCATTTAATTGCAACCATAACTGATGAATTCATTAAGGTTTTTTAAAGGGAAGCATACCATTTAATCCCCAAAGAACCTTTCTTCTGCCATTTATGGTGTTGGAAAAATGTTTAAACAATTATTTTTTTTTCACAAAACATTTCAGTTACAATGTTTAATATTTAACAAAAGAGCATAAAGTAATTGTTCTTCAAGAGAAAATTATTTTAAAGAGCTATTTACATATACATAGTCATGTTCCACCTAAAAAATAGAAATTTTGAAAATCCTTGTATTCTATAGTGAAACATATTAAAAATCGTTAACGCTTAGACTGAATGGCTTCCATTCAACCTTCAAAAGTGGCATTAATTTTTCAAGTGGTAACTGTTGCTCAAGATGCTATTGTGCCTGCACGATAAATGTTTAATGATTTGGTAGTACATGCATGGCTTAAAATCCATTATTTATTGCACCTTTGCTTGCCTGGCAAAGGTGATGAGTTTAAAGCCCCAGCAGTCATGCAAACACATTTATATGAAACCAATGGCTGATAATAAATTTCCTTACTGTAAATGTCAGTGGGTTTCATGTGTTGCTGACATTACATCTTGTTTGGAAGCTGAAGGCTACACAGTTAGGGGACGCGCCAGATGGTGTCATTAACACGAATGCTGGGACTGTTTACCACTGACATGCGTGTGAGAAATTAAAAGTACGTGACCTATCTTTACACCAACCCAAGTGGGATGTTAACGGTGAGTGGGTGTTAATTATGGTACACTGTAGTTGCCTCCTGCCATCCACTCCAAAGGATTTTAGGGGATTGAAAAAGAAAAAAAAATGTGTTTGAGCAAAAGGAGGGGGATTGGTGTTTGATTTTGTGTTTGCAACGTGAGGCTTCCAGAAAGTCACACCTGCCATGGCAGAGGCATTAACCTCAAGAGCAGCAGTCCAGCTCCCATCAGGACATCTCGGCACAGTGCAGCCTTTGTGCTAATTAATTATAGAACATTGCTATCACTGTTTGGTTTTGTTTTCAAAACTTTAGGTATATCAAATACTTAACTTTGGGGGGTGGAGTTTCCACTAGTCACGCAATTGGTGGGTCTTAAATAATGTCAGAATCATCAGGAATTAATTGAAAGAATGAGAAGGAAACAGGTGGGAATTTTTACAGCAGTCCCTTTCATGCTGGGGACTTCTCATTTCGTAAGAATTAGCGGTGGGACTAAGACCCTTCTCTTTCCTGATCTGATGTGATCTATCTGAACAGCTGAGTTGGCCCGGCACCTTCTGTTAAGATGAATCTCTCACTTCTGTTCCCAAGAGCCACCCCCATTTATTGTATTTCCCCTCCCTTCCTGTTGAGGTTTTGCTTAGCTGCCTGCCAACCTCTCTTTTCATTTCAATTTAAAAGGAAGGTGGATTTGTCTTATTCCTTGCTCCACATCCTTCACGTGAACCAAGAGGCAATTCCATTGATTCTGACTAAATTCCTTTGAACTTTATTTGTAGCCTTAGCATACTCTGTAGGAGTTTCCAGAAAAGCCCATCCTTTGAAAAACACCCGTTGTACATTGCTCGTATGGTAGCCCGAGTGAGCCTTTTGGTATGCAAGTCACGTGAAAGAGACTCCAAACCATTGTTCACACTGAGATGAAAGAAGGAACCCTGATTTCCTGAAACAGAATTGGAGATACAGTTGGATGTCAACAGAAACATCGAGGCTGATTGAAAAGAAACAATCACGATCACTGCACAGAGGCACGCACTAGATCTTAAACTCAGTCACGTGTGGTAGCCTGTTCACTGGACTTGCGAGTGTGTGTTGGAACACATCCAGGAGCAAACCTAAAGAAATGCTGAAGTATAGCAAGATTCAAAACAAAACAAAACTATCTGGGACAGCATTCGCTTCGACAGAAATGCTCAGTAAAGGAGCTGTTCTCCAGGACTGTTATTTTCCTAGCTGATCCCCTGGGTCTGAACCCAACAGCAAGCGCAGGGCCGCTCACCCAGCTTGCACCAATCAGCTCATTCTCTGCAGGAAGAAGAGTTTTCAGTTTCACTCCAGGTTCAGAGATGCGCCAAATACTAATGGAGGCGCTAATGGGAGGCGGTGAAGCACACCCAGTTGTCCCTCAGCCTCCCCTCCCATCTTCTGCCTTGACCCCTGCTCTTTTCCTCCCTGAGTCTCCTGTGGTTGCTTCCCGCATTTCCAAGCATGCCAATTCTGCCTCCCATCTAAGACCTGTCTGTAAACCTATGCATAGAGACTAACGGACCTGCACATCAGCATTCAGCCTTGGTCTGGCTTTTCCCTTCCACCCAGCGAGTTCTCGCCTTTGTCTGCCTGCAAATATCCTGTTGGCATTTTTTTTTTTTTTTTGGTAAATCCAGCTCAGCTGTCACTTTCCCTGGGAATCCTTCCCTGACTTTTCCTGCCATCCTGGGCCAGCTGACTCCAGGGCTTTGCAGCTGAGTCCAGAACTGCATCCAGAGCATGGTCTGCCTAGCCGGCAGACCTGCCATCCCAGGAGCTAAATGAGCATTTGTTTCTGTAATCCTGTGCATTTTCAAGTCATTCATTACACAGCAGTAGCTTCCCGATACACTGCCCCTCCCCCATATACTCCATCCTCACCTGCTACAGCAAAAGCTATGCCTCATTCACAGCGCATCTCTTAGGCCAGTGCTTACTATCTGCAGATGCTGTAGTTAGCGGATGGGTTAAGCCTCACAGTTTGATGATAAGGTTTGTGAAGAGGTTTTTCACATGGCCACATATGCAGTCCACTTTTGGTGAGGGAGATCCTTCTGTCCATGTGTGTCTTTTATTGGTTTATGAATAAAGAACTGCTTTGAGCCTATGGCAGGGAAGAACAGAACTAGGTAGGGAAAGTTAGACTGTATGCTGGGAGGAAGAAGAGCAGAGTCAGAGAGATGCCATGGAGCCACCGCTGGAGATAGACTTGCTGAAACTTTAGCCGGTAAGCCACAGCCCTGTGGCGATACACAGATTACTAGCAATGGGTTAAACTAAGATGTAAGAGTTAGCCAGTAAGAAGTTAGAGCTAATGGGCCAAGCAGTGATTTAATTAATACAGTTTCGGTTCTAGGTGGCCAGGGAACCAACAAGCTCACTCCTACTACACACGTTGCCTCATATGTACTCGCCATTCCACCAACCAGTTAGAATGGCTTAAGCCAGCCCCAAATGCAGTCACTTACATTAAAATTTCAAAGTATCAAACAAAGACCTAGGTTGCTTGTTTATAAGTTCCAACCTTTTGAAAAATCAGTTGAGAGATGATAACTAATTCCCATTGAGATGACAGGATTTTGCCTCCATCCCTATGAAGGTAGTAACTTTGAAAAGACGAATTTCAGGCCCATTCCCAGCCATGTGGGAAACAAGAAGGACTGGAGGATGATGTCAGTCACCAGCAGTCAGTGGTTTAGTCAGCCCTGCCTCTCTGATGAAGCAGCCTTAGAAACCCGAAGCCAAGCGTTTTGGAGCACCTCCACAGGGGGATGCGGGAATGCAGCAGATCTGGAGGAGTTTGTGGAAGCCTCGAGACCCTTGTTGAGTGTTTTGGAGCACCTCCACAGGGGGATGCGGGAATGCAGCAGATCTGGAGGAGTTTGTGGAAGCCTCGAGACCCTTGTCGTACTCAGTGTATCTGGCCAGGTCTGCGTTCTGTCATTTCATGGTAAACTCATGACCTGGTAAATAAAGGGTTTCTCTTAAGTTCTCTGAGCCACCTCGAAAGGGCTGTGGGAATCTCCAGCTTACAGACAGTCAGAAGCCTGGTGACAAGCAGGACTTGTCATTAGCAACTAAAGTGCAGCTGGGTGCAGGCTGCGAAGCTGGGCCCAAGAAGAGGGTATGAGAACTGAACCGAACTTGAGGCCGCTCAGGTGGTGAGTTCCTTGACATGGTTGACATTGCATGTGTTTGGAGTCAAGGATTCTGTGTGAGAGAAAGGGTGTGGAGATGAGGTTTGCAGGGACAGACTAGTTGTTTTCCCCTGATTTGAATGAGCTTTAGATGGAGGGAATACTCCTAGATACCCATACACAAATGTCATCATTTTGGAGGAGCACAGTTTAATAGGAATCTCTTTTGAAGTTGTTTCTAACTTCTGAGGCTGCATTCTCGTTTGAAGTGCTAATCTGGGTAGTTGTTCCGTAGACATATGCACTTGCGAATGATTAGGGAGCCTCACGCTAAGTCAGCAAGGTTTTGCTCTTTAAGAGATATACCTGGGAGCAGGTGAGATGGCTCAGCAGATCAAGACTCTTGTGGGTGAGCCTGACAGCCGGAGTCCAATCCCCAGAACACATGTGGTTGAACTGACTGCCACACATGTGCCGTGGCAGGTGTGCACCTACACACATGCACGCACACACACATACACACAGAGACACGTACACACTCAAATGCACGGAGGGGTAAGTTTAAAATGTTTTAATTATGGTGTTTTATAAAAAAGTAAATTGAGATACATATGGAATACAGCAGTAAAACTATAGGTCGCACTTTTAGGGTGATGTGAATCCAATGCTGGGTTTGGTAAGAGGCTTTCCTGCCATGGATTCACCTCATTGCTGCCTTTCACAGTGTGTTCCTTCCAGGGAAGTCATTTCTCCAGTTTGTGGTTGGCATCAGTGATGGTAAGATCAAGCATTCCCAGGATCAAACACCCCCCAGACCCACTTCTGTGGGAGTGTTGGGGTGGCTCAAAGGACATTGCCACACCCTTGTCACTGTTTGAGGCAAGAGAGAGGAAACTGGAGCTGCTCAGGATTATCCTGATGCAGATGCTAACATGCTGCCCAGTGGGGGTTGATGGTTTTGAGCACTGTCTAGAAGCCAACAGCGAGTCTCCTTTGCAAGTGTTTGTGTATGGTACAAAAAGCTGTCATGTTTTTAACAGCTACATGAGTTACTTGTTCAGGATGCTATTTAATTTAAAAAAGTGAATTAACCCCTAATCATATCAAGTCCAAGACATCATCCATTTACAAGATACAACTTATTTTCATGTACCATGCAGGAAAAAAATGTGGCCAATTAAACTATGACACAGCGTCTGAACGCAAGTCCAGAACAGCACGTGTTATCAGTCATGGAAGCCCTTGCTTGAAATTTCTCTCATCTCTTCCTCTATGAGGGGCTATTTATATTATCTTTAAGTGCATTATTTTTGAGGTGATGGAAAGAATATTCTACATGAGTTTCAGTAACAAAGTATAACACAACTTCATCTACTTTTGAGTATCATCTTTTATTTTGCTCCTAAAATCACTCAGTAGTTGCACTGCGAGAAAATGCAGAATGACCTCCATTTCTACAATAAGCAATATTTGCTTCATTGATAGCAAAGTTGTAGCCTGCTGCTCGGTCTCTGGCCTTCATGGAAACACAATATTTGTTTGTTTCAATGTCAAAACATGCTATAATCCTTGAGAAGACATTATCAGAAGCCACTAAGCTCAAAATACTGTATACCTAACACACAACTCTTTTGAAGTGGTAACTGAAATTGCCCTTGAACTAATAAAGACAACCATGCCACTGTGGCTGCCTGTTGCACTGTGATTGTCAGGTGAGACTGGCTGCAGAGCTGACCTCAGGAGTGTTCACCTAGAAAACACGTGTAAGCTAGAACTGATGAAACCACCTCAGCCGCTCCATTCAACTCACAAAACAGTTTTCTGATAGAAAATGGCTACAAATCATCCAGTTGATAAACAAGCAAATGAATAGAAACAGAAGCCCGAGGGCGGTGGTGCACACCTTTAATCCCAGCACTCAGGAGGCAGAAACAGGCGGATCTCTGTGAGTTCAAGGCCATCCGGGTCTACAGAGTGAGTTCTAGGGCAGGCACCAAAATTACACAGAGAAACCTTGACTCAAAAAACAAAACAACAGCAGCAGCAACAACAACAACAGAAACAGAAACAGCCAATAAAAATATGAAAAAATAATGTTCAACAGCCTTAGACATCAGGGGAATGCAAAATCAAACTTTTCTGAAACTTCCTCAGCCCAGTCAGAATGGCTGCAAATGACAAATGCCAACAAATGCTAATGGGGCTGTGGAGACAGGAGGACCATTAGTTACGGCTGGTGAGAAGGCAAACTGGTTTGGTCATTATTTCTCAGAAATCTGAAAATAGAACTACCACACGGTCCAGCTATGCAGTCCTGGGCATATAGCTAAAGAAATCGATGTCAGCACACTGTAGGGATACTTACACACCCATGTTTACACTATGCACAACAGCTCAGTTATGGAGCCAGCCTAGGTGGGATGGATAAAGAAAACGTGGTATATAAACACACAGAGTTTAACTCAGGTGCAGAGAAGGATTAAATTATGGCATCTACAGGAGAAAGACGGGAATTGGGAGATCTTCATGTTAAACAAAACAGAACAGTCCCAACTGTCACTTGTTTTCCATGTGGAATCTCGATACCTATGTGATGTACACATAGATGGGATGCTAACATAGAGGATAGATTGTGTGGGGAGGAAGGTGTCTAAAGGGAAGGCAAACAAGAGAGGATAATGAGAGAGAAGCAAAAAAGGTAAATATCACATTCTCTGTCATATAATGAACCTAGATTTATATGTATTTATGTATACAAACACATGACATGAAACAGAGAAGGACTTTTGTGGGGGAGGAGAATGGTGATCAACAGGAAGGGGGAACAAGAGAGGGTGTTTGGAGAGCAAATCTGAACAATTATATATATAATATATATATTATATATATATATATAATGTCACCATCCCATTATTTTGTACAGTTAGAAAAAATTTAAAAATAAATAAATAGAATGCAGAAAACCTAAAGGAAAGACTGGTTACAAGTCAAGTCCGCAAAAACGATGATAATGGACAAGTGGGAAATCAGAGTACAAGAAAGGCTGGGACAGATGGAGTAGAAAAGAAAAAGGTGAAAGCTGAAAATTCATTAGAGAAACTTAAGGGACTTTAGTAAAGACTACAGTTGCCTCACCACACCCTACCCTTTATACCCCCTTCCCCAGCCTTAGTAATACCATGGCAATCATATACCAGGCAACGATGCTGCCTGGGATGAGAACACGATGTGTGGGTCTCCAGCATCTACCTGGACCAACTTACAGATAGAAGTCATGCAATAAGAGAGAAAGTTGTACAGAGACAAACCTGAGTCTCCGATCAGTTCGTGGTTTTGACTCCATAAAGCCTGGGGCTGCATGCTTTCAGATTTCCATTCTGCATAAGTGATAAGTCATCTTCCATCCTCTCTAGGCTGTTTGGAGTTAGGTTTGTGCGTTATGTGATTCGTAGCGTAACTGTAATGGGTACAGGAATCTTTCTTCAGCAAGGATGCATACCGTTCATGAGAATAGCACAAAAGTCCATTGGGCTCCCACTCCTTGCTGGAATAATGTGAAGACTAAAGGAATTGGAGGTGTGATAGTTCCTTAAATGAGAAGTCATCCTGGGTAATGTGACTAATATTTTGCAGAGGCAGTAACAGTGGTAGGTTCCCTTCATGGATATTTAATGAGAGCTGTGAATTGAATGTGAAATGTTCTTGCACAGTCTCCTGGGTTTGAACACTTGGCCGCAATCTGGGACAGTTGTTGCAGGAAGTTGTGGGGCCATTTAGGAGGTGGGACAGAGCTTCATCCTCCTTCCTCCGCCTCCTTCAGCAAATCCTACCAGAGGGCGCCACCACAACTGGCTTGCGTTACCACAACCCCGGAGAGATGGGTTAACGGTTAAGATCACTGCCTGCTTTTCCAAAGGTTCTGAGTTCAATTCTCAGCAACCACACAGTGGCTCACAACCATCTGTAATAAGGTCTGGTGCCCTCTTGAGGAAGAGACCTGGTCAGTCGTCCTCATCAACTTAGACCATGAAACCCAATATGGACAAGTTCAACAGAACCGCCATATACGGGCTGCCCATGCATGCCTCAGCATTGCCAGGGCATTAATTTCATTCGTTCACAAAGCTTCATGGGTTCTAGGTTGGCCAGGTTCTAGCTCAAGCTTTCTTTACAGTATAACCAGTTGCCTCAAGCTCCTGCTACCACACAGTGAGCTGATTTCAATGCCACGCCTTCCCTGCCATGATGGACCATGTACTCTGCACCCTGAGTCAACATAAGCTCTGTCCCCTATGTAGATTTGGTCAGGCATTCAGTGGGCACTTGGATGGGCCTGGTACCGGGGAGGGGAAATAGCGATGAGCAAGCCCTGCAGTGACTGAGGTCCATTCTTGACCCACATATTACAGCTTCACGTGTGCTCTGCTAGTGTCAATCAGGAAGCCTGATTGAGAGGATCCCTGAGTCACTGTTGCCCTCAGAAGATACTAATAGAATGGGTTGCCTTTTTAAACGAAGCCTCCATGCTGCAGAATTGTTTGGAGCCTTGCCAACCAAGAGAAAAAATTAAGAGAATGCTTCACAACATTGTCTCTACAGATTTCCTATGCTCTGCCAGACTAAGGTGCTGGCGTTCGTATCTGCCTGTGCCTTTTTAAGGATAATCTTACACGAGTGACCATGTGGAACTGCTTGTTGTGCCTGTGGAAGGCACTTCCATTGATTGCTTCTAAGTGGCCACACAACTGCCTTTTGTTTATTTGGTGAAGACTGTAATACTTTCCCCTAAAGAGGTCCCACTCATGAACTGTGAACTTTGCAACATACACTGACATTTGCAGCACCGTCAATCTGTCACCATTTGTTTTATTCAATTTGTGAGAGCAGGGGATTTCTCAAAGACAAGACAGCGACTCAGGAAGCACAGGAGGGGAAACCGCATGTGCAAAGCAAAAGCAGGCTGGTTAGGGCTTTCAGAAGTCTCGTCCTCGTGGGTTAGGCTCTGCATCCTTCATTTTGTGCGTAGACTGAGGTCCCTTTGAAGTCTCAGAAGCTTTCTGTAACACACAGCTGCATCCATACCAGCATGAGCTGAAAGCTGAGCTTTTCGTTTTGCCCTTTAAGAATGTGTATTTCGGAGATCTGCCTTTCATACAGCAGTGTGGAGAGATGCGCAATTTTACCTTGTGTAACATCTTTGCCTGCAAAGTGCCAAGTGCTTGAAAACTTTTTTTAAAAATGAATAGTCTACATGTCTGCCTGCACAGGAAGCAGGGACGAGTGTAATTTATTTCCATTTTACACCTAAAAAAAGCTAAGGAAAAGAGGCTCAGAACCTCAACCAGGGCCAGAACTCAAAAAAAAAAAAGATGAAGAAGAAGAAGAGGAAGAGGAAGAGGAAGAGGAAGAGGAAGAAGAAGAAGAAGAAGAAGAAGAAGAAGAAGAAGAAGAAGAAGAAGAAGAGAGCAGGAGGAGGAGGAGAGGAAGGAGGAAGAAAGGAAGAGAGGGATGGAGAAAGGAAGGGAGGGAGGGAGGAAGGAAGGAAGGGAAGAAAAATAAAGTAAAAAGCCTAACCCAGTCTAGACTGATGGCACCCAGTCCATTCCAGCAGCTGATCATAACTTCAAAAAGAACAGAATCCAAGACATTGCCACCTTGTGTTTATTATGTCGTGCTGTTTATAGTATTGTTAGCCGCTTTCTAGTTGACTGGCTTATTTATAAAGTTAGTAACTTCTGACTTTGGATCTCTCTTTAAAAATAGTCTTGTTATTACTGTCTGTGGGTGACACATGCTACGACTCTGTGACATCAGTTCCCTGCTCACACCTTTATGTGGGCTCTGGGGATCAAACTCTGGGGTTCAGGCTCTGCATCAAGTCCTTTGACTCACAGAGCCCTGGATCTATTTTTAGAATAGATTTCCAGTAATGTTTTGTCATTGCTATGACTCAATTCAAGCACAATAAAGACATGAACTTAAAAGGAAAACAATCCAGGTCTGTATAATCTGGTAAAATTCTATTTGACCAATGTTTTATACACATAGGACAAGTAACATGTATAAAATTCAAAACTGTGTATTTAATGTCTTTTGGTGTGTGAATCATGGCATAAATTCAACTGAGAGTACACATCAGCATCATCATATCAGAAAAAATTAAACATAAACATTTCTAAACAGGCCCAGGTTATTTGTTTAGTCATTTTGGTAACTAGAACTAACCGAAACAGTTCTGGACAATGATGTCAACACTCCT
>JAQHUG010000009.1:13690855-13721873 GCA_028555095.1 Dicrostonyx torquatus
TGTGCAGTCCACACTGGACTGGAACTCGTGGCCCTCTGACTTGCTTGGCCGTACCTGTTTTCTTACATAACAGTTTGAAGAAGCATAAAGGAACGATTCTAAACAAAAGCCTGCTCTGTGCTTATAAGAAAAACATGCCCTTTAAAAGCAGAAGCAGCAGCCTTCTCTTGCCCTTGTCACCGAGTGAGGCTTGTCTGCTGGGCAGAAGAAAAATCTGGAGGCATTTGTAACTGCATCTACTAATTTAAAAAAGATGGCTCCCACCACCCCCACTTCAGGAGCGTCCATCCTATCTGACAATGGGTGTGTTTTTAAGCAAAACTGGAGACAAAATTGGGTTTACAGGAGGACCCTTGTGACACATGTTTGCTCTTCTGAGACACTGCTCCTACCTGGTACTGATCACGGACTCTTGACACCCCAAAGCCTCTCTGCATATTTAGTAGTTAGAAGGTGATTTCTGAGGCCTGGCAGCTGTTGGTGTGACCACTATTGTGCAGGAAACAAAAGCCATTCTGCTCATCCCGCCTGCCTTTGTATCTGTGATACTGGAGCTGTTTCATGAATGATGTCTAATTCTTTAGCAGGGAATTTCATTACTGCCCATGGTTGGGTGATAGTTTACACTTCCCACGGTGGAAGAGAATATCTGAGCCTACCTGCTAATGGGAGGAAGCTTGGCTTTTGACCTCCATTAAGATGCTTGTATTTGAAGTCTGTTAATTAGACCTGCGATGAGATGCCATCATAATAACCTTCGTATTTCCTACCTTTTCTACTCTGAACCACTAAAGCTGAGACTGGCTAAATGGACCTGTAGTCTGCTTGTCTTGGAAATTAAGCTGAGTACAGGGGGCCAGGACATATGGAACCCTGGAAGACCCACGCAAGCCAGTGTGAACTTGGTGTCTTGCATAACTGATATGTATTTGAAGAGCTTGTATTCTCTCTTATTTTCATGTAAAGTTTTTATTTGCATGTGCAAGAAACAAAATGGCCTAAATGGTTGAGGAAATGCTGCGAGCGCTGTCCTTCCCACCTTTCATCCCTTCCTAGACCTTGCCCTTGGCTGTGTAACTTAGGGTTCTTCCATTTGAGGTGAGTGACCTTACTGGAGTGTTGGACTCCAACATATGATTTGTTTTGGCTGGAAATAGGAAGCAGCTCTGAGTTTTGTCTGCCTTTCTCACAGATCTACCATTGCTACTATGGGAATAAGGCCCAATTGTCTCTCATCAGAAGTGGTGTGGGGTGGAGAATAAGGCAACCATTCTGGGTTCACATCTGCATCTTGTGAAGTTATACAACTCTGGACTTCATTCTGATTAGGCCAAGCTAGAGTACATGTTTAATGTCCTAAGCTAATCATTGAGTAAGGAGGAGTTTGGATTATGTAACTTCTCAGGGATAGGGATATGCCTAACTATCCAAATATCTATCTATCTATCTATCTATCTATCTATCTATCTATCTATCTATCTATCTATCTATCTATCTATCTATCATCTGTTGTTAGAGGCTGCTTGCTTGTTTCCTGGTTGCCCAGACTCCCAAAATAATCACACAGAAACTATATTATTTGCAATACTATTTGGCCAATAGCTTAAGCGTATTTCTGGCTAACTCATATCTTAAATTAACCCATCTCCATTAATCTGTGTATCACCACAAAGCCATGGCTTACTGGGTAAAGTTCCAGTGTCTGTCTCCAGCGGGGCTACATGACTTCCTCCGACCCTGCCTTCTTTCTTCCAGTATTCAGTTTAGTTTTCCCCATCTAGCTCTACTTTACCTCATCAGACCAAGCTAGTTAACCAATAAAGCAACACATAGACAGAAGGACTTCCTACATTATCTATCTATCTATCTATCTATCTATCTATCTATCTATCTATCTATCTATCTATCTACCTACCTACCTGGGGCAGGCAGACAGACAAGGCTATTCAGGAATCTACATGATGGAGACAGCTGCAGCTGAATCCAGCCTACATCATGTCACTTCTTGCTAACCCAGAATTTTGTGAGTGAGAATAAGTGACAGTTTTAAGCTAGTGTATTTTGGAATGATTTGTTAGGAAGCACTGGGGTGTAAGTGTGTGACTGATACTCATTGCTTATGTCACTGTAGAATCCAAAGGTAGCATGGGCTTCAGGAAGTGGTTGAAAATTTTTTTCTCTGTGATTCTAATGGAGTCCCAACCCAGGATGCTGTTCTTTATGATGACTTTGCCATTTCAGGCTTCCCATCTGCATCTTGGGCTGTGTAGGAAGTAGGAATGCTTGGACTTCACTCTGGATGGGCCAACTCAGGTCACATGTTTATTCTGGGCCAATTGTAGAGCAGGAGTTAAGGTTTTCTGATTTGTTCTTTAGATCTCTTCTTAAGATGGATGTGGATCCAGTCTCTTCCAGAATCCATGGTATCAGTTTAAGGTGGGGGTAGTGAACAAAACATGCCAAGAGACACTATTGGTGTTAATTATGGAGAGTTTAGATGCTTCTGGCTTTGTTTATAATCTCTTTAGATGATTTTTCTGCCACCATATTGCTAGGCTGACTAGAACTTCAAAGTGGAGTTACCTCCATCCTGGATGTTACTTGGTGAATGGCAAAGCCTCTGGCCATGACACCCAAGGCACTGAAGGGTGACTAGGATCACAGTTTAAAACAGAACTCTCCCATCAGCTTGCTGGACTTCCAGCTCCTAAGAGCTTGGGATTTTGAGAAAATGAAATGTAGATTTCATCTGCTAGGATGTGAGCTTCTGATCCAGAGAATGAGCTTCAGCTGATTTCATGTTAATATAGTCATTCCACTGACTCTGGCCTCCGTTGTTTCTTATGAGAAGTCAGTCGTAATTATAATTCTCTAGACACATAGTATCAAATGCCACCGAATCAACCAATAAAAGTGTGCATTGAATTAAAAATAGAATCAGTGACTTTCAGTGTATCGTATGATTTTTCTTTCAAGAATTATGCCTCCATCTCCTAGACACACACTCCCTCTCTGTAAAGCCTTTGTTATTGTTCAGCCTCTCCAGGATAAATTAACCAAGAAACTTATCAGTATCATTTTTTTTCACAAATATGGATTTTAAAGGTACCATGGTTATGGTCTGTGCTTCTTAGAGTCCTCCTGGATTCTGAGGCTACTGGAAGAGTGAACAGCCCTTAGCATTCAGCACATTTTTGTCATTCAGCAAATACTGTCAAGGATCTGCTGACTACAAAGTGCTGCCCGTGTTAAATTATATGAAAGGCATGGGGGTTAATAAGTGAAACTCCTTGGCTTCAGTAATGTAATTTAATTTCACTCAAAACTTTGGACATAAGGAAAGACAGAACCACGATTCCCAGGGACTAGCTTGGCTTTCTTGTAGGATTATTTACCTTGCCATCTCTAATCACTAAGAGCTGTGTGTCTTAATGAAATATTTGCCATATGACAAAAATTAAAATCAAGCATTATTTGTGACAGAGCTTAGATATTAAGCAGATTACTATATTGTGAAATTTAAAATATTAATTTTTAATGTGTGTGTGTGTGTGAGTTTATGTGCACCACATGCATGCAGGTTCCCATGGAGACCAGAAGGCATCCGACTCCCTGGGTCTAGAGGTTGTGATTCACCAGATGTGGGTGCTGAGACCTGAACCTCAGTCCTCTGGAAGAGCATCAAGGGCTGTGTGCCTCTGAGCCATTCCCCCAGGACCACATTCCTTTCTTTAAAAACACCTGTGTATCCACTTTCCTGTGGCCACTGTGTGACCATTTCTGGGTTTGATTTCCTGCACAGGGTTAGCTTAGTAATGTCTTATAATTGTTCATCTGGGGCACTGATTCAGGTACATTTTTCTCAAGTTTTTTTTTCTCTTTGTTTTCTTGCAGTCGAGTTATGCCTTAAACCACACAAACAGAAAATTAACATTAGAACCGAAAGTTACCGTCAACGCCAGAATCGTTGTGGTTGGCGCATCCAGTGTTGGAATTTCGTTCCTTGAGACACTGGTGTTTTGGTGAGTTCTTTCATTCTGTTTAGTCATTTATCTGTTTATTTTTGAAAATTAAAAATTTTTATTGTAGCTTTTACTCAGTCATTTTTAGTTTTATGGTCATGTGTGTGCCTGTGTGAGCTCATGTGCACCACGTGCATGCAGGATCCCGTGGAGTCCAGAAGGCATCTGACTTCTGGAACTGGAGTGAGAGGTTATGACTCACCAGGTGTAGGTGCTGTGAACTGAACCTCAGTCCTCTGGAAGAGCAGGTGTGCCTCTGAGCCATTCCCCAGGACCACATTCCTTTCTTAAAAACACCTATGTATCTATCCACTTTCCTGTGGCCATTGCACGACCATTCCTGGGTTTGATTTCCCAAAGCCTTGAAATTGTTCAAACATGGGGGACTCTCTCCCCACTTGAGAAAACACACTTTGGGTTTGTTTACCAACCCATAGCACAGCTGTGTGGATTCATGAACCAGTGGTACATTCTAGATGTGGGACGGAGAAGGACAAATAGTTTGTCTGTAGAACTCATTGGATCACAGCTATATTGGCTTTCATGTGTTACCTGTGACTATTTTTGTGCCTCAGTTACAAAGCTGAGTATCTTAGCAAAGATTGTAAGGCCTAGAATGTATGAAATCAGTATCATATGACTCCTTCCCAAAAGCCTCTGCTGGTCCTGTTCTACATGTGTTTACTTTATCAAGGAGATCGTAAGAATCACATCAAGTCTTTGGTAAGGATTTAGATTCCTAAATCCCACACCAGGTAAGCAGAATCAAAAGCTCCAAAGTGGATTGGGGTGTGAGTCCGAGATTCTGATCTGTGAGTTACAGATACAATGTAACTGGTATACCACATATACTCATAATTTATCTAGTCTTGGATAGGTCATGCTAGCCTCAAACTCACATAGACCTGCCCACCTGTGTCTCTCAAGTACTGGTACTAAAAGTGTGCACCGCCATGCCTAACAACTTTTTATTACATTTATTTATGTATGTATAAAAGTTAGAGCCTACCAAGATACATGTAGCAGACTTTCTTTTGGACCACCAACCAGCTCCCAAATCATGACAGGGAGACTTAATATTAGTTATGAATACTCAGCTTTATCTTATGCTTGTTCCACTAGCTTTTATAACTCAAATTAACCTGTTTCTCTTTATCTGCATTTTGCCTTGGGGCTTTTTACCTTTCTTTCATTCTGTATGTCCTATTCCATGTTTGGCTGACTGGCAGCTGCCCAGCTGGCTGGCCCCGGGCATCTCCCTTCTTTCTCCCTCATTCTCTTCTCATTTTCTCCTATCTCCAGCCTAGATTCCTCCTCCTACTTGAATCTCTCTTCCCACCTGGCTTGCCTGTCCGTCTGTCCATCCTTGCCTAGCTGTTGACTGATCAGCTTTTTATGAGATCAGTCAGGTGCCTTAGGCAGGCAAAGCAACACATCTTTACACTATTAAATGAATGCAGCATAAGCACACGCAACACAGCTCTACAGAGCTAAAATAACATTTTACAACATCCACAGCATCTGTGTGGAGGTCAGAGGAGAACTTTGTGGAGTTGGTTCTCTCCTTCTACCATGTGGGTCCCAGGTATCTAACTCAGACCATCTACCTTGGGCAGCAAGAACCCCAGCCCTGGGAGCTAGTTTTGGCTATGCATCAAAGATAGGCATCTAGAAACGGCATAGCATTGTAACTTCTCTTCCAGCCCCATGCCAGACATTAGGTCATAACCCTGGGGAAAGGCAGGTTCATGTGGCTTCCCATGCTGTGCTCTCAACTGCTACCTTTTAGAGTCCACTTCCGGATGGGCAGTTGCTAAGGACCCCTGGTTTCACCAGTCTTTCACTGAATCTCCCAACAGAGGAACCTTAGGTTGAAGTCTAAGAACTTGGACTCCTGCCCTGGCACCATTGGTCCTGACTTGAGAGCCCCATGCTTTCTGACTTCCCTTAGACTGGATTTCTCATCTACTCTTTTAAAAACAAAATGAAACAACAGCAGCAAAACTCTCTTTTTTTTCCATTTTAAATTGACTTATAGTGTGTGTTCATTTAGTAAATATGGGTGATATTTCAAAACACTGTATAAAATGTAACTAGCACATCTCCCATCTGTCACTTCTTTTGTGTTTGGATCAAAGTCCTTTCTACCAGCTAATTTGAAATATCCAATTAATGGTTACAACTGTAGTTATTTAAGTTCTGTGGTCTAGAACATTTGGAACTGTATCTCCTACCAACAGCACAGCTGTGCCTACTAAATCTCCCTCATTTACTCTTAGAAAGGTATCTAGGATTTTGTTTGCTTATTTGTTTGGTTAGGTTTTTTTTGTTCTATTTTTCTTTGGTTGAAAATAGAACTTTTTAAAACAATTTATTCTGATTACAGCCTCTCCACCAACTTCTCTGAGATCCTCTCCTGCTCCCCTCCCATCCAAATCAAATCCTTTTGTCTCTTATTAGACAACAACCAGGCATCTAAACAACAATAATACAATAAAGCAAAAGCAAAACATAATAGCACAAAATAAAAAAGGAAAAAAATCAAATAAAAAGCACAAAGAATACATGTAGATGTACACACACACACACACACACACACACACACACTCAGAGATTTGTCACACAGGAATCCCATAAAAACACAAAACTAGAAGCCATAATAAATGCTCCAAGGACCTGTGCTTCAGTTCTGTGGTCATGTCCTTACCTTATCTATGTGCATTTTGTCACGTCTTCCTATCTGTCTTCCTGCTCTGTATGCAGGTCTGTCACATAGAATCAATTAACACCTCTTTCCCAGGCGACCTCCCAAATTACAGAGAAGCAGAACGACATTAGCAGAGTCTGACCACTTGCTTTGGATGGCATCCGTTTATCTCACTATCAAAATTGTACCTTGCCAGGTGGTTCAGTGTAACATGAGGGCCCTGCTTGTTGGGGTTTCTGTCCCATCTGGTACCCCATATCCGGCAAGCCCCAAAGAAAATCACACAGAGGTCTCCATAAGATTATAAACTGATTGGCCCATTAGCTCAGGCTTCTTACTAGCTCTTTTGTTTTGTTTTGTTTTTTGAGACAGGGTTTCTCTGTAGCTTTGGAGCCTGTCCTGGAACTAGCTCTTGTAGACCAGCCTGGCCTCGAACTCACAGAGATCCGCTTGCCTCTGCCTCCCAAGTGCTGGGATTAAAGGCGTGCGCCACCACGGCCAGGCTTTCTTACTAGCTCTTATAACTTATATTAACCCATTGTTCTTATGTATGTTAGCCACATGGCTCGGTACCTTTCTCAGTGGGGCAGCTTACATCCTGGTGGACTGGGCAGGAGTGTGGGAAGAGCTTCCTTCTTCCCTGAATACTCCTGTTCTCCTTGTGCTACCTCTAATTCCTGTCCGGTTTTCCCGCCTATACCTCCTGCCTGGCCAATCAGCGTTTATTTAAAACATGATTGACAGAATACAGAATTGTCCCCCACCAGCTCAGAATTTTGACTGCCATACAATGTAGAAATATGGTTCTGTATAATACGGTCCTGTGTCCAGCCCTGACAGAGGTTCTATCTGTAGTGATTTGAATATCTTTGAATGCTTTGTCATTAGCGAGTGATGCTGCTTGAGAGGGGTTAGGAGGTGTGACCTTGTATTGGAGAAAGTGTGTCCCTGAGGTGGAACTCTGGGGTTTCAAAAGTCCAAGCCAGTCCCAGAGTCTCTCTTCCTGCTGCCTGCAGATCCAGATATAGAACTCTCAGCTACCATGTCTGCCCACATATTGCCATGCTCCCCATCATGACGATAATAGACTAAACCTCTGAAACTCTATCAAGTCCCAAGTAAATGCTTTATTCTATGAGAGTTGTCATAGCCAACTCTTCACAGCCAGAGAATCCCCTTATGCCCCGAGTCCTACAACATGACAAAGTGGGATTTACTAGCTGGCACAAATACCAGAGAAGTCATTGTCTTGATTTTATTTGCTTGTTTTTAGACAAAATCTCTTTACTAAGCAAACCAAGCTGGCCTTCCTGCATCTGCCTCCCAAATGCTGGGCTTAGCGGTGTGCACCACCCTATCACATATCTGTAAAGAACCCGAGTTTCTCTGAACTACAGAGACCTGAGTGGGAGAGGCCATTTCTTCCCTAGAACATTGGTTTGGGGTCAAATGAAAAACTCCAGCTGTTGTTCAAAACTGTGGGAGCTCTAAGGCCAGAGGGAGACAGGAATATCCAGCTCGCTATGACTCCTCTTGAAGTCAACAGTTAGCAGCCCCAGAAGATGAGCAGGACTTCTGAGAAGTTAGCTAAGGACACCTCCCTCTACCCCAACAAGTGCCCCTGCCTATCAGGAAGTTAAGGCAGCACCAGCAAGTGACTTGCTCATCTGAAGGCACCTGAACAAGGAAAGAGTGGTAGCCAACGTGGTTGACATTCCGGAGCGTAACCTCAGTTAACCGGAAGTACATTGTGTGTCGTTACTGACGTTCACAACAGAGTTCGCATGTCTCTGGCCACTTAGCAGTATTTCATGGCAGGGATGAAGTCACGAGGGAAGCTGTGAACGTGCACTTCCCTGCAGCTGCTGTAACTGGGGCGTTTGACTCTCCTGCTGGGTTCCTGCTCCCAAGACTCTGACAAGCCTGTGCACCCCATATCTGAGTGACGAATAAGTGGGGTGGAGTTTTGAGATTGGGGAAATCAAGAAGTGATTATCAACAGGTCTTAAATCTTAATTTGGCTGTAATACTTATAATGTTCTGCTTAGAATGATTACAGTAAGATATGTACATGTAGTTTTCCTTTTATGAAATCGACTTAGGTTCAATAAAAACAAATATAAGTTCTGGTATAAGTACTGGGTTGATTAAGTTCCCCAGTCAGAATGACCTTTATAAAGCACCCAGAATTCTGTCTTCATTACAGAGATTATGTTCACTGGAAGGAGACTGGTATCGGCTTACAGACGTCTAATCCTTGAGAAAGGAAATAGTTTTCTCATTATTTTCTCTAATTATTTTTTTAAATTAGCAATAACCATAGTAACTTACTGCATATTTCACTTTACTGGTTTAGTTGCCACTTGAACTAAATTTACACACAATTTGGCCTGCAATGAAATTGAAGACATTTCACCAAACGCTACCTACCCATGAGGATTAAATCCACAGTTTAGAAGCAAGATGGGGGATGGGTAGTGAACACTGCCTGGACTTATGAGCTGCTTTGTTAGACCTAACATGTGCTTTTCTGGAAAGTCCACATGAAGTGCAGCACAGGTGTCCCTTCTTCCTGGCAGTCCTGTCGTCTCGTGACAGCGGACACTCTTTTGCTCTTACATTTTCTCAGTGTAAAAAAATGGCAAAGTACAGCTCTCTTCCTTCTAGAGCAGTCGGTGTGCAGTCTCTCCCTGTTCTTGTTATAGCCGTCCTCGCCAGTGCTGGGTGCTGTGAGAGAGCTGGCACGGTTTCCTCAAAGTTGACAGCACCCAGTGCGTCCCAGGCCGTGGGAGCATACAGGAGATTAGGAGGTGAGATTTTAAAAAATAATTTAATGGGTATACTTTCACTTACGTTACTCAGTGCAGCCTCAGACTTGTGAGTTTCTTTCATCCGTCTTCTAATTTGCTAGGGTTGCAGGCATATGCTGTCACTCCTGTTTGGGGCTTCTGTTTTTTTAATTCTAAAGTTCTCTCTGAACCTTAGCTGCAGTCCATCCATGTGTCTGTGGGGACATGTCCTCACATCTTTGGTTGTTTGGTCTCAAATCAGTCCTGTATCTTTGCTATGGCATGGCCTCTGATATGACCAATACCAGATGACACATGGCATGTGCCTCTCTAGAGGCACATGTCAGCATCCTAGCCCACATATCCCTCCTGGGCCTAGCCTAGTGGCTCCTCCAGCACTGGGTGGAGGAGCTGGAAGCCTTTCTCTTAGCTCCTTTTGCAGTTGCCAGGAGCCTCAAGAGGGAGGGAGTGCAAGGTCATGCAGGGTTAAGGCCGGTGCAGGTAATTTGTTTTCTCTCCCAAGTCTTCTGCATCTGAATCCTAAGGGCACCGCAGGGAAACAGAGGAAAAGGAAGCCAAGGAAGGACCAGTGATGGCTCCATCTGCCCAGGTGCTTTAACCTTTCCTATCCTCTACTCTGCTAAGGCTGCTCTGTGAGAGTCAACAGTTGACTTAATGGGAAGTATAGTCTGCTTGGAGTGGGGAACATAAAGGAATAAAATGTTGACTTTCAGTATAAACGATTGACTGTGGTGTACAAGAATGATTGGGGGAAATCAGGCCTGAAGGCATGTTACTGGGAGTTGTGAATTATTTCATGATGCTCAGGACATCCAGGTAATGGTCCTGTGTTCTTCCAAAGCTACAGCTCTGCTGGGATCGTGGGCCAGTCATTGCCTGGCTCTTTGGAGGCAGAAAGCTCTTGGCTTGGGGCATCTGGGTGTTTTATTTACACTCTTGTCAGCCATGCTCTTAGTAAGACATCTTTAGAACTTCAACCGCAGAGAGTGGGAAAGCCTACCTATACTGTCAATCAGGGTTGAAGCATGTGGCCCTGAGAGCCACCCTGTCCTCATTTCTTTTGATGGAGGGTCACAGCATGGGACCCTCAGGTTCCGCCACGTTAGGCAAGGAACTTGATGAACCCTAGGCAAGGCTAGAATGAATTCCTAATCTCAGATTAAAAGGCACATGTTGGTCATTAGGACAACACTAGTTCCAGAAAAGAGCATCTCCTTGAAGCCCAGGAGCCTTCCAAGGGAGCAAGAGGTGCTACCTCACCAAGACAATAAGACTAAACAGAGGTAAAATCCAATCCATGTGTCCCGGCCTATAATCACAATACTTGGCTGAAACAGGAGGATTGTCAGGAGTTTCAGGCCAGCTAGGGCGACATAGTGAGTTCAGGTCTGAAACACACTACATGACTCTGTCTCCAATGGGGGCAGGGTGCACCAGATTTTATCTATTGTTTGTTTTTACTGATGCTTGAGTTGGGATCTAAAGTACTGGCTTCTGTTATGCCATTTTCATACATGTAACATGAGGGCCTGCTTGTTGGGGTTTCTGTCCCGCCTGGTACCCCACAGCAGGCAAGCCCCAAAGAAAATCACACAGAGGTCTCCATAAGATTATAAACTGATTGGCCCATTAGCTCAGGCTTCTTACTAGCTCTTATAACTCATATTAACCCATTGTTCTTATCTATGTTAGCCATATGGTTCAGTACCTTTCTCAGCGGATCACATCCTGCCTCTTCGGTGGTCTGCACAGGAATGCCGAGGGAGATTCCTGCTTCCCACAATTCTCCTGTTCTCACCTCTACTTTCTTTCTGTTTTTCCCACCTATACTTCCTGCCTGGCCAATCAGCATTTATTTAAAACATGATTGACAGAATACAGAATTGTCCCCCACCACATACACTTGTATCAGCCTCCCTTCCTCATACTTGCCCCACGTTGCTGTCCCTCATCCTTCCCCCTCTGACTAGTTCCCTTTTTCTCTCCAAACAGTCTCCTTTCTTCTTTCATTTCACATGTATGTGCACATACATGTAGCTAAATCTAGATTTCACACCAAGAAAAGTGATAGTTTGTTTCTTCTCTTCCATCACCTCTCTTTGTTCCCCTCCCCCTTAAATCCCTTTCTCCCACCTCATAGCTCTTCTGCCTTTATTTCATGTATACATGTATGCATGTGTTTATAAATAAGGGTGCATATAATCTACATGTGAGAAAAAACATGCTTACCATGAGCATCTCGGCTCTACCTTTTATCCTGTCCATGACATACTTTCACTCCCCTTTAAGACTGAGTAAAACTCCATTGTACCTGTATGCCGCATTCCTCCATTCCTCTGTGGATTAGCATCTGGGCTGGCTCCGTGTCCTGGTTGGTAAAGCAGGGATGGACATGTGCAGGTGTCTCTGTACTGTGCTTTTCCTTTGGATAAATAGCCCCAGGTGCAGTAGAGCCAGAGCATGTGGTAGTTCTGCTGTTAGGGATTGAGGAACCTCCATACTGGCTTCCACAGTGGCTGTCCCAATTTACGTTCCTGTCTACAGCGAATAAGGGTTCCTCTTTTCTCGTAACCTCACCAGCATCTGTTGCCCTTTCTACTCTTGAGGATAGTAACTCAATGTAGATGCATGTTCAGTGTGGTTTGGTTTGCGTTGCCCCGGTTGGCTGAGGATATTGAACACCTTTTCAATTGTTTATTGAATATTTGTATTTCTTTGGAAAACTGTATTTCTATCAATTTGCCCATCTGTTTTTTGAGTTATGTGGAGGTATTTAGGGTTTTTCTAGTTCTTTATGGCTTATAGGTGTTAATCTCCTGCTCAATATGTAGTTGGTAAATATATTTTTCCCAATCTGCAAGCTGTTTCCTGTGCTGTGTGGAGCATTTTAATGTCATGGGATCCTATTCGTCAACTCTTGGAATAATTTCCTTAGCTACTGGAGTCCTTTCTGAAAAGGCTTCGCCTACAATGGCGTCTTGAATAGTCTGCTATGCTTTCTTCTAGCAGTTTCAGGGATTTGAGTGAGCTGCTTTAAATTAAATTTTAGTGCAGGCTGAGAGAGACCTAGTTTCATTCTTCTCTATGTGGAAGTCTAATGTTTCCAGAACCATTTCTTGTAGAAGCCATCTCTTCTCCCGGAGCATTCCTCTGGGTCCTCTCGTTTATTGCTATGTGTGTCTGTTTCTGTACCAGGCTCATGCTGTCCTGTAGCTCATGTTCTGTAGCTCTGGTATACTCTGAGGCCAGGTTCGAGACTCGCGGCTCTGTTCTTCCTGCGTTGGGTCTTTGTCTACTCCGGGTCTTTTTGTTCTCACTAGGATTTTCTTTTTATTCTTCTCTCATATGTTATATCTCAACCACAATTTCCTTTCACTCCCCTCCCCCCATTCTCTCCTCCCACCTCCCCTTCCCCCCAGATCTAACCTCCCCCATCTCTCCTTCAAAAAGAGCAGGCTTCCCAGGGCCCAGGAACATTAACCAAACACAGTATAGAAAGCTACAATAAACAGAGGCAGGCGGATCTCTGTGAGTTCGAGACCAGCCTGGTCTACAAGAGCTAGTTCCAGGACAGGCTCCAAAGCCACAGAAAAACCCTGTCTCGAAAAACCAAAAAAAAAGCTACAATAAAACCAGATATATACCATCACAGCAAGGCTGGATGAGGCAACCCAGTGGGAGGAAAAGGGTCCCCTAAGTAGGCAAAAGAGTCAGTGACTGCCCCTGCTCCCACAGTTAGGAGTCCCACAAAAACACCAAGCTACTCACCCCTAACATATATGAAAAGGACTTAGTTGAGACCCCTTACAGGCTACCTAATCTCTGAAAGCTCCCATGAGTCCCCATCACTTGATTCTGTGCAGAGCCATGTTCTCGTAGTGTCCCTGACCTATCTGGTTCTGGTTTCTCCAATCCTTTCTCCCCCTGCTCCACAGGGCTCCCCGAGCTCTGCCTAATGTTTGATTGTGGGACTCTGCATTTGCTCCCATCAGTTGCTGGATGAAGTCTCTCTGGTCTCTTTGATGAGAATTCTGCTAGGCTCTGGTCCCAGAACACTCTGCA
Source organism: Dicrostonyx torquatus (assembly GCA_028555095.1). Classification (NCBI taxonomy): domain Eukaryota; kingdom Metazoa; phylum Chordata; class Mammalia; order Rodentia; family Cricetidae; genus Dicrostonyx; species Dicrostonyx torquatus. The sequence continues at coordinate 13,704,457 of JAQHUG010000009.1, forward strand.
GGCGGCACAAACTATAGGTTGAAGGTTTTGTGGTTGTCTTCCTAGGAATTTTAGAATTGTTTATCTGATTCTGTAAAGAATGTTTGGAATCTGTAGAATTTTGTGTGTGTGTGTGTGTGTGTACATACACATACATACATATACATATACATATATATATATATATACACTGCCAATGTGCATGGATAGTCTCTCGATCTTCAATTTCCTTCTTCATTGTTTTAACCTTTCTGTTTAAAACATCGGCTCAGTGGTGGTTCAGAATGCTTCTACATAAGCATGAGGATCTGAATTCAAAACCCAGAATCCATGTAAAAAGCCAGGTGCAGTGTTCTAGGCCTGTGTATCAGCATTGTGGGGAGGGGCAAAGACAGGAGGACTCCTGGGGTTTGGATCCAACAGCCCAGCACCAGACTCACTGAGAAACTGTCTCAGGGGAATACCATGGAGAATGATAGAACACAACAGTGCACATCTTCTCTGGCCTCTGAGTACACACATGCACATACACGTACATATGCACACACATACACACATATACACACACACACACACACTAAATAAAATTGAAGATTTTATTTTCTGAGGTCTTTGACTTCCTGGGGTATTTATTTTTTAAGATATTGTGAATGGCTATTTTCCTCTCTTTCTTGGCAGGCTCCTTACTGGTATATAGGAAAACTACTGATTTTTGTATATAGATTTTGTATTCTGCTAATTTGCTGAAAGTGTTCCTTAGATCTAAGAATTTCCTAGGATCTTTTAAGTACAGAATTATATTGTCTTCAAATTGGGATAGTTTGTCTTTTTGTTATTTCTACTGCTTTTATTTCTAATTCTCATCTTGCTCCAATTAATACTTCAAACACTATATTGGATAAGAGTACAAAAGCATGTCATGTTTCTGGTTTAAGGTTTCCATTTCTTTTTTCATGCAGACCAGTGTTGGCTGTAGGCTTGTTAGACACGGCCTACGCTGTGCTGAGGTATATTTCTTCTATCGCTAGTTTCTCTATGACTTTTATCATGGAGGAATGTTGAACTTGGTCATAGGTCCTTTATGCATCTATTGATGATGATCATGTGATTTATGTCTTTAAGTGTTTTTATGTGTGGCCATGTATTTATTGATTTGTGTGTGCTGAACTATATTTGTATCTCTGGAATGAAACTAACTTGGTCATGGTGTATATCTTCTTAGTATATTCTTGAATTTGGCTTGAAATATTGAGAATTTTTGCATCTGTGTTGTGTCTTCTTAGATTGTTCCCTTTTGTTAATATTAGGCTGGTACAAAAATGGTTACAGTTTTTGCACTATTGAAAGTTCTTCATTTGATATTGGAATGAATTCTTAAGTGATTGTGGTTATGTTATACATCACTCTCATGAGCTTTTCTGACTTTATTTTTTGCTAATAATGTGTTACTTGCTGGTTATTTCATATTTATTTTATACCATAAAAATGATTTTAAACTAAAAGCAAATTTGAACCGCTTTCCTTTTTGTTTTTTATTTGTTTGTGGTTTTGTTTTATTTTCTTTTTAAGTCAGGGTTTCTCTGTGTTACAGCTCTGGCTGTCCTGGAATTCACTTTGTAGACCAGGCTGGCCTCGAACTCACAGAGATCTGCCTGCTTCTGCCTCCCAAGTGCTGGGATTAAAGGCATGCGCCACCACAACCTAGCTTTAAACTGTCTTCTTCCTTGATTTCAAAATGGATCTTAAAGCAACAGAGACGAGTCATGTCAATACTGCAGTTAGCACAGGAACTGCTAATGAACAGGCAGTGCAATGGTTCCGGAAGTGCTGCAAAGGAAGATGAGCATAGTGGCCACCAGCGGAAGTTGACTGTGGCCGACTGAGAGCAGTTATTGAAGCTGATTCTCTAATTACTGACTGCAAAGTTGACAGAGAACTCAGTATAGGCCTCCAATGTCTGTCTGGCACTTGAAGCAAACTGGAAAGGTGAGAAAGCTCAGTAAGTGCATGCCTCATGAGCGGACTTCAATTTTTTTCCGAACTGTCATTTTGAACTGTCGTCTTGTCCTATGCTATAGAACAGCAATGAGCTATCTCTCGGTTGGATTGTGTTATGCGTCAGGAACTAGATCATATATGACCACTGTTGTCTTGTCCTATGCTATAGAGCAGCAATGAGCTATCTCTCGGTTGGATTGTGATATGCGTCAGGAACTAGATCATATAGGACCACTGGCTCAGTTTAGTGCTTGAACAAAGAGGAAGCTTCAGAGCCCTTCTCAAAGCCAAATGGGAAGCAAACAATAACATTGGACACTGTTTGGTGCCTACTGCCCATCTGATCTGCTGCAGCCTTCAGACGCCATTAAAACCATCAGAGAAGTGTGCTCACCAAGTCAATGAGATGCACTGAAAACTGCATCGCCTGCAGCCAGTGTTGGTTAACAGTCATATTCACCCGAATTTCCACCAACCACTTCCTCAAGCTTTCTGCATGGGAAATGTTTTCACAGCCAGAAAGATACAGGAAATGCTTGAGGAGTTCCCCAAATCCTGAATCATGGATTTTTACACTACAGGAGTAAAACAACAACAACAAAACACACCTTATTTCTCATTGGTAAAACTGTATTGATTACAATGGTTCCTGTTTCAGTTAATGAAGATATGGCTGAGCCTCGTCATAATGATTTACCATTCATGTCTGAAGCCACAGTTTGTTTTTCACACACCTATTATTCAGTGACTCTCATTGAATAACTGTGATTGGAAGTCTACCTTATGAATCATCCAAATAGTCGCATTACACTGGCTTATTTGCATTTTCTATTTGCTTGGTAAATGACTTTTATTGCTCGTCCTGTGCACCTACTGTAGTCCAGCTGAACTCCTTAGTGGCAATGCTTTGAATATATTGGGTTTTCTAAAATCATGTTTACAAAGGACTATGGAAATGTTCTGCCAATGCAGGGCACAGAAACTGGAACTAGCTTTTTACACTTCTCTTGTTTTCCTATTCCCCTTGTCCACAGCCTAGTCTGTGGTGGCATGGGTGTCATCAATAAGCTCATTCGATGTGGCAGGCCGACACTGCCCCACAGAATCCCAATTCAATGTATTTTCTTCTACTGTCATTCAGAAGAATGTCATTTTCACTATCCTGTGGGCAGAATCCCACAGAGTTGAAGTAGTTACTACTTTATTCTGTTCCATTATGGTTATGTTTCTGTGTCTTATGATATTTTCTTGTATTGAACAATTCCTGTTTCTCTATTAATTTCAAACCCTTCCTATATCAGTTCCAAGGCAAAATAAATCTCTTGATGAGCCTAAGATGGTACTAGAAAACTATAGAAATGATCCATGGGGTAATATTGACTGGAAACAGCCTTGAGAAGTATCCCCAGGACCCTCTGTCTATTGTGGTTCACAAGAGGCACTCATAGGTGCCATTAAGCCCATACTGTCCCTCCTGGTACTAATACTGAGAAAAGTTTGCTCAAAAGTGACCAAGCCAATCATGGCAATGCACACCTTTAGTCCCAACACTCAGGGCAGAAGTGGGAAGATCTCTGAGTTCCAGGCCAGTCAGGGTTACAGAGCAAGACACTTTCCCAAAACATACAAGCAACAACAACAAAACAGAAACAAAACCAAAAACCCCATCAATGAACAGAGCTTTGGGCTCCCTAGTTAAGATGTGAAGCCTTCATTTGGTTGAGCAAACTAAGGCGAAGAATAGACTAGAACCAGGAAGTTGTGTAGCTCTGACTCCGAGTGACCATAACCCTGTTATCAGGTCCCACAGTTCCACTCAGTATCCGGCCCAGCTGTGGGCACTGGCAGCAGCCAGCCTAGGGCCCGTGGCTTAATTACACTCTTTATCTTTATGTTTGTCTGAGGACATCTGAAACCTTCAGTGTGGCCTGCCACTAATTAGGTGACTCATAATAGTCAGTGCTTGCTTGCTGAGCTCAGAGCCAACCCCCATGAGCAAACTGATTGTGACTGGGTCTCTGTCACAGGAGCTAGCGGGTGTGTGCCCCTTGGTTGCTTTGTTCACACCAGCACCCAAGCAGCATGAAGGCATGCTCATGTCCCCTTCCCTGGAGCCTGGGGAGCAAGCAGCCCCTTGGGACAGATGGTGGGGCAGGTAGTGTCTTGCTGTGTTGTAGTGTTGGAGCCACAGAGGGGTTACCAGGGACCCATACTGAGGTCAGGCTGGTGGCTGAGCATGGGAGGAGCTGCAGTGGGGAGATCATGCTAAGCACAGAGGCTCAGCCTCCCACGCTCCCCCTCCCACCATCCAGCAGAATGACAAGACATTGATCCACCAGAAAAGAATGAGCTGGAACACCTGGTCCACAGATCATAACCAGGCTTCCTAATCCTGTTCCAGTATATAAATGTAATTAGTATTAAATGAAACTATCTTCATTTGCTGAAGTTATTATTCCTGCTCCTTTCAGAAGTATTCCCCATCTTTTAATACCAAGTTTACACACTCTTAGAACTAGCCTCCATGCAATCTTTTTTAGTCAATATTATGCCTTTCTTGAGGGCAGGGGTTAGCTTATCATCATTTTCAGAGGTTCTTGATGTTTCTTTGGAATTAAGGGTGCTAGGTATAAGGTATACTCTTCAAGACCCCATAAAAGTGCAGACCAGGTACCCAAGAACTGAGTCCTATGCTTGGCCTAATTCTGCTATTGGATACTTTTAAAATAATAACATCGCTCCCATCTTGGTTTATATTCCTTCAAAATGAACTGAAAACCAAAAACTATGGTGTTGTGTGGGGATAGTCTGGGAGCTGTCTGACAAGAGGGCACTTAGACGAAGGAGGGACGAGGGCGGCCCCTGCCAAACATAGTTGTCAGATGGCTGTTGAGTAGCAGGGTAGCTGAGCTTGTTAGGGCTCTTGGAGAGAGACAGCTGAAAATGGTCCCTCTGTGGGGTGAGGATACCATAGCATCATTGCCCTATCCCCGTCCTAGTTGACGATTGGTACCCTGGACTGTTCTTCCAGCATCCTCTTCCAGCTCCCATGTTTCGAGGATGCTCTTTGGTAGACAGGAGCAGAGAATGCTTGATACCTGGCAAACTATTTTCAGGTGACCAGTTGGGCCAAGATGATGTGTCCAGACCCCAAATTATTGACTAGCATACCCCTCCTGTTCCTTATTTTCCTCAGCTCGTTACCTATGTTGCATCAATATTCTTACAATTGCTCATTCTAAAGCATATGAGCTCAGATAAAGACAACAGAAAAGCAAGGGTTTGGCAAAGAGGACTTTGTGCCACCCTTGTGGTCTAAAGAGTTTCCTACTAGTCCCCCTTTACAAGGTCACAAGAAATATTTACTAGGATTAAAAAAGATGTATTGACAAATACAGTCCTTTACTTCTTCTTTGTGTGAGAGGTCAAAGCTATGACCTCCTGCCCAGCACCTTCCTAGAGTCTGTGTGAGGTGTAGATCCTCAAGTCTGTCAGGACCGAGTCAGAAACCTGTAGGGGAATCTGAAGGTCACTCCGTTTTGAGAACCACTTACTCGGGATGTCTGTGAAAGAGCCAGCACTCCCTACAGCTCATGCAGTCCAGAAGGACTGGCCAGTGTCTGCTGAGGTCTTTATCCTGATGTAAGCAGAATGACATACAGGTGCCATGAGGGAAATAAAGAGCTATCAGACTGGGCTTTGTTAGCACTTGACGTTGGACAGAATTTGAAGGAGAGGCACAGAAAGATCCTGCCTCAGTAGAAGTGACAGTGGAGAGCTTATCACAGTCCCATCACTATGACAAAATGCTTGAGAAAGATCTGAAAAAGAGGACGGGTTTCTTCTGACTTACGGTTTCAGAGGTTCGAGTCCCGGAGCCTTGGTGAAGGACAGTGTCATGGCAGGGAGCTTGTGGTTGCACAGGTGTCCAGGAAGCAAAGAAAAGGAAAAAAGGGCTATGGTCTAACTCCCACAAGCTCATTCCTTAGGATCTAGTCAGCCTTCCTTCCTTCTTTTCTTCCTCCATCCGCCCTCCCTCCCTTCTGTCTTCCCTTCTTCCCTCCCTTCCTTTTTCCTTCCCTTCCTCCTACCTTCTTTTCCCACCGCCTTAAGATTTCACCCCCTCCTTGTAGTACCTGAGGTTGGAGAGCAAACTTTCAGCATGTGGGCCATGTGGGGGGCATTTTAGATCTAAACTGTAGCCCGTGGCTGTCCTCTCTGGATGGCGGAACTTCTGTGAGCCACTGTGTGCAATCCCAACAAGATTAGACCATCTCATGAGAAAATGACTCTGAAGACCATATCTAACTCTAACTATGTACTTTAGAAGATAATTCCTTTCAAAGAAATAATCCAAAATTAATTCACTAATTAATTCAAATTTTGAGTTTTCTTATTTTATTTCAACAATGTGTGATGGAGAAAATGCTGTGAATGATTCCTAGACCTGGGGTTAATGTTGAGTGAACTTTCTAGAAGCTCTAGACTGTAGAAGCTCCAGACCATGCATAGGTGAGCCATTTGGGTGGGGGTGAGGAGAGCTATAGAAACAGAGTTTCTGGGCCTCCAATTCCTGGTGTTATAATTCAGTGGGGCCGGAGTGGATTCCAAGTATATGTGTGTTTGACAGACTCCAGATAATTCTGCAATGCAGCTGGGTTAGGAACCATTTATGTAGACATTTCCTCAAAGTTGACAGATCTAGCTAGAAGGGAACTATTTCCCCCCTGTAATTGTTCATTGTAGATAAACTAGTTTATGGGTTTGTTTTCTAAACCACATTTTCTAATTCTCAGGAAATAATATAACTTCTAACTTACATCATTACTTTAGTGCCTACCAAGCCTAATTATCATGCCATCATTGACATTATGGAGCTGAAGTCATTATCCCAGTTCCAGTATTTACATATAAATTGGACCTAGTAGAAAGCATTTTGCAAAAGCCACATGCTGAATGGATCACCAGTTAAGAATAGAGCCCAAGAAGTAACTGCCAAGCATGAGGAGGCCAGCCCATATGGTGTTAATAAAGCCTTGCTAATGGCCTCTACTGCCCAAAATATGAACCTTTCTTCATCATCAGAAGTGATATCACTGGTTCTTCTAGTCCCATAATGCTTTGCTTTTGTGAACCTGATTGATTTGTGCCTTATGTTTTGTATTTCTTGTGTACAGAGCTTTTCTCATTTGTCTTACTGTTGTCATCTTGGTATTTATAGCTTTTATTTTATTTAATATATATAAACGTACTCAAAGCATGAATACTTTGTATGAAACTATTATTAATCATTTCTTATAAAATGTAAGGAAAAACTCAAATTCAGTTCATTTTAATCTGTTTTTGTTGGAACCCCCAAATTTTATTCTCATTTTCCAAACGTATTTTTTTTTCCAGAAAGGATACATGAGTTACCTTTGAGCACAGGTACACCAACATTTCACCTAACATCCTGACTCTCCAGATGTTTCCCACAGACCATGACTTTGGCCATCATGCCCCTTCCCTGAAAGATCCATGGGGACTCCAGAGCACACCCAGGTCACATCTGGGAGATGGCTGGGCTCAGGGTAGGCTTGTGAGAACAGCCTTCTGTCTTCTTTCTCCAGAGTCCATCACAGTTGGCTGCAGGGACTAGGGAGAACAGGAGGTTTTGGTTCACCACCCATGGTGGACTGAGGCAAGGTTGTCCCCAATACTAGAGAGTAGAGTCAGAGGAAAGTTTTAGCCTCTGAGTCACCCCACAAACCCTCACCTTCTACACGATCTACGAACACTACAATTTTCTACATTTGTTTCTGCTCCACCCAGGCTCCTCTGGCTATCAAAATATGCCCAAGCACATGTCTACTCTTTTCTTGTCCCGTATCTACAATTATTTATTTACAAATCTTTTATTTTGGATATTTTTGCACCACCTTTCTGTATTAATTATCTCTATCTATTCGAGCACTCAACTTTTACACCTGTGGTGCCTTGTTAATCTGCAGTGTTCATCACATGACCTTCCTCATCCAAGTCATCCATCCGATCCTGCTCCATGTTGGGGTGCCATTTGTCATAGCCAGCAACAGGGCAACAACATCATCCAGTCCCACCCAGTTTATTCGTCTGTACTTGGGGGAAGAATGAGGATTAAGAAATGGCAGGTAGAAAAACCAGAAGTACAAAAGAAAAGACAGAAACACACATGGCATCAGGAGGGAAATTCAGTGAATACTGAAAATCGCCTGTTTATTTTCCTTGTGCATATATACCCCAATCCAAAAGGTGGGGGAGAAGGCAAAGGACTGCTTTAGCACGATACAAGAAATAAACAAAGCAATTACCTGTTTCAATACTTGAGGCACCAAACAACCATACCCTTAGTTAAGTACTCTGTTGTTTAGATAGGACATGTAACAAACACACTGTAGACCAAGCATCCTGTAGGCAGCCACTCCCTGGTCAAACTTCCTGTCTTAAAAATGAAGGAACAGGAACAGGCTTGGATTCTCTGATCTTTGGTCAAGGTGGAATGGATCCACTTCTGTGGGCCATATTAATACTCAAAAGGCCAAGTACCCACACCCAAGATCAGGGTGTCTTGTTTATAGCCACACCTTGAGTCAGACCTGTTGTCAATAACTTTAAAAGAGCAAGAGTAGCTCAGACTCTCTGATCTTTAGTCAAGGAGGTGCAGACCCACATCTGTGAGCCCCCACATTCTACATGTGCTCAAAGTCCTTCGCTCAGTCCCATTTGGCTGTCTTTCTTTGGTCTCCCCTGACGGTCAGAATTTGTCATTACTGACAGCTCTGTGGCTATGGGTGTAGCCAGTGGTATTTTTACTAGCTGAACAAAAATGAAGCAAATATCTTGAGATGTATCAAAAAGTCTCTTATGATCTAGACATACAAACAACAACACACACATACACATACATACACACATACACGCATACACACACACATACCCATATGCATACATACATACACACATACACATACATACCCATACACATACATGCATACACACACACATACCCATACCCATACACGCATACACACATACACACACATACACATACATACCCATACACATACACACATACACACACACATACCCATACACATGCACGCATACACACATACACAGACACATACATGTATACACACACATACACATACACGCATACACACACACCCATATGCATACATACCCATACACATATATGCATACACACATATACACACATACCCATACCCATACACGCATACACACATACACAGACACATAAATGTATACACATCCACATCCACATCCACGCATACACACACACACACACACACACACACGCACGCACGCACGCACGAACCACTGAAAAGTTTTTTTTCAGGGAAAAACTGGTATATTTTCTTACTCTGCTCTTTGCTTATAACAGATCTTTGCTTGGACTTGTTTTCTAATTGTGGAAATTCACAATAATACCCACCCTTTACCTCCCATCTGTAGCACTTAACCATTAATTGTGTGCTATTGTCTTACATCTTTAATATGGAGTTACATCTGAGTTGTTCTTTGACTTGTAAAATAGCCAGTCTGGTCTCATATCTGTGTTGAGCTCGGATTTATTGTCATCTGGAAAATATTTTTGTCACTGTCTTGGACAATTCTAAAAGCAGAGGTTTTAGTAAATTAAATTGAAACATTTAGATGGATGCGAGGTAATTATTTTTTTCCTCTACATTATCTGTTTTTTTCAAATAGAAGCATTAATAAAGCCAGTTAATTAAATCACTTGCCTTGGCTGACTGCCTTTGTCATGCCACACACACAAAATCAGCAAAAAAATATAAAAATTAATGAGTGAGTGACTAACTGATTGAAAAGCAACATGAAAAGTTCAATGTGTCCTTTTCCTGCTCACAATAAATTGGCAGTGTGTTCCTCTTTATTTGTAGGATAAGGATGTTTAGACCTAATTTTGTAGCTGTCCTTCTGAAACTCGGAATGAAACCCAATACCTTTTACTTATTTCCCTGGATACTCTAATCCCTCCCTGCTTTACAAGTATCTTTGAGCTGTTTCCTCCCTTTGTATCCACGGCAACATGAAATCCCCACTGGAATTATCTGCTGCAGAAATACAGGTGCATTTGTGTAAGGTTTCATTGGCCTGCGTGCTTAGCTTCAACTTTTCCCCCTCACAACACGGTGACCTTTGATTTTGGAGCAGAGGACTCGCGATGCTGTTAGATATATTGTTGATATACAATATCAACACCAGGAAATCTGATATCCAGGTCTTTTCTGGGACTCTGCTATTTGTGTCATTTCCTGTGGTGCTTGCTCCAAGCCAAGCTGTACTCAGTGACATGCTGCTCTGTCTGCAGGAACTTTCTGAATGTTTATACATGAGCAAATGTGAACTCGAAAACATTTCATCTCAACACTTCATCCCCAGCACTATAAACCTTGCAACTGAACTAAATCAAATCAAATATTCAGATGTTGCTGTACCCAATTGCATAGAAAACTACCAGAGCAAGATACGAAGTCGGAGGGGACACATGAAATGCTGGTGTGATTCTGTCTGCAGTCACAAAAGGGTGGGAAGCATAAGTGAACAGTGAGAAGACTGATGTTCAAAGAACTAAATGGAAGGTTGGATTAGCCCTTGACCATAAAGACTTACATATCATGCTAGTGAGTCTGGACTGATCCTGGCAACGAAACAGTTACTATCCATTGAAAATGCTCTGTCTGAACATCCTTGGGTACCATCTCCTTTCATCTGCACAGCTCCCTTAAGACCCATTAGGTTCTGGCACTCCAATTTACAGGTAAAAAAATTAAATAACCTGCCTGAGGTCAAGACGCCAGCACTAAGGGTCCAGCTAAGACAGTGTGACTCTCAAGCCCGTGCGTGCTCTTTCTTCTCAACTCTGTTGCTACCAAGGTAGTATGCATAGGTTGGACTCTCAAAACCAGAAACCCTGAAATATGATATAATATAAAAATATGTTTCCAGTAGCTGTGTGGATGGTCAGTTACCACAGTGTATTGTGAGACTGGCCAACGGGGGCCTTCAAGAATATAGATCAGGTGAAAATGACCAGACACAGTAACTGACCTGGGAAGTGGGAATGGTGACAAGAAATCAAAGATGAGCTTTCGAATTTCTAGCATGAGAGATGGTGAGTTGGTCATGACTTCTACAGAGAAAGGCATGGGGTGGGAACTGCCAAGAGCTCTGTTTGGCTGCATATTTGATCTGGGATGCCCTGGAGCATCCTGATTTGTACTTGCTGAATCTGGGATGACCCTGGAGCATTTAGAAATTAGATCCATAGCTCAGGCGAAACATTAAAGCATAGTCAAGTGCATTATGGGAAGTAGGTAAGATGGTGATGGATGAAATCACCTGGGGAAGTGGGCATGAAGCCTGAGATGGTTGTTGAGAAATAAATGTACAAACGAGGGAGAGCTAGTTAATAGAAATGCCATGAGAGACAGCTTTCAGGCAGTAGAGTGGGGCCACGGCTTCTTAGGGTCATCTGCATAGCTTCCCCTCTTGTTCCACTGTCCCAGTGTCCCTTCTGCCTCCATCCTCTGGGCTCAAGACTGCAAAGGCACACCCTGTCTTGCTAGTCTCTGGATGCCTCTCTATCCCTTTCAGCTCCCATAATCCTCTGCAAGATTTCCTTTTGTCTCATGAGACTTTGTGGAGTATGCCGTGTGTTTTTTTTGCCTAAATTCCTGGTTCATAAGATTCTTATTTTGTCCTCACCCCATGCTTCCTTCACAAGCTGATATGAGTCCAAGTCAAGACTGCTATTTGCCCCCCAGGATTCATTCTGTCCTGTGTTCTTAGTGATAGCATTCAGGGCACTATGGTTCCTAGCGGGAAGAAATAATCACTATGTTTCATGAAAACCTGTGGTTTCCAACTTCCTTTGCTAAGACATGTGGCAGTGGCAGGGAGCTCTGCTAATATAAGCAGAAATGTCATGCAGGACTGCCTGGTAGGCTCTTTAATACGTTGTCCTTCTGGCTGTTAAATGATGTAGGAAGCCATTGATTTGGAACTGGCTCCTGCACTGGGCCAACCTGAACCAATGCGAGTTCAGTCGTAGTAAAGGTAGGGTTCCGGAGGCTCGCCAGCCAGCTGATGTGTGTTTGTCTAACCTGCGTCGACTTGGCTGTTTTCTATACGTCTCTTCTGGTTCTCTTCAAATGCAGTCTGTCACCATTGTTCTCAGGCACTGCTCTAGTTTCTGGGTGCTGCCCAGTTGGCACATCACTTTTTTTTTCTTGGCGTACATGAACTGTACTTGATATAATTGGCTTGAGGAATTCTGCCTCTTAACACCACATTTCCCTCCTTCTGCCCATAATATTAACGTGATGGGTGGAGGGAGCCCCAAGAGCTACTGTGGATCTAGGCTGACTTTGAGAATAGATCCACACATGAAGAAGCAGAGAAATGGAGCCATGTTCCCATCGGCTCCGAGGAGCCATCTAAATCAGCACTGGATTGGCATACTGAACGTCATAAATCAGATGTCACAGGTGTTTGATGAGGAGACCGGGATCGCTGGCAGACAGACACCTGTCTTTGGAATGGAAGATGTTCTTGTGGTGCAAGAAGGGAAAGGTTGGAAGTCAATGGCATCTGTGCACTTCTTATATGACACAGGAGTCACACTAAGTGGAGATCGAGGACAGGAGAATGGGCAAGAGAATGGCAGGGTCTGACGACTAGATAAAGGGCCAGGACAGTCACAGGGAGGAATGCAAGAGGAATTTCACTATGATGGGAGAAAAGCAAGAAAATCGGTTTCTTTTAAATAAACACAATGCCAGAAATCATGCCCACTCCCAAAAATCTGTACTATGTAATTATAGATAATGTTGAAGAAGAGGAAGAGGAGAAGACAGAAGAGGAAGAAGGAAGAAGAAGAAATGAAGACGAGGCAAAAACAACAAAATCATCCTTTGTCCTTTGGGAACATTCTTTTATCTTTTGAGAAAAAAATTTAATTGTAGGATAATTCAGGAATGTGGTAATTTGGCAATTTAAAAGTCATTTGATCCATGTAGGGGATGGCTTTGTAGTAGAAGATAAAGCTGCATAATCATTAAGCCTTCTGTCTACATGGAGATGTAAAAAGGACCCGTGCGTAACTCTGACTAAGTACAATATAAAGTGCATTTTGATCACAGAGGCTCCAGAGCCAAAGTAAACTTTAACAGTCTGTGGGTGTAAACACACAGCTATCGTTTGTGTTTTCCATGGGACAGTTAATAATCCAGGGCCTGTCACTGGTGTGTGCTTGCAGACTGGCAGCCCAAGTAGGCAGCTTAACTGTGGCCTTTATGCTATTTGAAGGTAGTCAGATTTTTTTTTTATTCCTCTTGTTAGAGGATAAGACATGCTTGGTTTTCACCATATTAAATAAGAATATTTGTTCTTAAATGATAGCTATCCCTAGAGACTTGAGAGCAAAACCTTCCAGAACATTTAGCTGTCAGGTTTGGCTGAATGCATTGCATGGCACCCCCACCCCCGCCCCGCCCCGTGCCCTCACCCAGAGTCCTGTCTTTAGAGCTACTTAACAGATTGCCAGTAAACTGGTAGCATTTCCAGTTGGAAAATCTCCAACCTCCTCTTGAGAAAGGAAGGCAGGTGTTTTCCTCTGGCCTGCTGAAGGTCTTCTTTTTGGCATTTGATTGATTGAAAGGGGCCATGTAAACCAAGACGACAAATGTCTCTCTCCTTAAGTGAGGCTCCTGTGATACGCTCTCACCCATAATATTTTGCTGACTATGCAGAGCGCAGATTGCAGCAGGAGCGTGTGAAACCCTGAACGGCAGCTGGAGGGTTCATGGAAACTTCTGCTGGAGCCGGGCAATCTCCTGAAGCCACCTCCAGGGAGGGGGCCCAGCCGGGGAAAGGTAGAGGGAACGCAGCCTGGGGTTGGAAAGCAGAAATTGCTTCGCCGACCCCTGCTGCTTTGGAACATGGTGATCCTAAACAAAGTGCTCACCTTTGCACCTTCATTTTCTTTCACATGAAATACACAGTCTGTGGCTTTCTCCAAAGTCCCAGTGTAGATTGTTGTGAAGATTCCTCCTGTGATAATGCCTGGGAGTGGCTCCGACTTGAAAGGCATGATGCAAACATAAAGCAGTTCATTTAATCATATTTAACATTTTAAAAAGTTGTGTTCTGTTTGTTTTTCTTCAGCTCTCACCTGAAGTTCAATAATCTCACCCTGATTTCAACTCACGGACTCCCAGGAAAAAAACTTCTGGGCAGCGAACAAAGGAAGTTCCTAGCAAGCGAGTATGATTCATTTCCTAATTTTCTTCCTAACTCAAGTGCAGTCTTTTTTATGTTAAATAATAAATTTCAAGGGGGAAAGTGGAGGACCTTTCTCCTAGAGTAGACATTAATTGGGAAACACAAGTTCAAACCCATGAGAGCATGTCTTAGCTGGGGTTTCTAATGCTGTGATCAAACACTATGACCAAAACAGCTTGCAGGAAGGAGGAAAGGGTTTATTTGACTTACACTTCCACATCACTGTTCACCCTCTAAGGGAGTCAGGGCAGGAACTCAGACAGGCTAAGAACCTGGAGGCAGGAGCTGATGCAGCGGCCATGGAGGAGTGCTGCTTACTGATTTGCTCCTCGTGACTTTCTCAGCCTGTTTTCTTATAGAACCCAGGACCAACATTCCAGGAAAAGCACCACCCACCTTGGGCTAAGCGCTCCATTAATCAGTAGTTAAGAAAATGCTCTACAGCTGGATCTTCCAGAGACATCTTTTCAATTGAGGTTCCCTCCTTTCAGATGACTTCAGCTTGGGTCAAGTTGACATAAAACTGGCAGGATAGTGAGGGAATGGTCCAGTATTTCGTTATCTATGAGGGAGACAGCCTCCCTGTCCCTGCAGTTGGACGGAGTTCACAAGACCAGCTGCATCTACATGGGGGTCTGAGAAACAGGACAGAGAAACTGTGGCCACGAGTCTCCCCCACAGGCAGCAACTCTCTCCCACCCCACCAAACCATAGGCACCCGCAGCTGTCCTCACCAGGCTGGGAGAGCTTTGTCTTTCTTGTCCTGGCAGAACCATCATTTGACAACACCTGTTCTTAGAAATGGCATTTCCTTATCACACAGCTTCCGCTAATTTCAGTTTCTGGTAGCGAAACACAGGCTCTCTGCTGTAGAAACCGTCTCCCCGTGTTCAGAGTAGAGAGAAGGAAAGGGTAATCATCATCTTTCCAGATGGGGTGGCATTACAGACTCTTTGATGAAGGGACTCATGTTCCTTTTGACGAAAGACTTGTTTTACCTGTACTGGGAAAATCCTCCCCTTCTTTACAAAAAGAACCAGGCCCATTTTCAATTAGCGCCTTTCTTTGTAGCGGTAGGGATACAAACTGGGGACTCAAGTAAACTAGGCAAGTGTTTCACAATAAGTTTTCAGTCCCACCTTTATTAAACCATGTGTGTGTGCACGCGCGCGTGCGTGCGCACACACAGACACACAGACACACAGACACACACACACATTGGAAGAATGTCATTCAGCACAATACAAGTATGTGGGATTTGAGCCGGGTGTGTATATGTGTATGCTAATCTAGAACCACCCCTACCACTATAGTCTAGACAAGGGATTTTGTTTCCCTTGGATTTAGGCTTTCTTGATTGTGAAAAGTATATGCTTAGTAAAGTATGCTGAATTTTTGGCTAAAATAAGCTTAACACCAAGTCCTGGCCAGGAAGGGAAGATAGACCCTTGGACATCTCTTTACATTTTTCATTTTCTCTTTTAATTTCTTAAAGATTTATTTTATCAGTCAGGCAGTGGTGGCACACACCTTTAATCCCAGCACTCGGGAGGCAGAGGCAGGTGGATCTCTGTGAGTTCGAGGCCAGCCTGGTCTATAAGAGCTAGTTCTAGGACAGGCTCCAAAGCTACAGAGAAACCGTGTCTAGAAAAACAAAAACAACAACAACAACAAAAAGATTTATTTTATCTTTATGTGTATAGTATTTTACCTATATGTATGTCCGTGTTCCATATGTGTCCCTGCTGAGCTCAAAAGGGGGTGCCAGGTCCCCTGGAAGCAGAGCTACCAGAGGTTGTGAGCTACCATGTGGGTGCTGGAAACTAAACCCAGGCCTCTGAAGAGCAAACTCTCCAGTCCTGCTTTCCCATTATGTAAATTACATGATTCCAAAGAAATGTGAACTTAAGTCAGTCAGCTTGGTGGAAGTTTCTGCCCATCTGAAGGTTGAGTGTGACATAACGAGAAGAACATATCTGATTTTCTTCAGGTGTGACACACATAGGCAGCTGGAGTGGCCACGTGGAGTAATCTGGTGTCCTTACCTCCACCCTTGTCTCTCTGCCTGTCAACACAGTCCCCAGAACAACACACACACACACACACACACACACACAATGTGACTCAGGTGATATCAGCTCCTTGCCTCCTAGAACTCTACTTGTCCAGTAGAGTAGCTACAAACCGCTAGGGGCTATTTCCATTTAAAATAATTGAAATGAAATGAGTTGAAAATTTCAGCATTCCACTTAGATTTGCCCAATTGGCTCAAACAGCTAGCATGCTGCCATACTGCCAGAATGCTTTTGTCATCACAGAATGTTCTGGAATGCAGGAACTCCATAAGGTCCGTCCTTTTTCACTGACTCTATCTTAGTTAAGGCTTCTGTTGCTGTGAAGAAACATCATGACCGTGACAGTTCTTACAGAGGGAAACATTTAATTGGGTGGTTTACAATTCGGTTTAGTCCATTATCATCATGGAGTGACATGGTGACATGCAGGCAGACATGCTGCTGGAGAAGATGAGGGCCCTACATCTTGCCCAGAAAGCAACGGGAAGTGATCTGGGACACTGGGTGTGGTTTGAACATATATGAGACCTCAATGCTGACCCTCACAGTGACACAGTTCCTCCAACAAAGCCATACCTATTGCAATGAAGCCACACCTCCTAATAGTGCCACGCCCTATGAGCTTATGAGGGCCAATTACATTCAAACTACCTTAATATCTTTTACCATTTCTGCTCAATTCTCTCCATTTTCTCCAGACTAGCAATCTTAATGTTCCCGAACACAGCAGGCAAACCTTTGCTTTTCTTTTGCTTAAATGTGCCCTTTCCCACAGTCTACCCTCACTCTTCTGTTTGTTGGCAACTAGCCAATACACTCAAGTAAGCCTTACTCTCTGCTCTGTATTTTCTGGCTCATGAATCCTCTTAAATATTACAGTTTTCTTTTTTTTATTTTTATTGTTAAAAGAAAAATTTACATTTACTCCCCTTGTTCCCGGCCCTCCCACTCCCCCACTACCCCACTGCCCTCCCCCTGCTTCCTTAAGATGGTGCAGGATACCCTGTCCTATGGGAA
>JAQHUG010000009.1:13723078-13749671 GCA_028555095.1 Dicrostonyx torquatus
CCTTCCACTGGACCTTGGTAGCACAATCCCTTGCTCTGGTGTGAATGTGGGTCTCTGGCTCTATCTCCATCCATCATGCGAAATTTCCTGAGTTGAGCCAGTGGATCTGAAGCTGCGGTGCTCACCAATGACCCGCCGCCATGAAAAAGCTACAGTTTTCTTTTTAAAATGGCATCTATTGTCCCCATCCCAAATCCTGCACTCCAGTAGAGCAGGAACTTTACAACGTAGAATAAATGAAAGTCACCCCAGAAGCAGCAGCAAATGTCCTGTCCATGAAGAACGAGACCCACCAGCCAGACCCACCTGGGTGGGACCCCTTCGCATCATCGTGTGCTCAGGAACCAGAAGCTGAAGCCGGAACAGGACGCTGTCTTTCCAACAGTTCTTAGAAAGGAACTTGTCTGGGATCCTGGTGTTCACTAATAATAAGTTCAAATAACATACGTCAATCTAATAATCCAAATTCCTTCTTCGCACAACTGTGAACTTGCCTCTAATGCTTTACTTTATTGTTGTTGATATTTTTTTATAAATAGCCATTTTTGTCCTCTCACTCCCCCAAACTCTTGCCTCCCCTTTTCACCCCCACCCCCATCTAGCCTCTGGTTGAGGTGCTAACGATGTACCTAGGAGGCAGCTGGAAGAAGGTGTGGGAAGGAAGAGGAGCAGGAAGCCGGAGAAAGCCACTAATTGGGCAATCAACCCTGAATAATTGAAAATTAATTGCCATGGTCCTTCTTCCCAGTGTGTCACAGCTAATCCCCTACAAACCTCAAAGTTTCTTTCTACCTCTGAAGAATTCTGGCTCTTTGAGGCGAGCGTCTGCTCAGACCTAACCTAAGGGCTTGGGCTATCTCTTCCTGTCAGGTTTTGGGCCCATATGATGTTGACAAGAAGGCCATGCCTTATACCCAGGACACCTAAGCTATGCCATCTCCCAGAAATTTCCCCATCATGTTGTTGTTTGTTTATTGAGACAGGGTCTCACTGTGGATCCCAGGCAGATCTCAAATGCTCATTCTTCTGTCTCCACCTTCCAAGTGCTGGGAAGGAGGCCTATGCCACCATGTCTAGCTGCTTCTCCGGGTTTTTCTATGAAGACAATTTTGCATTTTTATTTCTCTTATTGCGCATGCCAGGCAGTCGCTCACCACCGAGCTACACTCCCGGTCCTCTTTCCTGTGATGTTTGAGTTGGTACTCAGCTTGCTTGTGGAAGATGGCCTGTCAGCGGTGTGGCTCTATGCTTCCTTGTCTCTCTCCAGAGGACCCGGGTGATGGCGTGAAGCCATGGAGCAGTCTCTGCTGTGTTGGGGTCTTTAGCATTTTGCAATAGTTTCACTCATCTGACGGGGACATTACAGACGGTCCAGAGGAGCAGCATCTGAAATGGAAAGTTAACAGACTGTGCCAGCATCAGGCACAGTCTCCAGTGCTCCCTTTTGTGTCTCAGCAAACCTTTAAAGCAGAGTGTTCGCGAGCGTCAGCCACCGGCCACCGGCCACCGGCCAGAGCTTCAGATTGCAACTCTGAAACATGCATTCTGACATTGCCGACAGTACTGTCCCACCGTCATTAGGAATAGCATTGTCTTAGGCGCCCACAAATTTCCCCAGAGAGCTTTTATCTCTGGGCAAATCCTCCTAAGACTAATCCCTGGGCACTAACTATATTTAATTTTTTTCTCATCTTGGATGACTTACAGTAGGGACTGCATAGCAAATACAAACAATCCTTTCTTTGTGTGTTCCCTCCCTGTGCCTGGGTGGAAACACTGGAGTTTCATATATTCCTGTAAAACTGTCAGGTTTTTGTTTTTTTTTTTTTTAAGAGAATTTTCATCTCAGTATCCATTATTTTCCTGTGACAGGCCAGCCCCTTATTTTCCTTTTTTTATTAAGAAGAAATTTTCTTGTTTTTAAGTGATGTTTCATGGAGAAACACAAAGCCTGGTGCTCCCGTCTCTTTTTACAGGCCCCGTTAACGGGGTCTAATGTGCATCCATTACGAGAATTCTCTTTGTGTAGTGAGACTAGACTCATGTGTGGATCAAAAAGAAAAAATGTCCTCCCATTACCACTTCAGAATCCTGTTTTCCTCCAAAGAGAGTAAACAGGATTATGTATCATTAGTACTATTTAGAATAAGAGCCCTCACATATGCATGGCGCTTCCCCAGACAGCATCTCCCACATTCTCGTGTCTGTCTTTCACAGAGGTGGAGGCACATAGGATGGGCTCATTATCCTATAGTGAGAGGTGAGGAAACAGGGATAAAGGGTCCCCGGGGTCCAGGCTCATTGGCAGAAGAAGAAAGATACAGCCCGTGGCACAGTTCTTTCCCGGAAAGATAATGCAGCCTCAATGTAAATGAATTACCCGCTGTCCTGCCACTGCAGTCTCGGCCTTCAGGTCAGGATCACAAGAGGTGAAACCTTTGAGAAAATTCTATAGAACCCCACCTGGGGGGAGGACCCTCTCTAAGTAAACTCAAATCACAAGAATTCTGTTACTTTACAGCAGTGTTCAATTGAAACAGAACCAAAAAAGGGGAGAAAAGAAAGAAAGCCGGTTTGGCCTTGTATCCCATAACCCCAGCACTCTCATCCACCTTAGGCTGATGTGTGTAAAAGTTCCGTCTCCCCATAAATCATCCCTGTCCTTCATACTGGGCTCCCAAACCTCCAGGCATTGCATTTGCTGTGAACTTAACTCCCTGACATTTCCTGCAAATGGGTTTTGTCATTCAGGCACAAGGGATGAGTCCTTTACATCAAATTAGCAAAAAGGAAGGGTCTCCCACCTTTTTGGAATCTGCCTTTGGGGGTCCCGCCTTGTGTCACATTCCTTCTTCTACATTCCTTTGAAGTGTGTGGCCAGTAGGACAATTCAAGAGTTCAAGTAGATTTTCGATCACCCTGAAATAGGGGCAGAAGGGAGTCCAAGTGATCTCATACACACAGTCATGCACCCTTCCCTTGCGGACCAGCCTAAGCCAGGTGAAAGACCTGAGCTTTAATAGGAGGGTGACAATTTGTGGCTTAAGTGTTTCAGAAGGAAAAAAAAAAAACAATCTCTAAATCTTGGTCCTGGTAAGCTCACAGTGAGAGCACAGACCCAGCTCACTAGGGGACTTGAACCAGCTCGCCAGATGTCTAATTAATGCCCTTGTCAGCTGCTCAAATGTCACTGATGGAGCGTCTCTCTTTGCAGCCACTGTTTTAATGATAAAGATTATGCACTGATGTCCCTGGGCTCCTGGGTTAACGTTGTGGCAGGGAGAATGACGGGCATAGATCGAGCAGCCAAGCATGTTGTGGTTTCCAAGAACGAGATTGTGTTCTACGACCACCTCATTCTCTGTACTGGGCAGCAGTACCAGGTAAGGGGCTGGCACATGCGGACGTGGCAATATGCTTGCTGGGGCACACACTCCCTGAGTAAAAAGCGTCCCGTCTTCCTGCACAGCTGCCACTCTATATTCATAAAAGTGCTCTTCAAGGCCTGCACACATGACCAGAATGGTGTCTACAAACCCTCCCAGGAAAGCCATTCCAAGAAAAGCATTCTGTTGAGGAAAAAAAAAAATCACAGCTAGTTGGAGAAATGTCATTCCTGAAGCTGTTGTCCCAAAGTCTAACACTTATGGATCATCATAGCAGGCTCCAGACCCAACCAGGCATGCATTTGTGCTAAATTAATTTATGCCTCAAGAGGCTAGCATTTGGCTGGGGCGATGCGCTCACGCGAAAGCATTTCAAACATGCGCACCTTCTGTCAACCCTTATTTTATTTTGTCTCTCAGTTATGAAACTAGGAAAGCAGATTGACTAGTTTCCCAGTGACCACGCTTTCTGCCTGAGTGCTGCAGCCACACTTGACTAAAGCTTTGCTAGCTAGGACTGAAGCTGCTTCCTGTCTGAGGACAGCAGATCTTGGGACTCCCACAGTGCCGTGTGCAGTGTTCTTTTGTGTAGTGTGCAGAAATCAGGCGTTTCTCCAGTGAACAGGTTTACTTTATTACTTAAGGATTGGGGGTCCGAAACCCCCTCACTAGTGCTGTGGGTTTGGCAAGGGAGTGGGTGCGGTTCCCTTTCCTTTCAAAGGCAGACAGGAGGCAGCACAGAGGGCTCCACAGGTCCTCCGTCTACCCAAGTAGCCTGGGCACCGCTGAGTGCACGTCCTCAGCCTTGGCTGCATTTTGAGACCTCCCGGAGTGCTTTTGAAACATATCTGCGCACATGTCCCCAGGAATTGCTTCAATTATGCTAGGTGAGGCTGGTTGTGAGTATTTTCACTATGCTCCCCAGATGGATTAAAGCAGAGACAGAGAACAAAGCTTCAGCTCTGTTGACATTGAATTCCTTATATGCACCTTACAACAACCAAACTGCGTGGTCACACATTACCCCTGAGCATCCCTTTAAGGCACAGGCTCTGAGCAGGGACCCTCAGAGTAGGATAGCTGGAGATAGGAGTGTCTAGCAAGCTCCCCGGGGGAGGCCAGGGCTGCCATGAATGGACTGCAATTTCAGTGGCTTGGATCAATCTCTTAAAAAAAAAAAAAAAAAGAAGGAAGGAAGAAAGAAAGAAAGAAAAAGAAAGGAAAGAAAAGAGCTTTTAAGATTTTTAAAAACTAAGACTTACTCTTGACGGGTTAAAAAAAATTGTCTTCCTGGTTAAAGAATAAAAAGTTACTGGGAAGACACTTCCTTTTGCTATTTAAGAATTCCTTTGACTTCCACTAAAGGAGAATGAAATGCAACATGCCCTGTTAGCCTGTTCCCCCCCCCCCTCACTTGCCCCATGGTTGTAGCCACTGCCTGCAAGCCCACACTTTGGAAATGGAGCAGAGGACTCAGCCAGCTGCCCAGAGACTCGGGCATCTGCCCATGTGTGCCCAGCTGCCCCTGCAGCTTTCGTCGGCAGCACATTAAGCTCTTGCCCTTTTCACAACAGGAAAAAATGGAATGAAGAAGTGATAAAGGGGAGTTCCAATTTAATTTTTCCAGACGGACATAAAAATCAAAGGTACATAGAGTGATGGAGAAAGGGCAGCTGAATTCATCGGGGACCGTCTAGTTGTTCTGTCTTTCCCTATGTCCTTCACTCCAGCTCTCTCTCTCATGCTTTTGTTCCAGATTTGTAAGCTAAATTAAAATGATGACAGTAGAGCTTAAACCCAAATCAAGAAGATAACATTTCATAAAGTGCAATTATAACCCTCAGCCTCTCGTCAGCACACCTCAGTCTAAAACATTCTGCAGTATTTTAAATGTCTAAATATGCACCATTTATGTTTTTTATTCAGAGAATTTGGTCACAAAACAAAACCCCTAAGCTGCACTGCAGAGCAGAGAGTGAGGAGGGCTGGGTTCTCGCCTAGCCTACTCTTACCTGCAAGACCCCTTTTCTGAGCTCCCCAGTTTGAAACATTCTGACTCTTTGTCAGCTGTGACTCCAAGTTTCAAATAACGCATTTATGGAACCATTGACCTTGCTCCGTCAATGTCATACATTGCCTGCGGACTCTCCCTTCTGGAAGAAGACTTACTTAACTCATTTTTGGGTTTGTATATTTTTTATTTATTTGGTGTTTTGAGACACGGTTTCTCTGTAGCTTTGAAGCCTGTCCCAGAATGAGCTCTTGTAGACCAGGCTGGCCTCAAACTCACAGTCCATCTGCCTCCTGAGTGCTGGGATTAAAGGTGTGCACCATCACCGCCTGGCAATCTAACTCATTTTTAAGACTCTCTACCTCCCTTATCTACACTTTCCATCAATTTAAAAATATTTTTATGTTATGTGTATGCATACGTGTGTGTGTGTGTGTGTGTGTGTGTGTGTGTGTGTGTGTATGCATGCATGACCCCTCTTTGTGGAGGTGTCTGCAGAGGCCAGAGGAGGGCATCAGATCACCAGGTGCTGGAGTAATAGGTGTCCATGAGTCACCTGATATGAGTTCAGGGATGATGTGTGTAGTGATATTTCATTTGTATTTTAATAAATATAGCTTGCCTGAAGTTCAGAGAGTAAAACAGCTTCACTGTTCAGCCTTATAGGCCAGGTAGTGGTGAAACACACCTTTAATCCCAGTAGCCACACTAGTTTGCCATAGAAACTGAGTGATAGTGGTGCATGACCTTAATCCCAGCACTAGAGAGGAATGTAAAACGGGAGGAGACAGTTCTCACTTAGTCTCATTCTGAGATTCCTGGAAGCAGGATTGCTATTTCAAATGAGGTCGAGGTAAGAGACAAAAGGGCTGGATGTTTTTGCTTTTCTGACCCTCAGGTTGAACCCCAATTTCTGTCTCTGGGTTTTTATTGATCGTGCTACAGATTGGGTGCTGGGAACCAAACTTGGGTCCTGTGGAAGAGGAACAGGTGTTCTTAGCTGCTGAGACATCTCTTCAGCCCATTTCTGTTGGTGAGCACATGCCAGTTTTGAACACCACTCCCAGTTTGCTCCTAGTGAAGTCCCAGAGCCATGAATTCCTCATGAACCGTATGGAGAAGTGGGAGATGCCTTCTCATGCCCAGCTTTGGATAACCTCATTGAAAGAGGAATGACAAAACTTGTCAAAGTCAAACGAGTTTGTCTCTGGCCAAGAAAACAAGCAAGCAAAAACAAAACAAAACAAAAACTGAGGCATGGGCTTCTGAAGGGATGATGGCCACCAAAAGTCAGTAGGTGGGGAGACAAGAGAGACAAAACTGCAGGAATAGGCTAGGTGTGGCTCAGAATCATGGTGTCTACAGAAGGTACATGCCATCCGGGCTAGGTAAGCAAAAGTGTGTGGCTGAAGGAATGACATGAAGTTTGCAGGCAAATGGATGGAACTAGAAAAAAATCATCCTGAGTGAGGTAACCCAGGCCCAGAAAGACAAACATGGTATGTACTCACTGATAGGGGATAGTAGCTGTAAAAGAGAACCAGGCTACAATCCACAGCGTTTGAGATGCTAGATAACAAGGAGGGCCCCAAGAGGGATGCATGGATTTGAAATAAAAGAGATCTCCAGGGTGAACTGGGAGGGGGTAGGGGTAACATAGGAAAAAGATAAAGCAAAGAGTACAAACTTATTGGGAGTGAGGAATATGCACACTAGTGTCCCTCCCAGGAACAGACCCGAGAGTGAGCTCGGTTGATGATGGAGGGCAAAGGGGACTCTCATCTGAGAACTGGAGTCTGTGTCTCATCTCTGGACAGGCTTGTGACGGGAATTTAAAAATGTTAGCAGAAAACTCTCCTTACCCCCGAAAAGAATTGTTCACTTGATTGATTCCAAGCAAAATCAAAGATTTTTTTTTTTATCTTTCATTTAGTTACATTCTGGCAAATGTCAACGAGTGAGGCATTTCTCATTGTTTTGTGAGAATGATGGGGGGGCAATGAACAAATTTAAGAAGAAAAATAACAGATTGTCAAATGGTCCCCCTAAAAGGATAAAACTAATGGCGGTATAAACAATCTCCTGTCTGGTACTAAATGACAAGAGAAGCAGAAGCAATGACACGGAACTCTGGAGGAAATGTGATAACTTGAGAGCTACATGTCCACCTAAGTCTCAGGGGCCATTCTTTATATGCAAGACCTCAGGAAAGCTATCTCTTGTGGGTTTTTGTTGTTGTTCTTTTTGTTTGTTTGTTTGTTTTCTTTAACTTGTACTCCAAATAACAGACAGGGAATTCCGAGTCTTCCAGTCGTTAGAGGACACAGGTGGCCGCTCAATGGATGATTTCAAGCAGTAGTGGACATAATTTACATTCTGAACATACCTACTAAACAGAAAGCTAATAATCCTCAATGTAAACTAGTGTAATACAGGAAGTTGGTGGAGAAGTGGTGTGGCTAAGGAGGAGTAGGCACTGTCTGCAAGCACCGCAGCCCAATGGGATCATTTTAGTGGTGGAGTCTGCCTGCCAATTGAGAGGAACTGAGCCAAAGTCGGCTGAGGAGCAGCACCAAACCCTGGACAAGACAAAAGGCGAGAAGAGAAAGGCAAAGGCTGCAGTGGTGAAAGTACAAACCAGAATGACATAAGCGGAAATGCAACTTGTGACAGAGAATGTCACGGTTGCAAACTGATGTTAGACCAAGACCAGGTTTACACGACATTTGAAATACGAGGAAAGCATCCAATCAAAATGACTGTATTTTTTTTTAAAAAAATAAGAAGACAGTTAAGGGGCTGGAGACATAGCTCAGTGGTTAAGAGCACTTGTGCTGAGTTCAGTTCCCAGCGCTTATATCAGGTAGCTCACAACCATCTGTAACCCCAGCTCCAGGAAATCCAGTGCTGTCTTCTAGTCTGCAAGGGTATTAACACACACGTGGCATATACTTACACAGACATCACACTTACACAGAAATAAAAAGGAAAATAAGTCAGTTTTGGAAAGATAACTAAAAGAAGCCAGTGAGAGGCCAGTGAGATGACTCAGTGGATACAGGCACTTGCTGCCAAGACTGACAGCCTGAGTGTGACCTCTGGAGCCCACATAATGGAAGGAGAAATCTGACTGCTGTAATTTGTTGTTTGATCTCCACAAGTTGCCCATAGCAGGCATGCCTTCTCTAGGAAAAAATAAATAAAAAATGTAAAGTTTTAAGAGCTTGAGAGATTGCTCAGTGGCTAAAAGCATGTGCTGCTCTTCCGGAGTACCTCAGTTGGATTCCCAGGACCCTGTTGAGTGACTCACAGCTACCTGTAGCTCTAGCTCCAAGGACCAATGTTTCTGGCCTTCGTGGGCACCAACACTTACATACCCCCCAACACACATATACATGTAAAAAATAAATATAAAATATTAAAAAACTTTAATGGAAAAATACACAGTGACAGATTATGGAAGCAAATCCACAAAAAGCAACAAAGGAAAGCTTGAGAAAGAGAAGTAGTAATAGAGGGTGAACTTCCTGATTGCCAGTGTAGACAGCAGCCTACATGACTATATCAAAGAATACACAACAAAAACAAAAAGTGCTGACAATTTTATTCATTTCCTAGAATTATGCTGAGGAAGAGAAAGAACAAACAGCTCCTACAGAGGCTTGAAGTCACTGAAATTTTTAGTGACTTTTAGGGATGAGGCCTCGGGTTGACCAGATGACCAGTCAGTGCTCACACCCTCCTAAGGTTTCTTTGAAGAATTTAGGTTCATATTTCATGGTCCAGATTTAGCACTTCTTTCCGGAAAGACAGAAAATACTGTGTCTCATAGTCTGAAAGTCTGCTTCCAGAAGGAATGCTCGTGCTTGGGAGAAGAGTGTGACTGCCCCTGGAATCCTCATCAGGCTATGGAGTGTTCCCTGAGACAGTCAGGATGGCTGACGCAACCCTCACAGTCCTTGTTATGCCCTCTCCCCTGTTTTCTGAAATGACTGTAGTCAAGGACTGATGGGGCATGAAGGGTGTGATTCATCCGAGGTCTTGTATTGCAGGCAAGCTTTTGTCATTGCCATTGTAGAACTCTTCCTGACTCACAGTTTAGGTCTTCCACTGTGAATCTGCCACATGGTCCACAAAGATTTTTCTCCAAAGTTTCAACTTTCCTGGGCTGCCTTTTTGTGTACACGATTTCCACCTGACAGCCAGAGCGAAGGGCCAGAATAGTGGCCTACTGAGCAATCTCAAGCAACTGTGCCATTTTATTTGGCGTCAACAGCAGTGTTTGTTTGGGTTTAATTTGAATCAAAAATAAAAAGTCAAGAGTCTACATGCAAACCCAAGGCTTTGACATTTCTTGAGAAATCAGATCTGGCCATCCCGAGCCTGTGCTGTTCTCTGGCAGTGACTGGATGGGGCTGAGGCATGGCTGAACTCCTCGGCTAAGGCACAAGACTTCTGGTTGCCAGAGTGTCCTCAGCATGAATGACCAATGGTGGCCATCATTGTGATTTTATTGTTAATTTTTCTTATTGCAGAGGAAAATTTCTATTTCCATTCATGCTTGTGATAACAGCAAGAGAGCAGAAATAATACAAGGACAAGGCGTGTGTGTGTGTACAAGAGAGAGGGGGGGGAGGGAGAATGAAGTAGAGAATTTCTTTCCTGATAAAGTAAACAATAACAGCCTTATACCTTTTATAAGTAAACACTGATCTTCTGTGTTCTCCATGGTCCCTCTGTAGACTTGAACTTCAGCACCTGAAGTAGTGGCTCCTGTGGAAGATAGCTCTATCTATCTATCTGTCTGTCTGTCTGTCTGTCTGTCTGTCTATCTATCTCTATACCTATCTATCTGCTAGATCCAGAGCTCCCCAATCCTCTTAAGGCATTTTATCCCCTGAGCCCCTACAGCTACCCTGTAAATAACAGAATATTGTGTGGAGACACTTCTGGAGTCCCAGGACCCAGCTAAAGAAGAGTGTGAAGCTGCTTTCTCAAGACCTTTTCTGTGGAAACCCAGCTGCCCCAGTGTGAGGTGCTCAAGTCCTAAGTGGGTATTCCAGACGGCAGGGAGCAGCAGCCTTCAGACAGCTGATTGCAGCTTACTAGCTTAGGATACTCTGCATATTCTTTGGAGGAAAGAGAAAGGTCTGATCTTTATGTCCAGATGAGTCTACCCCAGAGCCTCAAGTCACCATTAGCTGCCACTTCTTCCCAGCCAAGGCCTCAGCCATTGGATCACAGAGAGAAACTGTCCCTTGACAGTTCCTGTCTGAATGACTGACTTACAAGAACAGTATGGCTCAGAATGTAATAACTGGCTGGTCTCTGCCACTGAGTTTTGGAATAACAGATGACATAGCATCGGACAAGCCGAGCGATTCATTCTAAGAGTTGCCTCAAAGTGGTCATTCTGCTTGCTTATTTGTGTATTTCTTTCCCTCTCTGCTAGAACTGAATTTTATATCTGGGGACAGAAAAGGCCATACCAGAGTATGGATATAGACTTTAATTTCTTCCCATCATGTCACCAATGATTTGACCATTTCTCTGTAATACACCTCAGGTTCCATGCCCCACTGGGGCTGATATCGATCAACATCTGACGAGCAGAGAAGTTCTGGAGAACAGTAAGCTAAGGTACACTGGGAAGGTTCCACACAACCTTTTCATTCTCAATGACGAGGAAGACTGTGTTAAGGCACTCATTTGGATGAGAAGCAACTCCATCCTCACAGAAGGTAAAGTTACTGTAACTGCAGCCTTTCAGAATAGCATTTTATTTTTATAATGAGTCTCATTCTTCATCTAGTTCCAGTGTATAATTAGTGTCTAATTAATTCCAACCAAATCATTCATCTGTCATGCTTTGTTTTCCAGATTAATTTACAACTTGTTGTCATTTTTGGATACCCAGAATGTTTTCTGAGGGAAAGAAAAAGGCTTGAGATAGTTTAATTATCTATAATTATTTTATTACACAAAATGAATATCCGAAGAGCAAAGCATGGCTAAAATCATTAACTAATTAAAGAATAATTTAATAAGCAAACATGTTTAGCAATTATATGGAAAATATGTCTCCCTTTGTGAAGCTGAAAAGAGCCAGGAGGAGGAAGAAAGGCGGGTGTTGGAAGGGCCCTTTTCTTCTTTTCAGGACCCATTGTTCCCTTTCTTGCTGTTGCCTGCACAGTCCTCCCCATAAATAGACACATTCGAGCTGCAGACCACTTTTTGAACCCAACTGTGAAAGTAAAACATTTGTACAAATGCCTGCGCCACTCAAAAGCATTTCCCAGGCATCTTCTTCACCATTGTTTGGATTTCTTTGAAACTGTTTGACTCGTGAAACAACTAGAACAGGGCCTGGTTGCCCGTGTGTTTTGGCTGAAACCTGGGAGCCAGGAAATGGAAGTGACCATGCATTCAGCCCTTCATCTTCCCTAAGATCAGGTTGAGTCCCATGGCCACCCATGGGCAGAGCCGAGGTTCTCATCCTCACCGGCAGTTCAGACCAAGGACATAAAGACCTCCTAAGTGCCCAGAAAATGGGCATCAAATTGCCAAATTAAATATCTTCATGTGTTAAGTATTACTCTATTCATTAATGTAATCAAAGCAATAGAATTAAATACAGTTCCTTCTGATTTTCAGGTATTGACTTAGGTCTTTCAAAACTTCTGAGGTTAGTGTATTCAGGGCATGAAACAGGTAATGAGGATCGAATGACATTCATGCCATTTCTAGATTCTATTTGCTAGTATGATATGAACTATTCGTCTCTAAATTTATGAATGAGGTTGGCCTGTAATTTTTTTCAACATGCTTTCTTTGTCAGGTTTTTAGCTTAGGTGAATACTAGCACCACAAGGCGATTCTGGCTCTCGCAGTGTTTTCAGGGAATTGAAATAAAAGTAACCTAAAGGTTGGATTTGAGTCACTATATGTCCACATGGATCTGGAACCTCTGCCAGAGATGGGATCTACACATGAATCCAGCAGGCAGTTGTAAAAACCTGTCATAAAACATCTTCAGATTTGTGTCTACATATGTTTAAATGTGTTTCAGCATCTGACTCTTTTTTTTTTTTATAATCACCATAGGTTTAAAAACCTCTAGATTGACCTGTGTAGGCTTCAAGAGTGTTAGTGTGGTCATTATAAAGCGCTAGAAAGTAAGTACCTTAGACTTTGCAGGGCATGCAGTCTGTACTGCAAATATTCATCTCTGAGGCTGTAGCAAGAGAGCAGCCCCAGAAATGCCTGAGCATGGCTATGTGCCAGGAAACCTTTACAGTACCAGGTAATGAGCCGTGTTTGCTGAATTCTCTTTAATCCACATAACTTGGGACAAATTACACCAAATTATCAGACTCGACGGAGAACATCAACTCCCTGAAAGCAGAAGAGCCAAAGGGCACAGCGTGTTTATCCTAGGACTGCCGCTAGTCCTGACAGTGGGCAGGGTTTTAACCTTGAACTTTGAGTGTTTGAGGTGATGGGACTACGGAGCATTTTCATCAAGAAATGGGGCCTTTGAGAGCAGCAATGCAAGCTCTTCAGGTTGAACCCATGAGCAGGCTAACAAAAAGCACTTCAGTCTCCTGCAGGTGTTTTTCTGTTTGTTCTCTTGGTTCTCAAATGTGAGGGAAGGCCCTGCCCTCTGTGAACCTCTGTGAATGTGACTGGCTGTCAGAGTCAGTGGTTTTCTGAAACTTACTTTAAGAGGACTGCTTTTTTTTTTTTTTTTTTTTTAAGATTAGGACTGTCTGCTGCCATTGTGAAGCCACTCTGAGAGTCTGTTCTTTTCCATTCAAGGGCCAGAATAAGGAATGTGTGGAAAGTAGTCCCTTGTCTTAAATGCAGGCTATTCCCCCGACCCCCATCACTCAGGTATGTGCTGTTAGCACTCAGTCAGAGTCTAAGCTTGGAGGGTATCTGAGGAACCCAGCCCAGTTAAATTAGCTCTGTCTAGAGGCCTTTTCAAGTGATTTCTCATGTGTGAAGACTTAAGAAGGAAAACATTACCTCCTGCCTTAGGAAACTGTCTTTGGAGTTTTTCCTTAATTCAAGTCACATTCAGGCATGGTTTTAGTTAGTCCCATTCAGACCTTAGTCTTGAACTTATTTTCCTGTCCCTTCCTCCAGTACCCCACACCCCTTCGGAGCCATCCCTCCTCCCACTGAGCAGAATCCCAGGGATGCAATCTAAACCCCAGGACAGGTGTGCCTAGGACAGTCACCCAGTTGGCTACAGAAAGCATATCTCCATATGGGAGCCAAGAGCCAACCACAGACAGCTACCTCTGCGGGAGCTTCTAGAATACAGCACAGAGCAAAAGCAGCTTGAAAAGAGGACTCCACTTAGAGCCCCCTAACATGCCCTGGTCTTTGCCGCAGCTGACAGTGTGTCCTCTGGGAGGGGAGGCCTGCATGGAAAGCGTTTGCAAACCTCATGTGGGCCTCTTGATGACCCCTTGTCTCCTAACTGAGCAGTGTGAATCTCATCGCTAGACTTGCTTGTTTACTTTTTTATTAAAAAAATAAGCGTTAATACAATATATTCTGATCCCAGTTCCCCTCCCTCATCTCTTCCCAGATCCTACCTTCCTACCCATCCAATTCCACTCCTTCTTTCTTTCTCTCCTTAGAAAACTAATAGACAAACTAACTGGAATTTTTTAAAAAAAGAAACAAACAGGGAAAAAAAAAAGAAAAATCAAAGGAAACATACACCACACACACAAACACAACCTATAAAAATAAAATTAGAAACCATAATATATAAGAAAAAAGTAAAGTTTAAAAAATACCTGAACAAAGCATTATGAATCAAAAATCTCCAATCTCCCAAAATACCACCAAGTTCATTTCGTGTTGGCTTTCTACTCCTGGGCACGGGGCCTGCTCTTGAGTGTGGTTTGTGTAGTCGCTGAGACACTGTTGAAGAAAACTAATTTTTCTTTTGTGAGTGGTTGACAATTGAAGATAGCTTCTAGGTTAGGGATGGGGACTTGTGTCCACTTTCCCTCTCAACTCCGGGACCCCAGCTTCATCACTGGACTTTCAAGCCCCCTCTAATACTGCCAAATGCCTCTGCGGTCTTCCTGGAGCTGCTCTTTGAAAGGAAAACAGCTATTATAGCAGCAATGTCATAGAGACATCTAGAATCTAGAGTTTGCTGAAATTCCAAGCCAAGTCATATATATATATATATATATATATATATATATATATATATATATATATGTGATATATACACATACGTGTGTGTGTGTGTGTGTGTATCTGTAATTTATCTCAGTGTCACTTGCATTTATACCAATCCTGCTGTGTAGTGGATGTTCAAGAATGTTTTAGTGCCTACAAGTGAAGATGACTCACAGTGGTTTTGTTTTTATGTTTGAAATAGGGTCTTGCTATGTATTTCAGGCTGGCCTCTATCCTTCTACCTCACCCTCTGGGTTCTGGGATTATAGGCATGCATCATCTTGCCAACTCTCATGTACTGAGTCATATCAAAACACTCTACTCTCAGCCTCACCTGGAAATTGGTGGCCAACTGTGATGACTGACAACCCCTTGGTTGAGATTGATGGCACTCTTACGAATCTCTTTTTTTGCCGGGCGGTGGTGGCGCACGCCTTTAATCCCAGCACTCGGGAGGCAGAAGCAGGCGGATCTTTGTGAGTTCGAGACCAGCCTGGTCTACAAGAGCTAGTTCCAGNCCAAAGCCACAGAGAAACCCTGTCTCGAAAAACAAACAAAAAAAAAAAACAAAAAACACGAATCTCTTTTTTTTTTTTTTTTTTCCTTCAAGAGTGCACATTGGCTGAGTAGTCCCAGGGGAGATCTTCACACTGAGTGACACTAAGTTTGGGGGTTGATGGCATCAGTTCAATTTTAGGGCCCACCACTTTCTTGAGCAAGTTGCTGGACCCCTCTGTATGTTTGGGTGATAGCTTCCTTACATGGGATGTTGGGAGGATTTGATGAGTCAAATGAGTTGTTCTATCCGATCCTCAGTACAGTGCCTCAGCCACACTAAGAATTCCGTAGACATAAGCTATTCTGAGTGTTAGGATAGCCCTCGCTATCTGGTTTCCTTTCCCAGGGTTTCAGTTACCACAAATCAACAGTAGGAAGCAGAAACGTTAAGGACATGAAAATGTTAAGTGGACTCTTTCAGTAATAGCCAGTCCCTAAGTTCTGAATTAGATACTATTCTCAGTAGCATAATGAACTCTTTTGTAGTCCCACCCAGGACATGAGTCATTCTTTTGTCCAGGGTATCCACTCTGTATACACTACCTAACTGTTAGTCATTTAGTTGCCATCCTGCTTATCAGAGCCACTCTTACAATATGGCAATGCTTGTGGTTTAGGGATTTTATTTAATGACCTCAAAATAGAATAATAGTGATGTCGACACTTTAGTTTTACCCAAAGAAAAGCCACAGGGTGCTTCCTTGAAGTAAATAGGTACACATTTGTAGCAGGTATATATCTTTGAAGGGAAATGCAGTATTTGCCTGTGTGTATGGTTTCTAGCATCCAGTGTTTGTCTCC
The DNA here is from genome assembly GCA_028555095.1 of Dicrostonyx torquatus. NCBI lineage: Eukaryota > Metazoa > Chordata > Mammalia > Rodentia > Cricetidae > Dicrostonyx > Dicrostonyx torquatus. The sequence goes on from JAQHUG010000009.1 coordinate 13,739,045, forward strand.
AAATGTATCTCCTGTGGATAAGGGGCCTCAGAGTCAGTACAGTGCCTACCAGATACCAAATTTTCAACACAAAGGAAATTTATTACCCCAGAGAGACAAATGGGCAGAGTGGGTATGTGGGGGGGGGGGATTGCCTCTAGATCAGGCAAACAGAAACAGCTGATGGTTTCTTACAGGGGTGGGTTTTTAAGCAGAAAGGGGAGAGCCTATGCTAGGTAAATCCTGACTGGACAGGCTAGTCAATGTAGCCAAATAATGGATTTTGGTAGCTAGGCCTTGGTGTTTTCAGTCTCAGGAATGAGTTAGTCACCAAATAAAGAAATATACCATAAGGCTAGTTTAGGAATGCAATCTAATGGTTTAGCAAGGGAGAGGGAAGGGAAAAGGACAAAGCCAGCCAGTGCCATGCTTGCCATGGTTGGAACTATTAGAGAGCCCTTTCAGGGGTTCTGCTTTGGTGTTCCCATGATGAAGATACTTTGACCTGACAAAGCTTCCCTGACATGTGAATTTCAGCTCCTGCTATGCTAATAACAGAGACCCCAGGGGTATCAGTCTTGATGTGAAAGATAGAAAACCATACACACTAGGAACAGTCAGTTGTGTAGAGACATTGTGGCCTTCATGAGAGCCCGGGATGTCATTGAATTTGGAAAAGTCCCCCACCCCAAAAAAGGAGTTGAGCTCCTCTTTAACAAGAGCCGAATAATTCAGTTTTCTGTTTGCTTATTTGGGGGTGGGTGGAGAACTTGAATGGGCATTGTGCAATCGCACTATCACCCTGACTCTAAGAAACAACATAACATTAAGATGAAGAATAGTTCATTTTCTCCATCAAGTCTCTTCAAAAACCTTCCGTGGTTTGTGCTGCTGCTGGAGGCCATGTTGATGTCTGTGCTGCCAACGGAAACCATGTGGATGTCCAAGATCTATACTGCCTGTGCTGCGACCAGAGATCAGGTTCCGTGACCTGAGCTGTTGCCAGAAACCAAGTGGAAGTTCATGATTCGTGCTGCCACAGGCTGCCATGGGCAGGGAAGCTTCTTCTGTAGTGACATCAATGACTACAGACTCATAACTGGGAATTAGAGACACTGAAGGTTTCTGTGATGAACCACCCCACCCACAACAAATAAAAGAAATAGTCCAGACAGGAAGCTATTGAAGAGAGTCCTTAAAAATTGTGATAAAGATGCTGAAGTGTAGCTCTTCACAATTTATGGCTTTTGGTGGGTGGGGGTAGGACTCAGCTTTCTTTAAGGGTGTTTGACCATGTTCCAGTGAGTAGATCGGCAAAACAAATTGAACTTGGTTTTTTGAGGGGAGGTCTCAAGGATGGGAGGGTGAACCTTGGGGGAATGGAAGCAAATGTGATGGGGTGGGGCAGTGTATGAAATTTCCAAATATTAATAAACATATTATGTTGGGGGAAAAAAGACAGTGGACTAATACTTGATCTGGGCAGCAAGCTCATGAAGGTCAGAAGTGGGAGATGAGGGCTGAGTAGCAAGTAGAAGATGCACACTGTGGCCATAAGGCCAAGTTTAACTGGTTGCTTCTTGGGGAATAAGAATTTCATGAGGGGTGATGGCCAAAGGGCAGTGGTGGAGGCGACCTCACAGTCCATATTCCTGTGTCAGCAGAGAGAACTTGATCTGAAAGTTTGGGATGCAGAGGATGACAGCAGTCAGGTGAGGTGGTGTAGCCGCAGGTGCTAGTGATGGGCAAAGTGGTCACATTGACATTTGGTGGTCCGGTGAGCACAACCACTTCTAGTTTGTTCTCCAGTTAGTTGTGGAGTGGTGGTATTTGAGGCCAGAACCAGAAAGTCTGGCATGTCAATCAAGAACAAGGCTGTGTTCCTTCCTGCCTGTGGCTGAGTCAGACAGTCAGTTGCCCAGGAAGAATGGGGATATTCTTTGTAACAGCTTTCTTGTACTGTCTCATGGTGTAGGAGGGTTCTTATGTATTTGGGTTGCTTTCATTGGTTGAATAAAGAAACTGCCTTGGCTTTTTGATAGGGTAGCCCTTAGGTGGGCGGAGTAGACAGAACAGAGTTCTGGGAAGAAAAGAAGTGTAGCAGACGCCATGTTTCTCCAGCCCAAGATGGACTTTGGTTAGAATCTTCTCAGTAAGCCATGACCACGTGGTGATACACAGATTACTAAATATGGGTTAAAACAGGGTATAAGAGTTAGCTATTAAGAGGCTAGAAATAATGGGCCAGGCAGTGTATTAAATGAATACAGTTTGTGTGTAATTATTCCGGGTATAAGCTAGCCAGGGCCAAAAGCAGGCCCGCGGCTGGGAGCCGGGCGCCGGGGAACGCAGCCCCCACAGCCCGTTCCTCCTCATTACTACAGTCTCAACTAATTTCCCCTCATATACAGATGGTTGGTGATGGGGCTAGGGAAAGGTAACCAATGATAGGCCCTTCTCCCAAGAATCTGAGAAAAAAGAAGCTGAGGCATGAAGATCACCAGGAGTCCTATGTCAGCCCAGGCTACATAGTGAGTTCCAGGCCAGCCTGAGTTTATTTATGGGCTAGCAAGATAGCCCAGCAGATAAAAGCTCTTAGCATGCAAACCTGACAACATACATTTGTCCCTAGAAACAATGGTGGACAAAGAGAAGTGAATCCTGAAAGTTGTCCCCTGACCTCCACATGTGCACTGTAGCATGCACATGCCCTCATTCATACCTCACACACAAAGACACAGACACAAACACACACATACACAGACATGCACGCATGCACAGGCATGCTAGCACACACAATGTTCAATAATAAAATTTTTAAAGAGAAAGAAACCCCCTGTATCTACCGGCTGTGGCAGGGAGTCTTGCCCATCTCTTTGGAATCCACTTCCTAAGTCCTAGGAAAAGCCAGGGTTGACTTCCCTGTAGCATAGGGTGGTTGTTCTAGAGGGACAATGACTGTTCCTGGGAGGAGTAGGCTCCTATTATACACACCCAGATGCTACTTCAGATTGTGGTCCTCTCCCAGCTGCTCTTTGGCACTACAGTCCTCTGCTCCCAAAGGAGAGCCCAGCGGCCATGATGGAAGCAGCTGAGACTCCATTTTCTGTGCTCTAGAGTTACAGATGTCAATTACCCCAGCTCCGGGCACTGCTCTGGGTTGTGGAGAATAGCGAGTGACATCACAGCTGAAATGGTGGCTCTCAAGTACAAACAAAACCAGCAGTGTTCAGCTGGGGGGTTCTAATAGAACCCAGCCACTGATACATCAGAGCCGTTTGTGGCATTAATTGAGACTAATTGAAATTCATCTGCTCTTACCTCTGTGCTTTCCCTGAAAATGAAAAGAAGGGTGCAAGTAAAGTTAAAAAAAAAAAAACAAAAACTAAGCTACCCTAATGGCTTGAAATGGATCAATTATTTTCATCTGTAGCTAAATACAGTTTATTGCCTTATTAAAAGCGTGTTTATAGGAAGAACAAACATTAAAATTCCAGTGCACGAGTCACTGTCGACAGAACCTTTGTTGCAGCGAAACCATTCTTCCCTTCATGAATGAGGGAAAAATGAGGCAGGTCAGGCCGGGGTCAGAGAAACCTTATGCTCTAACTTACAAAAAGCCTAAAGGGTGTTGCCTATTTGTAGGCAGGATATGCTTTGTAAAGTGGCATTTTGGTAATGTTCTACAATTTTTTAAAAATTCTTTCATTAACTAGCAATTTCTTGATTTCATCCAGATAAAATTCCAATTAGAGTGTTTTAAATCCAGGATTGCACATCCATCCGCAAGTGCAGCGCAGGACTCTGGGATGTAAAGCCTGCTCACTATGAGTTCCCTGGACCCACCCACTGGCTGCTATGTGACTTTGACCTCTCTGCTCTGCTTTCTGGGGGAGGGGGCAACCAATAAAATCTATCTTCCAGGACTGTCTGGGGATGAAGAGGTCATACAGAATGACCATATGTCTCTTTTGAACTGGACGAAGAAAATTGAAGTCTTTGTTAAAATAGAAGAGAATAGGACTTGAGAGATGGCTCAGAGGGTGAAGGCTTGGTGAGCGAACTGGTGACCTGAGCTTGAGCCCTGGAATTTAAGAGGATGGAAGGAGAGAATTGACTCCACAGACTGTCCTCCAGCCTCCGCCTGCATGCTATGACAGCTATGTACCCACACATCTCACACACACATAATAATAATAATAATAATAATAATAATAATAATAATAATAATAACAATAATAAATAAAAATTTAAGCAATAAAACTAAATAGGAAACAGGAGGTGTGGTGGTGCACACCTGTGATCCCAGTATTCAGGAGATGAGGCAGACAGATCACAAGTTCAAGGTCAATTTAGGCTACAAAGCAAGTCTCAAAAAGTAAAACAAACAACAACCAAAAAAACAAAAAATCCAGTTGCCACTTCATGTCTGCAATCCCAGGATTTGGGAGGGAGAGGCAGGAGCTCGGAGCGCAACTTCATGGTCAACCTTGGCGACAAAGCCTGGAAGAAAATCCTTGTTCAACCCTTGTTCAAACCCACAGATTTGTTTGTTTGTTTGTTTGTTCATTTTGTTTTATTTTTCTTGAGTTCTTGAACTCCAAACTTGCAGCCCGACCTCTGGGTCACGTCTCTCCCAGAATCCTCCTTTGTCTTTGGGGTGCCTGGGTTGGGGTCAGTGAGGTCCCAAGCAGAGACAAAGAAGGTTCTCCCAATATCTGAGCCATAGGAATAAAGTGTCTTCTGGCCTCTCCTGGAATGATTTCTTAGGTTGTTCCGTTACTTTTGTGGTAAATGTCTGACTAGGGGGGAAAAAGCACTGCATTTTATTCCTAAGAGATTAACTTAGCTTTCCCTTCTAGAAAGGCATCTTACCCTTCCAATATGATGGGATTTTCAGACCCTTGACACCGTAACTGTAATTAGGAACCAGGATGACAAAACTGACACCCTCTCCCTCCGTGAACATCAGTCACAGGCCCTCGTACCATCTCAGGTGTGACGGACGTGACCTGTCACGGTTGCTAGTATGTTCACTCCTGCCTTAAAGAGAGTGCCAGAGGCAAGGCAGTCACTGTTTCTAGAAATTCTTATCTTAAATGCCAGGTTCCAACCCTTCCCTGTCGAGAGTGAGGGACAGACAGTTCACCATCACCTCACCCCTTCCTCTCCACCTTGGTGGTCAGCGCTAAAGCCCCAGCCCCATTCTCTGGGAAGCAATTTTACACAGCCACTTTATTTTGTTTTTGTTTTTGTTTTTCGAGACAGGGTTTCTCTGTGGCTTTGGAGCCTGTCCTGGAACTAGCTCTTGTAGGCCCGGCTACACAGCCACTTTAAAAAGCCACTGAGCGGGAGAGTGACTTTCTGTTCCTTCTTGCCCAAGGTCATCTTTGGGGCTGTACCCTGGACCACGCCCTCCTTCCCAGGTCTGTAATCTTAGTGAGGGGGAAACTGCAGAATGCATTGTCTTCCAGTCTTTTTATTACACATTCACATTCACCCAGAATTCCAATAAGCCACCATCACTTGCCATTTGAAGGTGGGACAGCTTGTCTTTCATCTGTTGGATCAAATATGAAAGCTAGTCCCACGACTAGGGTCCTCTAGCAGAAACTGGCTGCAGAGGAGACCCTCCAGTTGCCCAACTAATAGTGGCCTTACACACGTACAGATTTCAAAGCAGTACCTGGTGTTCTTGTTCCATTTGGGAAGCTCTCCCTGCAAAGACTCAGAATCGTGAAATACTGAGTCCTGGGACTGCATTGATGAAATTCACCTTTGACCAAAGTCTCTCTCTGAAGATATTACAACAATGGCACATGGACCTTACATAACCGGAGTCTTCCTCACCCCCTCCATACAGGACCAAGGTATTCTGGGCCTGGGGGACCCCATCTGTGTTCTTTGTCTATCTCCTGACAAAGGTAGGCAGCTGTTAGCAATGTCAAGGACTTTCTGTCCCTTCCTGTTCCTTACTCAAGTATCCCCCAGTTCATCTGAAATACACTGTGCCACCACTTGCATTCCCTGGCTTTTGAAATCATCCTTTCCTTTCATACTTGCAGATTTGGGAAAGTTTGTGTCTCAGGCTCTCATTTTCCTTCCACCACTCTGTTCCTCTTGTGCTTTCTTCATTTCGTTTCTGACTTGATTAACCCTTGTGCTGTGATAATTATACAATGGATAAAGCCTCATCTCAGACATAAGGAAGTCCTAAGATCTGAAATCTGAAAGTCAGCACCACCCTCTAAAGATCCTAAGAGCCATATACTCTCACAGCCCCTTTAGAAATCTGTGCTTTATCTGCCTGATGCCTGACTTTCTCTAAACAGCACAAGGGGTTTCTTGTCTCTCTGTGTTACCATGGCACCTGCATGCGGGAGTGTTATTTGACACTTACTGTTGGTTGTAGTTACATATAACTTTGATCACACTGAAGATTATATAGGATTTTGTGAACTACACTGGAAACCTAAAATCAGAGCTAATATTGTCATAACTACCATTGTTAAGGTGAACATGTTTGTATTTCATAGTCCACCTAGTGACTAAGTACTTCTTACTGTGCCAACTGAGTGAAATTTGCACTGGGGCAGTAGGAATGGTGCCTTGAGGGCAAGTGCTCTCCTGTCAAAGCGCGGTGGTGGTACACGACTTTAATTCAAAAAAGGAAAAGAAAAGAAAGGAGAGGAGAGGGCATGCAAGAGCAGAGAGCATTGGCCTACTGAAAATGAACGCCTAGGGAAAGTTTCCATAGTGCAGCCACACAGGCACTGGGCCACCGCAGCTGTGGTCCCGGGGGTCAGGCTACCTCTCAAGCCGACAGATCTTGACTGCAGCATCCACATCATGCTGACTTGGCAGATATCCAGGAGGCAAGGGTTAGGGAGTATGGGAGGCTTGCACCAAGGTTCCAGAAGACTGCCAAGAATGGACAGTGTGTGTCTGGGACATATTTCTGGCAAGGAGGCTGCGAGAGGTCATGAAGTGAAACTGTGGTGTGAAGTTTGTGTTGCCATGGAAACTCTAGGTTTCAGATGCCAGGAACATGGAATGCTCACCAAGGAAAGGTGTAGCCATGAAGTAGAGATGGCCCAAGAGAGATGTTATATATGTTAAAGGTAGCAAGGCCCTATGGTCGCCCAAGCCTACCAAAGCCTGTTGAAGCCCACCATAAGCCCTAAGTGCCAAACACGGAACAGTGGGGCTTGGTATATCTTGCTGCATTTTGGTCAGCGGCCTAAACTTTCCTTGTTGTCCTCCTATCCCTCACTTTTAGAATAGGAATGATTACCCTGTTCTGTCGTGAACTTGAATTATAGGAGTTCCCTTTTTCATTCTGTAGGAGCTAAAAATTAAGAGAGCATCTAAAATCTCAGGAATGACTTTGGACTTCCAAATAGGATTGGTACTTTAAAGATGAGGGTACTTTTGGACGTTGAACTGAAATGCATTTTGCATTATGAGATGAGCATGAGCCCATGGAGACCAGTGAAAGAATGACATGATTGGGATTTGAAACTTTCCCTGTACTAGTGTGTTTCAGCCCTTGGTTCCCCAGCTAGTGGTATTATTTCGGGGAGATTATGGGACCTTTAGGAAATGGGGGCCTCACTCGAGAAAATAAGTCTCATGAGTTCTAACCCAGCACAAATTTCAACCCAGGCTCTCTCTACTTCATTCACTGACATGAACAAATCCCCTCCTGTGCTACTATGAATGCTGCCATTCCTTCCCTACCACAAAACTGAAGCAGAACGAATCCTCCTCCCCTTAAATCGGTTCTTCTTGAGTGATTTGTTATAGCAACAAGAAGAGTAACTGGGGAGTAGAGGAAGCCTTCAGTGAATGTGTGAGGAAGGGATGAAGTCCCAAGTAGATGCGTGTTGTTGACATGGGCGCAGCCATGTCAAGGATACCAGTCTCTCGGACCCGTGGGAACTGGCAAAGCCTTCCTCCTGGTGAAGTTCAGAGGAAATTGGCAAAGCCTTCCTTTATTCCAGTAACCAGTGCTTACCAACAACTGACCAGTGTGTACAAAACTCTCCCCTGCCCTTCCTCCTGCAGGATGCCTGCAGCCTGACACTGCTCCCCTGTGCTGACCACTGAGAACAGCATGTTCCTTCTCTGCTGTAAAGAATCAATACTCTGAGTGAGGTTTGTTATATAGTTGGTGCTGGTACTGCTATATCAAGGTGAGCATAGCCCAGCTTCTCTGTACAGATTCTGTGTGTGTGTGTGTGTGTGTGTGTGTGTGTGTGTGTGTGTGTGTGTTCTTTCTCCATTCCCTCACTGCCCCAGTCAGGTCAAGCTCCAGCCTCATGCATCATGGAGCTAATGATAAATATAAAAGTGCTGGTGTTGTACTTGGCATATTGGAGTCATAAACAAATTGAATCTGAAATTTCTTTGCAAAGTAAAAGTAAGAAATGATGAAAAAAGAATTCCCAATTTCAGGAAAATAGTGGAAAGAAAGATCTCCCATAGAAAAGCTCTTTCAAAGGCAACAGATTGGACTGGCGAAGACAACAGACTGACTTTGTTGTGCCAGGCTGTTAGCTTGTCTCCTCTTCGTGGGTCTGTACTATAGTCTGACTTATTTCCAAACAAATTATAATGAGATTCTTGTATATTTTATGAGTAATGAGAAGACATAATCAGATGAAAGTATTTGAATAAATACTTTAGATGGAACTGTGTAAGCAGCCATTTAACATGATTGGTGTGGTCCACGCCCCTCCCCTCCCTGTGTTGTCAGAAGGCCCTTCCCTGCTCTCTTGGCTTTAGGTGTGGCTGTGGGCCACAGAGTCCCGTGGATGCTATGTAAGCAGGGACGTGAAGTATACTCAAGGATTAGTGTTCTTGCATTTTGTCTTAAGTAGAATATGCCTCAGGGAGTTACCTGTTCAGGGAAGACAATACACGTGTTGAGCAAACTCCTACCCATAAAACTACAAGGCAGAACCATATCCGAAACTCCAGCTCACCACAAGTGTATGACAATGCCCACCATGCTTATTTAAGCTGTTTGGCACTGGCTTTAGGGTGGCTTGTTATGCAGCGCTGTTGCGATAGCTGTCTGTTAGGAAACTAAAGTGTTGCCTTCCTGTTAGAGACTGTTGGTTCAAACTGAAAAAAGCTGTTTAGGTCTGTGTCCCCCACAAATGGCCCATATGCTAGAATGCTTGGTCACCAGCCTATGGATCTATTGGGAAGTGGAAGGAAGTCAGCTCAATAGAGTAATGCCCTTGAAGGGGGGACTTGAATCCCTCCTTTTCCAATCTCTTCTCTCTCAGAGCCACATTAAGGGGGATGGGCAGGCTCCCTCAGGCACACCCCCCCACACCATGATGTTCTGCCCCACCACTGTCCAAAAGACAAAAGAATCAAGTTCTATAACCAAAGCTTCTGTAACAAAATAACTCTTTCTTCCTTGTAAGTTGATATTTCTCAGACACTTTGTCAGTTCAAAACTGTCATACTAGCCAAAACAGTTCACAAGTTAGACTTTGACTAGTCTTATCAGTAAAAGTACAGGTCTTATAAAATATATTGATTTTTTTTTAAGGAAAACATCATCAAAGCTGTTGACAGCCCATTAGGAGCAATTGTCCAGTTTGCCACATATTCTAGCAGAGCTGCCCTTCTTCCCTGGGCAGGTAGGAAAAAATTCCCAGTGGAATTACTCTCAGCTAGCATGCAGAGAGTACGAAACACAAAACGGTGGGATCTGTGTGGCATACACACTTAAATGTTTTCAGCTGAAAATGAGCATGCTTTGTAGGGTCTGTTTAGAAAGACTAGGACTCAACCCCCTGACAGTTCTAGTTTCCTGCCTTGTCTCCTGGCAGGCCCACTCTTGGTTGTACAGGACAGCCAAGAATCCTGTTCTGCAGCAGGCAGGATCCTCAGGTCTTTAAACAAAGTGTTGACTCTATCAGCCAAGGAACTACTGATCTGAAGAACCTGCTTGCCAATAAGAAGCCCCCTGGCCAAGGTGAGTAAGGCTACTCTCTCCCCCACCACACACACACACACACACACACACACACACACACACACACACACACACACACACTGCTGTCTTGGCATCCCATGACAGAGGAGCAGGCAATCGGGAGTATTTTCAGATCTGGGCTGCCCCAGAGAGGCCATCTAGAAGTCTTTAGAGCTTATCTTTTTACTAAATAAGCCTTCTTTTTAAATTTTGGACTGAAAGCAAGTTTTAATGGTGTCCTTTGCCTTACAGAAGCTTTTCAGTTTCATGATGTCCATTTATTAATGTTCTTCGTGTCTGTGCTTTCGCCGTTCTGTTCAGAAAGTCTTTTTCTGTGCCGCTATTAGAGTCAGGATATCTGGTTTTATGTTGAGGTCCTTGATCCATTTGGAGCTGAGTTGTGTGCAAGGTGATAAGTATGAATGTTGTAATTAAGGGAGAGGTGTAGATTGTGTTCCCAGCACCCAGCTCTTAGCCCCCAGCCGCCGGCCCGCTCAGCTGCTGGTTGCTTGCTTATGTCCGAAATAACAACATGAGAATTATATTCATTTAAACTCTGCCTGGCCCATTATCTCCTAGCTCTCACATCTAAACTAACCCATTATAAAAGTCTGTATGTCACCACGAGGTGGGTGACTTACCAGAAAGGTC
>JAQHUG010000009.1:13750921-13768655 GCA_028555095.1 Dicrostonyx torquatus
TAATACCTTCAAAACATATATGGTGGTTTATCTTAGCAGTCCATATAATGAGATATCTCTCTCTAGTTAGCTCCTTCACAGTCAAGAAATTTAAAGAAAACACAATAAAATACATAATCCAGACATTCCGTGAATTTTCCATCTTTACGTGGCTTATATAGCTATTTGTATTCTGTCTTTTTAAAGACTTTACCCTTTTTTTGTTTTGTTTTGTTTTCAAGACAGGGTTTCTCTGTGGCTTTGGAGCCTGCGCTGGAACTAGCTCGTATAGACCAGGCTGGTCTCGAACTCACAAGGATCTGCCTGCCTCTGCCTCCTGAATGCTGGGATTAAAGGTGTGTACTACCACACCTTGAAGTCAACAGAGGTCAGTCTGCCTTTGCCTCCCAGGCGTTGGGATTAAAGGTGTGTGGTACCACACCTTGAAGTCACAGAGGTCAGTCTACCTCCATTTCCCAAGTGTTGGGTTTAAAAGTGTGTACCACCACACCCAACTACTCTCTTTTTTCTTTTTTTCTTTTTTTAATTATTTTTTGAGGACTTTAACCTTTTAGCCTGCATATATTTTTAACACATAGCAAACCATTTAGAGGTTTTATTTTTTCTTTGAATCTCTCCTTACTGTATTTTTTCCTTACTCTTTTTCTGACCACATGGGTCTTTAATTTACCAAGCAATATTGGTACGACTAAAGCCGTGGCTTTGACAGCTAGATCCAGCCCATTCCTTAGCTTTGTGCGATTCCAGCCTCATGGCGGAGGTACCGGCTGTCGCCATGTTAATCGCCACAACTCTATGGCGTTTCAAGATCCCTGCCAGCAAGCAAGCTGCAGTGTTCTGCTCACAGACCACATTCAAATGTTTCCTGGCTGGACCGCCTGCTTAAAAGAGTCAGAGTTTTACCTGGCAGGACGACCCAGAAAGCCAGCATTTTTAACACAGTGTAGCCTTTTTCCTGCTACAGCTGAAAACCGAAAAGCATGCAATCGGCTTTTCATCAACACCATTTAAGTGTTTCGTCCAGTCCCACAAAAGCCACTGATATGCTTTATAGCAGGAGTTCGAGCTGGCAGGACAACCAGAAAGCCCCGTTCCAAAACTGCCACAGCTTTTGCTGAGTCAGGAAATCTCTCTTAAAGGAGCTATGGCAAGCCGCCAGCTAAACTTTATCTAGAATTTCTTTTAAAGCCTCCTCAGGTTTTTTAAGTGAATTTAACCGGCCACGTGGGTGCCAAACTGTTGTAATTAAGGGAGAGGTGTAGATTGTGTTCCCGGCACCCAGCTCTTAGCCCCCAGCTGCCAGCCCACTTAGCTGCTGGTTGCTTGCTTATGTCCGAAATAACAACATGAGAATTATATTCATTTAAACTCTGCCTGGCCCATTATCTCCTAGCTCTTCTTGGCTAGCCCTCACATCATAAACTAACCCATTATAAAAGTCTGTATGTCACCACGAGGTGGGTGACTTACCAGAAGGTTCTACGGTACTTCCATCTGCGGCGGGAGCCTCATGGTGACTGGCACACTTCCTTCTCTCTTCCCAGAACTTCCGTTCTGTCTACTCCGCCCACCTAAGGGCTGACCTATCTTACAAGCTAGGCAGAGTCTTTATTTAACCAATGAAAGCAACAGAAATAAAGACGGACCCACCTACATATGAATTTATTTGTGTTCTTCTACAAGCGGCCATCCAGTTTGACCAGCACCATTTGTTGAAGGTGCTATATTTTTTTCCAATGTGTATTTCTGGCTTCTTTATGAAAAAGGAGATGTTCAAAGCAGCAGGATACAGAATGGAAAAAATATTTTTTTATCATCTACACATCCGATAGAGAGCTAATATCAAAATATATAAACTCAAAGAAATTGGACATCAAGAAAACAAATAACCTGATTTAAAAATTTGGTACAGGTCTAAACAAAATTCTCAATAGAGGAAATTCAAATGGCTGAGAAGCACTTAAAGAAATGTTCAACATCCTTAGTCATCAGGGAAATGCAAATCAAAATTTATTTGAAATTTCATCTTAAACCAGTTAGAATTAGAAGGGCCAAAAAAAAAAAAAAGGATGACAGCTGACAGCTCATACTGGCAAGGATGTGGAGTCAGTGAACACTCATACATTGCTGTTGGGAGTGCAAACTTGTACAGCCACTATGGAAATCAGTGTGACAGTTCCTCAGGAAGATGGGAATTGATCTACCTCAAGATCCAGCTATACTGCCATTGGGCATATAACCAAAAGATGCCTCATCCTACTACATAGACTCTGGTTCGTCCATGTTCATTGCTGCTCTATTCATAATAGCCAGAAATTGGAAACAAATCATCAGTGGATTAATGGATGAAGAAAATGTGGTACATTTGCACAGTGGAATATTATTCAGCCATTTAAAAAATAAAATTCTGAAATTCACAGGTAAATAGATGATGCTAGAAAAAAAATCATCCTAAGTGATGTAACCCAGACCCAGAAAAACAAATATGACATGTATTCGCTTATATGTGGATAACTCATTGTTAAACAAGCTATTATCCATATAACCACAGAGGATTATGTAGAGAATAAGAGACTGGGGTGGGGGGAGGGAGGAATCTCCCTAGGAAGGGAAAATAGATAGTTATGGATGGACAAGGGCAGGGTGGAGTACTGGAAAGGGAGGATCAAATTGGGAGGAGGGGGGAAGAGAGGGTTCAATGGAGGGCATATGGGGAAGGACATCTAAAACTAAGGGCCATTTGAGGGGTCATATGGAAGCCCAATATAGTAGAAGCCTCCTACTATCCATATATGAATGCAATCTAAATGAAACTGTCAAGTAATGAGGGATACAGAGCCCCAACTGGACAATTACCAAATGAAGCTTCCAGTGCTGGTAATGGGCTACATCTAATCATGGTGTTGGCCGAAGAAGCTCCATAGGAATGCCCAAACAACCCAGACTATTTCCAAGGCTACTAGTTGCTCCCTTCAAACTGATGGAAAGGTCCTATTGCTGAAGACAACACATCCATAACTAATTGGAAGTCCAACTGGTGCCTGTCTAGAGCCTTTACCCCTATGGTCTAGTGTTCATGGAACTGGAAGGTACTCTGCATGCTACCAAAGGAGAAAAGTAAACACCAACTCAGATGCAAACCTTTTGGTCTTCAGTGGTGATCTGCCTGCAAGATACGCTGGTGCAGTAGTGGCACCAAGCTTGTGGGAGTAACCAACCATTATCTGATTTGATTTAAAGCCTACTTCATGAGATGGGACCTATGCCCAGCACTGCTTGGGTGGCCAAGATCTTGATACTAAACAGGCAAGAAACCTGTTACTATTACTATTGTCCTGCTAAAGGATCATATCAATAAAATGGCTACTAATGACACTCATACTCAAAGATCATTCGCTTGCTTAGCCATCATCAGAGAAGCTTCCTCCCACAGCAGATAGGGACAAATATAGAAAACCACAACCATGACCTTAGGGCTCGGAGAACTCTGCAGAAGAGGAAGTGGAAAAGGTGAAAAAGCCTGAGGGGATGGAGGATATCAAGGAAATGAGTCTTTCTAAATACAACAGGCCCAATGCCCAGATGAACTCAGAGACTGGGGCAGCATGCACAGGGCCTGCACAGGTCTGTACCAAATGGGGGTCCTAGAGCTGAAAGGAGAAGTGGACATGTGTTTCCATTCCTACCCTGGAAGCCGTCTACAATTGATAACCATGTGCAAATGAAAAAAATTAGTTTTTTCCAAGAGAGTCTCCCTGAGGAAACAAACCACTCTTAAGGGCAGGTCCCATGCTCAGTAGTAGATGGCCAACAATAAACTCAGTGGCATGTTTGGAGGTTCTTTGTCTCATAATATTGAGCCAGGGCCTTTTAAAAAAAGAAAACTTACAGGTCCTTTGAGTATATATTATGACTTCCAGTTTTTTATATTTTAATGGGATATCTGTGTGTGCAAATGTGTATGTCTCTATATCTATATGTGTTTCTCATGCTTTTTAATTGACTCTTCTTCATTTTTTCCTGTGCTATTTGATTTGTTTGTTTTTGTTTTATTACTTTTTATTATTCTTTAGATGTCTGGTTGTTGTCTAATGAGAGACAGAAAGGACAGAAAGGTTGTAAATTTGATGGAAGGAGAGGTAAGGGAATTTGGAAGAGTTGGAGAGATGAGAAACCATAATCAAAGTATATTGTATGAAAAAACAATTTTCAATAAAGGAAAGAAAAAAGAAAGCAAGTTTTGCATAATTTATTCAACTAAACTGAATAAATACACTTGTTTAGTTTGCCTTATGAAATTTTTTTATATACTTTTGTGTGAACCCGAAGGAAAAAACAACACAGACTAGGTGAGGGTAGACATTATGGTAAAATTCTTAGGGCAGATCTGAGAAAAACGAGTCTACAGGCACTTGTTTCTTCTTTGTAAAAAAAGGTTAAAAAAGGAAAAAAAATAGCAACTCAATGTCAAAAACAGTAGAAACTGCACCCAGTTGAGAGTGCCACTGATCTTAAAACTGGTAAAATAATATTTGTAATTATTTCTGTAGCATTTTTGAAATATGTAAATAAGTGGGATTGACTGCTTCTCTCAGAATGCTCTCTTCTACAGGGAATTCTTTCAAGCTTATTTTATGATTTTATATTTGCTGAGCAAAATAATACCCTTCCATCCCTCTAGCTAGGTCTTGACACATTCAATTCTAAAACCAGCAATTTGAATCTTTATAAAATTACACATTGAAAGCAGACTGTTGCAACTCTTAGTTCTCAGAAACAAGGGAGCTACCTTGAAATCAACCCGGGTCAGCATTTCCATATTAAAACTCTGTGTCACACCCATAGGCAGACATGTTTTTTTGCCGGTGTCCTTCCTGTCTCACGAGAAGTTGTATGCATGGCAGACTTCAGCAATTTTGTTTCCTTAATAAGAGTAGCAAATAGGGAACAAAAACAAGATAAAAGGTTTTATTCTAGACCATTTCCTCCAGCATAATTTCAACTTTCAAATTATAGGAACATAAATGAATGTCCTACTTCTGCGTTAGAAGTACTTGACTACTTTGTGGGATGTTTTGTGCCAATTCTTTACTAAATTATCTTGGTCGCCGTTGCTAGGTAACACCACTGGCTTCCTGCAGCTGAAAAATGAAAGGGTTAGAGGGAGCAATTCGGCATTATTAGCATTTGACTAATAAGTTTTTTTTTTAATTGTGTGTCTTAGCATGTCCCTCTCTTTCTAGGGAAGGTCATTGTCTATGGGAATACAATTGACGCTTATACAACAGTGGAGACACTCTTACACATTGGCATGAAGGGGAAGTGCATCTACTTTGTACATCCCCCAGCCGATTCCAACATAACCTGCATCAACAACTATGTGATAGAGAGTGCCGTGGAAGATGCACTCAGTGCAGCTGGGGTGACTGTCTATAAGGACTCGCTGTTGGCTCAGTGGAACGACGGCCAGGACCCAGATCCCATCCACAGCGCCAGCTTCACCACTTCCACCAAGCCTTTCCGACTGGAGTGCTCAGTAAGTCCATCCCTGTGAACCATCTACTTAGGAAGAGTGCTCACCTCCCAGGGGCTAGGGAATCTGGAAGATTGCAGCAGGTTTGGGGTATGTTTTCAAACTGTCCGGGTTGTCCTTTGCCCAGAGCAAGAAGCTTCTACTGACGTAGTGACTTAAAACAATTTATTATCATTATTTATTGATCCTGTTTGGGGGTTTGCTTGGCCCAAATAGGCAGTGACCACAGGAGATTTCTTGTGTAGCTGAATTAAGACAGTAGATAGAACTGGAACCATCTAGAAGGCACATTGACTTTTTTGGCTATTGATGCTGGATCAACTTCAGCTGAGATTTTAGCCCTTTCTTGAGCCTGTGCTTTGTCAAAACACAGTGATAGTTCTAAAAGCTGGGGTGTCTGCCCCTTAGACCAGGCCTCAGTAGCCAGTCAGTATCTCTGCTACCACAGTTTTCCTACAGGCAAGTCGTTCTGTCCACTGCACATTAAAAGGGAGGGGATTTCACCAAGTGAAGGACACCCCAAGGGGTGCTGGAAAGGGGTTCTCCATATTCTGCTTTCTTATAACATACCCCAGCAAGATTACAGTGGTAACCTAGGCCCCTGGGCAGCCCCAGACTTAAAATCACAGCAGCTCTGTTCATGGGTCTGCAGGTCCAAGAAGCTCCTGAAAATGGCCTGACATGGAGATTCTGCTGATCAGGGAGCTGCTGGAGCTGAGTCAGACACTGACCAGTCCAGGACTCATGCACACCACAAGCATGAATCCCTCATTACCTGAGACAACCTGGTGGGAACTTCAAGCGGGGACAGGGATTCATGTGCACAATGCACTTTTCCTTTGTCCCTAAAGTCACTGCCACTGCGCAGCCGGCTTCTGATCACAGCTGCATTCCTTTCACTGGAGCACATGTTTGGATCAAAAGCTGTGCTTGGCTCTCTGGGCCTAGTCTCCTTTCTACTGTTATGTCATCCAAGGACCCAGATCAGATAATATCACCCCATGGAGGGTATACCCTGAGCACAGTATAGCCTGGGGTCCTTAGAAATTGTCTAATCTGATGTCTACTAAATTTATTCATGTATTCACTCCACAGATATTTATGAAATATCAAAGAGGTCCCAAACTTTGTCTTGTTGCTTCAGGATCTAGCAATGAAAACAAAAAAGAAAATTTCGTTTTGAAACTTATATTGTCTACACTTAGATATTGTGCTTATCTAAGATGGGGGAAAATGAAAATGTTTCAGCCTCAAATGTTTCTACCCCAAACCATGACCCTAAAAGATTGCAAGGTCTTCCTAGGGAACCTCAGGAGATAGGCTTAATTTTGTTAGTATGTTTCAGTATCATTTTGAAAGATGCTGGTCTATCATTTTGTTACCCATTGTACGGTTTAGAAATCTGAACTCTGCTCACCTTGTGAAATGATTTAGGCCATGTTTGTTCCTTTTGCATTATCTTAAAAGTCTGGTGTGAGGTTGATGGTATTTCTTTGAATATTGACAAAATTAGCCAATGGAACTATCTGGGCGTGGAACATATTGTGTAGGAAAAGTTTTGATAACAAATTCTATTTCTCAATCAGATATAAGGCTACTTGAATTTTCTATTTCTTTTTTGTCAATTTTTACAGGTTATATTATTTAAGTAATTTATTTGTTTCATTGGTCAAAATTGGCATTAGGCTGGGACAATGACTTGGTTAATAAACTATTTGCCATGTAAGCAGAAAGGCTTGAGTGTGGGTTTACAGCTCACATGTAAATGGCTGATTGCTGTGGGATAATGCTTTGGTACACTGTAAAGACTTGTCACTCATATTGGCTTAATAAAACATTGATTGACAAGTAGCCTGACAGGAAGTATAGGCAGAGCAACTAGACTAGGAGAATTCTGGGAAGAGGAAAGACAGAGATGCAGTCACCAGCCAGACACAGAGGAATCAAGATAAGAGTGACTCACTGATAAAAGGTACCAAGCCACGTTGCTGGACATGGACAAGAATTATGGGTTAATTTAAGTTGTAAGAGCTAGTTAATAATGAGCCTGAGGTAATAGGCCAATAAGTTTAAAATTAACATTAGACCTCTGTGTGTTTCTTTGAGAGTGAATGGTTGCAGGACTAGGTGAGACAGAAACTTCTGTTTACAGCTAAATGTAGTAGGGCATACCTATAATCACAGTGCTGGGAATATGGAGATAGACAGATCCTTGGAACTCAATGACACAACAGTCTAGCCAAGTCAGCTAGCTCCAGATTCAACAAGAAATCCTGCCTCAAAAAAAATAACATGTTGTCATTTATTTCTTGATAATAGCCATTCTTACTGAAGTGAGATAGAATTCAAAGCAGCTTTACTTTGCATTTTCTGTTGCCTAAAGATGTTGAACACAATTTCAAGTATTTATTGATAATTTCTCTTTCTTCTTTTGAGAGCTGTTTGTACAGATTATCAACATATTCCTGTCATTCTTTTTATACCAGCAACCTCTGTTAGCTACATTTAGCCTTTCAGTATCTGGACTAGGTGAATTCTTTTGTTTTCCATCTCCACACTCCCCAAATCATAACCCATGCAGTTACTAATATTTTACTCAGGTATATGTCTCCAAGTGTATTGAGACTATAAAAACAACCACACAACTGAGATCAGTATAGACATGGGACCAATCTTTATACCTTCAAGGCTTCTGGTTTTTAAACAGTCTGATGGAAGCACACAGCTGAGGGTCAAGTTCTCCTCTAGATGTTTAGAATCCTCTGCAACAATGAATGCCAGACAGGTGTCTTCAGGGTTTAATACACTCACTGATGATTTCTGTCCCTGAGCTATCAAACTGAGAGGGGGGTGTCTCTCTTATGCACTTCCATGTAGATGGAGACCACTCAATCGTTTTCTAGATGCCCAGACCTGAAATAATTACACAGAAACTATATTAATTACAGCACTGCTTAGACAATAGCTTAGGTTTCTTATTAATTTAAGATGTAAGAGTTAGATACTACTCTAACTCTTACATCTTAAATTAATCTATTTCTATTAATCCGTGTATTGCCACAAGAGTTGTGGTTTATTGGTAAGGTTCTCTAGCATCTGTCTCCTTCAGCAGCTATATGGCATCTCCTTAACTCTGCCTACTTTCTCTCTATATCTCTATTTGGATTTTCTGCCTATCTTTATTCTGCTCTGGCATAGCCCAAAGCAGCTTCTTTATCAATCAATGGTAATAAAACATATTTATAACATACAGAGGGGAATCCCACATCATCTTCCCTTTTCTTTCTAAATAAAAACAAAGGTTTTAACTTTAACATAGTATAATTGCATAAAACAAACAGGTATAAAGCAAGAATTACAGTTACAATATTTATATCTACTTTATATTTTATCATAACTAAGGAAAACTATGATTACAACTATCTGTCTTCAACTCCATCAAACTCTCCAGAAGGATATATTACCTAAGTAAACAGGAAGTGCATTGTAAGCAACTTTCAAAACTCTAGAATTGACAGAGACATCTCGCTGCCTGGACAGTCATCCAAAGTTCTTCTGTAATGTTAGGGCATCCATCTTCAGCCTGTATGCCCATAATATCTGGCAGACTTTTCAATGAGGCAAAAAAATTGAAGATCTGTTTTGCCTTGTAATGGCAAAGTTCATCAGTTGCTTTCTTCTGGGTCCTACAAAACATCTGCCAGTTCTTTCATGAAGCAAGAAAACTGAAGAACTGTCTCACCTTTAGGCAAGTTCAGCAGTCATTTTCTGTGGGTCCTGCATGTCCAGTTCATACAGCATACCATCAAACAGTACATGCAAAAGCAGTTTCTTGTCCAAATGGCTGACAAGCCCTGTAAGGAGCCTCTTTGATGCCTATCATCATTGAAGTTAATTGGTTCTGCCAGGAGCAGATGTATCTCATTGTCATGAAAATGCTAAGTTTTTAAACCATTTTAAATGACATATTCTGTTAGTCTTTGAAAGGTTTGATGACGTGGGAGGTGATATATGCTGTGAATAAGTTGTATTGCTATTGGTTATTAAAGAAGCCTAACAGAGTGAAGCCAGGCTGAAAGAGACATAGAGAGAGAGTAGGTGGAAGTTAGAGAGAAGCCATGTATCCCTGCTGGAGACAGACACTAGATGGAACTTTACTCGGCAAACCACAGCCACATGTGATATACAGGTTAATAGAAATTGGTTAATTTTGTTGTTGTTGTTGTTTTTTTGTTTGTTTGTTTTTTGAGACAGGGTTTCTCTGTGGCTTTGGAGCCTGTCCTGGAACTAGCTCTTGAAGACCAGGCTGGTCTAGAACTCACAAAGAAATTGGTTAATTTAAGATATAAGAGCTAGCTAAAAATACGCTTAAGCTATTGGCCAAACAGTATTGCAAATAATATAATTTCTATATGATTATTTCAGTTCTGGGCAGCAGGGAATGAACAAGAAGTCTCTGACAACAGTCTGAAGAATACCTATCTATCTGAAATATATATATATATATATATGTACATCTAAAAAAACCTGACTACAAGCTTGACTATTATAGATGACTACATATTAACCTGTATTTATTAATTATACATTGCATTTTAAAATGAGCTGCACAAACACAATACCTTAATTAAGAGGAGAAATATATGTCTAACAAAATTGACCTTAAATTTGTATCAATAAATCAAGATCCATAATAATCCAAAGTATTTATCTCTATAGCATATCCCCCTTTAAATGTAAATAAACATTTATAAACAATCATTTAGGGAATTTAGGCATTGTTTTCTAGACTATTTCCTGCTGATTGGGGGTTGCTGTTAATCAGGTCTTTCATGGGGTATCCTGTGTGGTAGGTCCATCTCAATCAACAGTCCTGAAGCTGTCATGGATGTTAGACCATCTAGGTCATTGCTTCAGGGGGTCTTGTTTGACCAAACCATATTAGCCAGTAAGGAATCCACAGCTTTCTAACCTCTGTGGAAACAAAAGCAGAAACTCTTTTCAAAAGCAACATATCCTTAGACCCAAATTTTGAAGTCAAGATACCTTTAAAACATATATGTTGGTTTAGTATAACAGCCCATACAATGAAATGTCTCTCTGTACTTAGCTCATTCACAGTTAAAAAGAATTTAAAGAAAACAATAATATACATAATCCAGACTCTCTGTGTACTTTCCATCTTTATGTGACTTTTTAAATTATGTTTACTCCTTTAATCTAGGACTGTCTGTACTGTCTCTTTAAAGACTGTTTTATTTCTTAGAGCTATTCATTTCTTTTTATGACTGTCTTTTTTCTTCTTTTTCTCAAACTTATGTACATTTTTAAACATACTGTGACCCATTCAAAGGTTTATTTTGTCTGAATTTGTCTTTATTGCATATCTATAATCATTTTCTGACCAGGAGTGCTTTTAAAATGGTAAGCAGCTTGGTCCCAGTGGCCCTGGATGCTGGCTTCACCTCTCTCAGCCTTTCAATATGGTGGAGGTACCTTTACCACTAGCTCTGGGACTGCTGGGTAGGAGCCATGCTCACTGCCTCAACTCTGGTAAACAGTTGGCCCATGCTGCCACCAAGTAACTTGCAGCACAGTGCCCTCCCACAAACCCCATTCAAGTGCTTGCCCTCCTAAAAGAACCAGAGCTGTTCATGCAACTAGCACAAACCAGGAAGACTTCTTAAAGGGGTCACACAGTTTTTGCTGCTGAGTCAGAAAGACTTCTCTCTCTCTCTCTCTCTCTCTCTCTCTCTCTCTCTCTCTCTCTCTCTCTCTTTGTGTGTGTCTTTTATTTTGTTTTATTTTTGTTTTTGTTTTGTTTTGTTTTGTTTTTGTTTTTCAAGACAGGGTTTCACTGTGTTGCTTTGGAGTCTGTCCTGGAACTAGGTCTTGTAGACCAGTCTGGCTTCAAACTAACAGATCTCCCTGCCTCTGCCTCCCAAGTGCTGGGATTAAAGGCGTGCGCCAGTGACTTGGTTTGAGGCAGTGGTGGCTGTGGGCCTTTCCTGAGACCAGGACTGTACATCTTCCATCTCCTCACAGCAGGGAACTGTGGGCCAAGGCTACATTATGGTTACTGCACTGCATCCCATTTTCTTATTGCTGTTGTTGATTTTCTGTCTTTTTCTAAGAACAATTTTAGTTCTTTTGTGGATTTCCAAGGCTCACCCTTGGTTCCTCTCTTCAGAATAGAGACTTTTATGTTTTATTCTGATTCTGCTTCACCAGCCATCCTATCTGGAAGTCTCCCACCTCATTTATTTCTGACACTGTTAAATTGTGTTTCATCCCCATGCCTCTCTGTCTTTCTCTTCCTCTCTCTCTCTCTCTGAGTTTAAAATGGAGGCCTGTTGATTTTATTGATTTTTTAAAGATAAAATTTAAACCTTACTTCTTAGTAAAGACAGTTTGTTTTCTCTTCCACTGGTTTTGTTCTCAATGATTATTCTCTTCTGTAGTAATGAGGAGGAGTGGGCTGTACGGGCTGTGTTCCCCGGTGACCTGCTCCCAGTTGTGGGACTGCTTTTAGCCTTGGTTAGCTTATACCTGGAATAATTACACACAAACTGTATTCATTTAAATACTGCCTGCCCCATTAGTTTTAACCTCTTAAACATATCATTTTAACCCATATCTAGTAATCTGTGTATCACCATGTGGTCATGGCTTACTGGGAAGATTCTAATCAAAGTCCATCTTGGGCTGGAGAAACATGGCGTCTGCGCCAGTGCCTTCTCTCTTACAGCCTTCTGTTCTGTCTACTCGGTCCACCTAAGGGCTGACCTATCAAAAGGCCAAGACAGTTTCTTTATTCAACCAATGAAAGCAACAGAAATACAGAAGGACCCTCCTACACCATTCTTCCATTGGTTTCTATTGGATCTACTTTGTCTTTCTCTTTTCTGGTTTTGTAATGTAGAGTCTTAAGTCATTGACAACATTGTTTTCCTCAATGTTTTAACTGCCTCTCAAAACTTTAATATATTGGATTTTTACTAGTATTTTGGTCAAAATATTGCCTGCCTACCTTATGATTCTTCATTGACCCTGGACAGTGTATCATTTGATTTCCACATATTTCAGCATTTCCTACTTCCAATATTTTTATTTGATTTTCAATTCAATGCTGTTTTTTACTGTTACCCAATCCTTTAATTATTACTGGGATGTGTTTTGTATTAAACATATCTAGAATTTTGTCTATATACAAAGAATAAGTATTTGTGACAATTGAACACAATGTTTTTATAAATAATAATTAGTTCTGTGTGGATTCTCTTTACCAATGGTTTGGGTCTAAATACAGTAATTGCTGCAAGCAACATATTAAAATATCTTGTTATCTTAGGACTTTATATTTTTCTTTTTAATTCAGTCAAACTTGTTTTCCCTTTATTTTCTCTGCTCTTAAGCCCATGATAGCTATAATTTTGATCTCTACCTTGTGAGTTGTGGCCTTATCATTATGGAAGATACTGCTGTATTTCTTAATAGTATTTCTTATCTTCAGATCCACCTTATTTATAATTAATATGGCAATTTTATCCATCTTGATTTATTACTAGCATTGTATATTTTCAAATCTGTTTAATTTTTCTTTATGTCTAAAGTATATCTTTTTTAAGTATCACTAAAAATATTATATAAGTATCTTATGACTGCCTAACAAATATAGCAGCCTAAAACAACTTTCATTTATGGGCTCAAAGTTCACTCTCAGTTGCTAGAGGCTTTCTTCATTCTTAACCACACAACTTCTTTCTTTACGAGGCTCAGAATGGAGAATCACCTTCATGTCAAATTCACTATACTTTGAACCTTTACAGGAAAAACCAGGCTACTTTTAGAGGATCACTTGATTAGGTCAGACTCACTGAGCATTATTTCTCTTTCTTAAAGTCAGCTATGCCAAATAATACCACCTCATCATAGTCATAGTGCACCCTAGTACTCAGAGGGATAAGCAGGAACTTCAGTAACTACCTTAGAATTCTGCCTATCACATGCTTTGTTACCCTTTCTGTCTCTGCATTTGAATTAATGTAGTTTGACCATTAATATTTAGTGAAATTACTAATGTAGTTAGATTAGGCCTGCCATTTTTTTTCTGCTATTCATTCCCATGTTTCCTGTACTTCTATTCTACCTTGTCTGTTTCTTCTTAGGTAATTATTTTTGAATGTTCTAATTCAAATGGCTTTAAAGCTATATCTTATTCAGATTTTTAATGATTTATCTATGAATGTATAAGCAGTTTTTCACCTCAATACAGTTAGTATTGTACCATTTTATAAAATGAAAAAAAAACACTTGCAACAATACAGATCCTTTTTCCTATACACTAGAAATCCATTTTATTCCATTCAATCTGTATATTATATCTATGCACACTGAAAATAAAGCAAAAACCACATTAGAATTTTTATTGTAAGCAAATATTTATATACTTGCATGTCTTAGTTAAGGTTTCCATTGCTGTGAAGAGATGCTATGACCATAGCAACTCTAAAGGAAAACATTAAATTGATTAGTTCACAGTTCAGAGGTTCAGTCCATTATCCCCATAGTGGCACATGGCTACATGCAGACAGACATGGTGCTGGAGAAGGATCTGAGAGTTCTACATCTTGTGGAGGCAAAAGGAAGTGGTCTGCCTCACTGGGTGTGACGTGAGCATCTATGAGACCTCAAAGCCCCCCTCCACACTTTTTTCAACAAGATCAAACTTACCCCACAAGGTCACACCTCCTAATAGTGCCACTCCTTTTGGGGGGCATTTTCTTTCAAACCACCACAATGCATGTACGTGTGTGTGTGTGTGTGTGTGTGTGTGTGTGCGTGTGTGTGTGTAGAGAGAGGGGGGAGGATAAAGAGAGAATCTTATATAACTTAGTTTGGCCTCAATTTCTCTCTGTAGCTGAGCATGACCTTGAACACCTGATCCATCTGCTTCCACGTCCCAAGTGCTAGGATTACAAGTGTGAGCATCCATTCTTGGTCTGCAGCATTGAAGACCAAGCCTGGGGTTCTTTACATTCTAGGCAAGTGCTCTACCAATTGAGCTATATACCACCCCCAGGCTCATGTATGTTTTAAAGAACTAAGAAATTTTATATATTTTTTGTATATATCCAGATTTTTTTCTCATTTTTGTGACTCATTCTTTGTTTCTGAAAATATAGGTCTCCCTTCACCTAAAAAGCTTCTGTTAGTGCTTGTGTATGGTCAGTCCAGTGACAGTAAATAAGTTTTTCTCTATTTGAAAGACATGTTTATTTCACCTTTATTCTTGAGGAGTGTTTTAACTGGATAGTGAATTTGGGGTTCACCAGTGCCTCTCCAAGTTTCTCACCATGTTTTGATATTGTTGAGTTTTGATTTAAAAGTTATCAATATTGAAGGTGTTGCTCCCCTTTGGACATAATGCATCATTTCTTTTGTATGGCTTCAGGATTTTCTCTTTGTCTTTGGCATCCAGAAGTTTGATGCAATTGATTTGTGTTTATTGTGATTTAATCTCTTATCTTATCTGTGGTTCACCAAATTTCTTGAGTCTATAAATCCACAACATTCACCAAATTTTAGCAAGTCTTGGCCATCATTGGCCCCATTTTTTCTGTTAGGTCTTAATTAGATCCCCAATTGTATACTGTGTTTCCTGAAGCTTTATAGCTGCACTTATTTGTTTTTATAGAATTTTCTCTCTTTGTTCTTATAACCAGAAAAATCTGTTGATGTTATTTCAAAATTTACCAACTCTTTCTTTTATTAGAACATAAGGTGCCAATAAACCACTCTCTTTTCAAAACTTCCAAATATGGCAAATGAGTGCCATGCTGGTCTTTGCTGTAACAGCTTATAGTCATACACAATCTCCTAGACTTTAAATAGTAGTCAGGACCCTTCGTAACCATCCTTCTATTTTGACTTGAGTTTTTATTTACTCTTGGTAGCTGATTCAATTTCAAAGCCTTGTGCCACCATTTTAGAAGCAGAACTTTTTTGAAACTGATGAAAAGAAGAAACCAACAATGGGCATGCTAACATTAAACCTGGAGGTAATACTAATACTCTGGGGAGGTAGAGTCAGCTGGACCACTGGTGCTCACTGGCTAGCTGACCTAGCCTACTCTAGGAGTTCTAGGTTGGTCAAAGACCTGCTCTCAAAATGGTAGATGTCTGCTAATAACTTCTGAGGCTGACCTCTGATCTCCGCACACAAACATACACACAAAAATAAATAAAGATTTGCAAACAAACAAACAGAAATTGGTGTTTTACCCTATGTCTTTTTTCTGGCCAACCAGTGTTTTATTAAACCAATACAAGTTACAAATCTTTACAGGGTACAAGACCATTGTTAAACAGTATCCCCTCCCCTTCTACCCATGCTCCCAATTTACTTAGGAGATCTTGCCTTTTTCTACCTCCCATGTACATTACATCCATGTATGTCTCTCTTAAGGTCCTCTTCTCTGGTATTGTGAATTGTAGGCTGGGTGTTTTTTTTTCTTTATGTCTAAAAGCCACTTATGAGTGAGTACATATGATATTTTTCTTCCTGGGTCTAGGTTACCTCACACAATAGTATGTTTTCTAGATCCATCCATTTGCCTGCAAATTCCAAGATGTCATTTTTTTTCTGCTGTGTAGTACTCCATTGTGTAAATTACACATTTTCCTTATCCATTCTTCAGACAAGGGGCATTTAGGTTGTTTCCAGGTTCTGGCGATAACAAACAATGCTGCTATGAACATAGTTGAGCACAGGTCCTTGTGGTATGGTTGAACATCCTTTGGGTATATACCAAAAGTGGTATTGCTGGGTCTTGAAAAAGGCTGTTTCTTAATTTTCTGAGGCATAGCCATACTTAAATCCATAGCTGCTGTACCAGTTTGTACTCCCACCAGCAATGCAGAAGTGTTCCCTTTACCCCACATCTTCTCCAGCATAAGTTGTCATCAGTGTTTTTGTTCTTGACCATTCCTTTTTTATATTTTATTGATTTGACTGGCTCTACATTTTTCTCTGCTCCCCTCTCTTCCTCTCCCCTCCATTCAACCTTCTCCCATGGTTCCCATGTGTGTAGGAGGGTTCTTCTGTATTTTGTGTTGCTTTCATTGGTTAATAAAGAAGCTGCCTTGGCCATTTGATAGGGCAGGACTTAGATAGGTGGGGAGTAGACAGAACGGAAGGCTGGAAAGAAAGGAAGTGTGGGAGACGCCATGATGCTCCAGCCCGAGATGGATGCAGGTTAGAATCTTCCGATAAGTCACCACCTCATGGTGGCACATAGACTATTAGGAATGGGTTAGTTTAAGATATGAGGTTAGCCAAGAAGAGGCTAATGATAATGGGCCAGGCAGAGTTTAAATGAATACAGTTTTTGTGTGGTTATTTCAGGCATAAGCTAGTGGCCGCGACCGAGAGCCAGGCACTGGGCACAAATAGCCATGCCTCCTATTACAACAGTTTGGCGCTCCCAACCATGCTCCAAATTTATGAGGAGATCTTGTCTTTGTCTACTTCCTATGTACATTATATCCATGTATGTCTCTCTTAGGGTCCTCATTGTTGTCTATGTTCTCTGGGATTGTGATTTGGAGGCTGGTTTTCTTCGCTGTATGTTTTTAAACCACTTATGAGTGAGTGCATATGATATTTGTCTTTCTGGGTCTGGGTTACCTCATGCAATAGGATGTTTTCTAGATCCATCCATTTGCCTTCAAATTTCAATATGTCATCATATTTTCTGCTGTGTAGTACTCCATTGTGTAAATTTACCACATTTTCTTATCCGTTTGTTGGCTGAGGGGCATTTGGGCTATTTCCAAGTTTTATCTATGACAAAAAAAATGCTGCTGTGAACATAGTTGAACACATGTAGTACTTGTAGTACTGTTGAGCATGTTTTTAGGTATATACCCAAAAGTGGTATTGCTGGGTCTTAAGGAAGGTTGTTTCCTAATTTTCTGAGAAATCGTCATACTGATATCCAAATTGGCTGCACCAGGTTGCACTCCCACCAGCAATGCAGGAATATTCTCCTTACCTCTCAATGGAAGAATGGATCCAGAAAGTGTGGAATATATACACATTAGAATACTACTCAGAGGAAAAAAATAATGACATCTTGAATTTTGCATGCAAATTAATGGAAATAGAAAACTCCATCCTGAGTGAGATATCCCAAACCC